>OY747713.1:20655460-21162960 GCA_963556495.2 Valencia hispanica | reverse complement strand
TGTCTAAATGTTAACATCTTTCTGCTCATAGCAAGCATATATAGAAAGACTTTTAAGTAAGAATGGGGAATCGAAGGTGATTTACACCTGTTATACCTCTTAATCACCTGGGGAGGTCATCACAGACCTTTACTGACCACGAGTGGAAAGGTTTAAACGGGATTAGGGAATAACTGACGTTGTAAAATGACACAAAGCAAAGACAGAAGCTCCAGTCTGCAGTTCCAACCAGAACAGAGACACCAGATCAGCTGAACCCGATGCAGACAATCACGTTGAGATGGAAAACTATGTATTAAAGTAGGGAATGCATTAAGAGTTCACACACACATTTTATACATTGTAATTGGCAGAGATTTATAGGCCACGCCCCTTTGGTTCCACAGTGCTAGCTTCATGCTTCGAAAGCACACACAGCCTGTGATCCCCCCTGATGTAAAAGGACAAAAGTATTGTAATGCCAAAAAATAGTATCTCAGGGTTTCCATTATATAATATATATAACATAAAATGGTTCTAGATTTCTGTTTTGTTCAATGTTCATAGACAATATTTCTAAGCCTGAAATGTAGTGTCTAAAAAAAAAAAAATATATATATATATATATATATATATATATATATATATATATATATATATATATATAATACGAATCACACTAATTTGTTTGGTTTCTTTATCTTCCATAAACTTTTCACATGACATTTTATGCCTTGTAGAGTGTAAAGGACTTATTTAGAAGCATAAAAGCCCAAAGAAACAAACTGCTACAAGGTGAGCTCGTATGTTCCTATGTGTTTGTCAGTAAACAGAGAGCTCCAGTGACACATTCAGGCTTTCAAAACATTTAAAAGACCTCCAAACACTGTTGACCCCCCCCACCCGTGGGTTTCTGCGCTTGTTCATTTTGAGACATAATGGGGATGAGATGGCAGAATGTGTCTAGAATTCACACACAAAAGAGCTGCCTCATTCCCGGTGGTTGCCTGTAGATACGAGCAGTATTTACACAGAGCTTTTTGTGTTGGCCGAGCAGCCTATCCTGATCTGGACTCGCAGAGCAGCTCCACCCCCGCAGGGTTTCCATGTAGCGCTCCTGCTGTGTCCTGTGTCGGCAGAGTCGGGGCCAGTTTAACTAGGCCATTGAGCGTGTTACAGTAACTGGCTGCACAACTCATCCCTCCCTCTGGCTGAAATTCATGCGTTATTCACGCTGAAATGGGTTGTCTTGGTGGTCTAAAAATAACTTTAAAGACGTGAGGCAAAGTATTAATGCTGTTTAGGTATCACATACACTGGAGTAAAAAAATGTTTAAAGAAAATTTTATTGGACCATGTTTTCAATACGCATCTTTTTGCAGCATGGGCAAAAATCACCAATAGCTAGTAATTAATCTAATCAATTCATTATTAATCCAACTAATTATTTCTAATTATTCAATTCTATTCTGCTTTTACAATTATAAGCTTAAAGTTGAAGTTTATGATCAGGGAAATTAATATAAAAAAAATCTAAAGTTTTTCAGAAAGGAATTTATGGTCTGATATTGTTTTTTTTTTTTTTTTTTTTTTTATGAGAAGGGAAATAAAATTAAGACTTAATTAAATTAAGTCTTGAAACCAATTTGGATGTGTCTGTGTTGAACACCAGAACTGCCTGGGATACAAATGGAAAGAGGATATTTTGAATGTACTCAGAGTAACAGTTCATGTAGGTGAAAGGTCAAATCTAATATGTTTACATGCACTATATTAGTATTTAGTACACAAACAAATTATTTGGTGTATTTTATTTCATGTCTCACTGTGTCTCTTGTACAATATAGAAACTTTAGGATGATTCTGACATAAAAACTTGTATTTTTTCCAAAAATTAGCTTAAAAAAAGCCCTAATATCTCTAAGCTTCATAAATTCTGCAATAAAAAAAAAATGATTTAGAGAATGGTCCCGTTGTTAATAGGTGACTACAACTAACAAATCTTCTCCCCCTTTGATAGCACGGCAAATGTCTAATCAACGGAGCCTCTAATGGTTCCTTCAATGATTTTTGCTGCTACTATTGATCTCCTGTACATTAGTCTTGTCTGTTTGTTGTTGTCTGTCGTTAACAGAGTCAGATTTAACAAGCCCGATCAGGAATGTTAAATGTCTTTGTTGAGCCGCGGCTTGTAAATTATTTGCCCTTTGGTAGGTGTTTGCTCTCTGATTGCCAACTGCCTTTACCTGCCTCGGCGAGGGAGAAATAACTCATTAGACAGCAGACGCGCCAAACCGAGGCAGAACTCTGGCTTAAATCGTCTTAAATGGTTATTTTTGCTGCTTCAGCGGGAAGTAAATCTGGTTTGACAGCTTTCTGTAAAATGGGCGTGTGTTGTCTGTGGTTATTTGTGTGCTCAATCTGTTTGCAAATCTACCTGGTCCACTGGTCTTAAGAAGGGTTGAAGCCACACCTGATTTCTCCTCCCACTTTTTCTCCCTGTGTTAGAGTAGGAAGTATGGAAAAGCACTGTTCTAAAGGCTCACAGATACATGGCTTTAATCTTTAAGGGTAAGGAGAAGCAATCTAGTAACGTTGCGGGTTGTGTAGATGGGTAATGCAAGGAATCCTTGAAGGAAGGAGGAAGGAAAGACTGAGTGACTGATTCTCCGAACTGAGCGCTGTCATTACATCCTCACCCGGCTGACGCCTGGGCCAGTCAATTAGAAGGGGCCCCTGGGAGGCTCCCATGCAGGTTTGGGCTGCTACAGCGTCATGGTATTGTTAATGAATCTCTAGAGAGCGAGAGAGAAAGCAGAGTAAGAGAGGAGAGCAGAGGGGGGTGTGAGCTTTACTGAGCGGCATAATATGGTTTCACTCTGAAGAAAGAAGGTCAGAGACGACAGCGAGGAGCAGAGGTCTACACACGGGAAATGAAGGGAAGAAATGCTCGCCTTTCTGTTTACCCGCTTTCTGGTGTATTCAGTAGTGGATTTTAGACCGCCGGACCTGGATCTGACTTCAACCTGCTGCCGAGGATGACACTTTATTGCAGGACTATAAAACCTCTCCTTTTTCCTGAAAGATTTTTATTCTCGAAGCTCACCTGACATTACATGTGATTGAGATGACGTGAATGTCACCCTCTCCGTATGATGTTTACTCTTCCGGCATGTGTGTGCAAAACGCATAGAGACTGTTGCTTGGAGCTATCCACAACAAATCTCCCACTGGACTTTATTCCCATTCGCAGCGAATCGGCTAAGCCCGACGGATCAAATCAGACAGGTACACCTTTTCATGAATCCGGATAGGAAACGAAACAAGGCTGTAAGTTTTGCCTGTCATGGATTCCTATCGCTCCTACTGGAACTCGAGCATGCAGAGAAGCACGTGGCTGGAGGGGGAGGACCAAGATGTGTACGAGGTGGAATCCCGCATCCCCCTTCCTCGACCCTTCCCGCTGTGCAGCACCTTGAACACAAAAAACGCAGTGGTGGTCCAGACTCAGATCTCACATGTCAATCACAGGACTAATGGCCACCTTCTTAAAGTCATATCTAAAATCTCCCTTCCCACTCCTCCATATACAGTAAGTTTACACCCATCGTTTAAATTATAAATAGGCTGAGGTTTTTTGTGCATTATTAACCAGTGAGTAATAATGAATGTTTCATAAGTTCATTTTGTAGCCTGCTTTCTGCAGCTCAGGTCCAAACATGCAGCTGTGATGTAAGCTGAATGTCTTTCCATGTAGGCGCTCAGTAGCTCGGAGCAGCAGCAGCTCAGAGCGGCTCTCCCGATTCATTAGGTGAAAGATCGTATGACTTCTCCTCTGTGGCAGGTTCACATTACCGCTTCCCAGCTCCCACATCATCACAATAAGACCTTTGCTCAGAGAGATATGAAAATCTATGGAAAATGAGTCTGAGTGTGCAGGCGGTTTAATGAAATGTTTTCCCAGTATTATTATCAGGAAAAACGTTGCCTCTGTCACCAGACTGACAGGTTTTTATGGTACAGATATGACTACAGTATCTTACTGCAAAGCCGTTACATCAGCATACAAGCTGGTTCCTGGTGGTGTTGCTGTCTTGATTATCATTAAACCTTTACATTCCAATAACGGCTTTGTTAGAAACTTTGTTACAGCAATATATTTTTAAAGGTGACAAAATGTTGGCTGAACTTACCGCATCACTTGATGTGATTGTATTTGTTTCTGTTTTGTTTCTTTTTGGGGAAACTAATTTAAGAAGATAAAAAAAGGTTTATGAAACCATTTGCAGTTAAAACACAATGTTTTTTTTCAAACCATTTTAGTTCAAAGGTGTATTAAATCAATATATTCATAGCTGTGATTGATCTTGTTAATCTTTATCAATTGACATATTTCTCAGGTGGAGGAGTTCTAGTATCTTTGGGTCTTGATCACGAATAAGAGGGGGAAATGAAGCGAGAGGTCAATAAGTTAATTGCTGCAGCGTGATGCGAGAGCTGAGTTGAAAGGTGAAGCTCTCAGTTTACCGGTCAATCTATATTCCTACCCTTCTCTATGGTCAGGAGCTCTGGGTAGTGACCGAAGGAACAAAATTGCGGATAAAAGCGGCTGAAATTAGTTTTTCCAGCAAGGTGTCTGGGCTCTCCCTTAGAGATAGGGTGAGAAGGTTGGTCATCCGGGAGGGGTTCAGAGTAGAGTCTCCTCCACATTGAGAGAAGCCAGTTGAGGTGACTCGGGCATCTGGTCAGGATGCCTCCTGGACGCCTCCCAGGTGAGGTGTTCTGGGCACGTCCCACCGGGAGGAGAAGACCCACCCAGGGGAAGACCCAGGACACACTGGGGGGACTTTGTTTCTCGGCTGGCCTGGGAAGGCCTTGGCATTCTCCCGGAGGAGCTGGTCCACGTGGCTGGGGAGAGGGAAGTCTGAGTTTTAATACCTATGTTGGTCTGAGAGGGGAAAGACAAAAAAGGGAGGAAAAGTGTAATGTCTCAAATCCACTTTTTCACCTACACTCAAAAGAGAATTTTGTGCCTTTCTATCCTCCAAAATCCGGTGTTTGTGTCTCTTTCGAAACCAACTCGTCTCCTGTCTTGCTTCTCAGCTCAGTTTATGGGTAAATATCAAAGCAATCCTGAGACCAGCAACTTTTGTTCTGTCCCAGGTCGTTGGATTGTCTTCATAGTTCCCCTCCTTGGTTTCGGATCTGGTTGGTTATGAAGGAGAAAGCACCTAAAGAAAGTTACTAAGCGACACTGGACGTCAAAGGTGGATGGATTGAATTTAAGTCTTGCACAGGTTTAAACAAACATATCTTGGCATACATTGCAAACAAAAACAAAGATCTCAACTGAATCTGGTCAGTTCTGTGTCTGACTAATTTGGGCGATGGTTCTTGGTGGGTTTGCTGGTTCTTTCTGGACTGTACCAACATCAGATATTTGTCACATTGATTGGATTTAAAACACTTTCTTTAGACTAGAGAAAGACCAAAAACATGGGGATGTTTTTAGTTTACCACACCAAGCAATATGAACAGTTATTACCAATCTTGAATTGGCTAGAAGCTATCTGAATTTTGAAAAAAAAAATAATTTAACTGTAATTTTGGTAGATATTGAGAGGTGTTCAGAAATAACTTTTAGTTTTAGTCCTATTTTTGAGATTCCATGACTCTGCTTTTCTAAAATAAGAGGTTTTAATTACTACATCTAAATGTCTGACAGGGACTTTTCAAAGAACCTGGGTCAATATAGTTCCTGTAGGTTAAAGGTCGACTGTGATGTTTGTTTGTTATAGTATATTTGTAAAAGCCACAATTTGGTAAATTCATCACATTTAGCCATTTGCAAAAAGATCCTTAACATTTAACATATTAATATGTGGCAGTTAAATAGTTTGACTAAAAGTATCAATGAGTAAAAAGTTAGATCTTTAAATCCAAAATAACAAAAAAAAAATTCCATTTTTAATTCCACTTGAACAGAACCATACCAGTCTGTTTGGATCATAACTCCTTTATTACAGAATTTACAGAATCATTGTAATTTAAGATAAGTTTCAACAAGTATTAACTCATTCTTCATTCTCTCACTGTCTGGTAATCTTTAGGTGCTAAACCTTAGTTTTTATTTTACTACTTGTATATTTGCACATTTTGACAGGAAAGGTCTTTAGTAAATGCAGTTAGCCATATCAAACAACACAAGATTAATTACCCCTCACTATATCATTAGATTGTTTGGAAAATACACTATCTGTTTAAATTTTACACTGAAAGCTTCTGATCATTAAATTCCCTTCTTGTGTGACCCCCCCTGTCTCCTTGTAGCTGGAACATGCCCGGATGACCCAGACTGAGCTGATGCGGGAGTCCTTCCGCCACAACCAGGAGATCACAGAGCTGCTGCAGAAGCAGGAGGAGCTACAGGAAAGAGTGACGGAGGAGGCTCGAGCCCGGGAGCAGCTGGCTCTGGAACTCCACCGTGCTGAGGGTTCGATTTTTTTTTATTTTTTTTTTTTATTTTTTAAAATAATCAGTGTTTACTAAGAAAAGTTTGAATTAAGCATTGGTCAGCTTTTTAATGGTTAAGAAGAAAATTCAGCTTCCAAGGTTACATGTTAATTTGTGACGTTGACATTTTGTTCCTCCCCTGCTTCCATTTCTTTCCCATTGCTTAACAGTTTATTACACTTGGGATTTTACTATTTGGATAAGTTACAGAAATATATAGCCATAACAGTGCAGAAATGTACATAATTGGTTTCCATTTGATATTTTCCAAAGCTTTTATATTTCATCATATCTCCATTAATTGTGGTGTTTTGAACCCAGTTTGTGAAACTTAACTTTTATGAATAATGAGAGATTATGACCCCTGACTAAACCGAAATAACTTTGACCTTTTGCATCATTCCAACAACAACCAATTGTTTAAGAAAGAACCTGAATTTTTTTAAAGCTAATTATGAGTTTGTCATCAATTAGGTGCGTTTGTTATTAGTAAGCAGTAAACTGTTTATGTCAGAAGCAGCTGGTCTTAAGGGAAACACCAGATCCATCTCAGACTCTTTCTTCTTTGGTCTTCACTTACTGGTAATCCCACTGAACACGAACAATTTCCTTCTCTTTCGCTTTGTAGATACACTTACCTGCAGAGAGGTTACAGCCCTTTCAACCTTATATTGTCCTTTACAATACTGGGATCCTGTTTCTCTGTTTGCTCTCTGTAATCTTGTAGAGGAGCACCTAATGCTTGCTGTCATAAAATAGCTTTGTACATCTACAGGCCATCAAATAGAAATGTGTTAAAGAGTAAAAGGCTGTGACTTTAGTTGAAAATGTGTTTTGTGTAAGCATAATCTTTTAATATTTTAGTATGTCCTTTAATCTTATTCCTTTTAAGATACGTGGCACTACACTCATGTGCACCTGATCTTGATGTCAGATGAAAACTGGTTTGAACATCACGCTTTGCTTTTTTGATTAACTGGTTAGCAGTGTGGAATATCTGCTGGGCTTGTCATACAATGAGCTGAAAGAGAAATATCTACACTATTGTGTTGGAAGATCCAGGTAAAACACTCCAGGGTGTGGCATTTCAAACTGGTTTTGAGTTGAGTTCAGCCTTGAAAGAAGATCCTTTTTTTTTTTTTTTTTTTTTTTTTTTGACTGATTGAACATATTAAAAGTCACAAACATAGCCTGCTCATATCTGGTTAAAACACATGATAATCAGATACTGTAGCTGGGAAAGGTTACTGTTTAAGTACAGTAACTGTTGTAGTTTTCCAGCAACGCTCTCTGCAGCTGGTCTATGATGTTTTTTCAGTCTTTAATGACTTTCATCTGACAGCTGAGTATTACAAAAAATCCTCCCTAGGCAAACTTTGCATAAAGCTTTATGTCCTGTTGTCCCACAGTCGGTACTTACAGTGCCTTGCAAAAGTATCCATACCCCTGAAAACTGTTTCCCATTTCCCATTCACACTATAATCAAATAAATCAGTATATTTGATTGAAATTTTAAGTGAGAGTAAATGGACAATATCTGTGAATGTCCATTTTAAAGCCTTTCCAGAGATTCTTAATTAAATCTAGGCCTGAACCTTGACCTGGCCATTGTAATGTATGAATATGCTTTGATCTAAATCATTCTATTTGTTGAGCTGCTGGAAGGTAAACATCCACCCCAGTTTAAGTTTCTTGTAGCTTCATTTAGTTAAATCTGTCTTCCCGTCAACTGTGACCAGCTTCCCTGTCCCTGCTGAAGAAAATAATCCCTACAGCATGATGCTGCCTCCAGCATGTTTATCTTTGGGGATGGGGTTGTCAGGGTGACATGTAGTGTTGGCCTTTCTCCAGTTTTTCATGTAGGCCTAAAACCTTTAATTTTGGCACCCTTCCTCTGCTTGTTTGCTGTGTTCCCTACATGGCTTGTAGCCAACTACAAATGGGACTTCCTGTGGTTTTCATCTGTGAACGCCGTATTTGTGGAGTGCACGACTTAAAGTTGTCCTGTCAGCTGATTGTCTCACTTGAGCTTTGGACCTCTACAGCTCCTCCAGAGTTACCACGGACCTCTCTGCTAACACTCTCCTTTCCCAACCTGTCAGTTTCAGTTTTAGTCTTTCTATTTTTTTTCAGATAAAGAGGATTGAACAGTGCTCTGTGAGCTGTTCAATACAAGATTTAGTTTTATACCCTTTTACACACTTAAGTATAGGTCACTTCTAAAGGCAGTTACACTGCACTGTAAAATCAAAGTAAAGGGGCCTGAATACAATTACACTCTGATTTTTGTTTCAAACGAATTTTCAAAACCATGTATCATTTTCCATCCCATTTACAATAACTCTCTACTTCGTGTTGGTGTATCACATAACATCCCAATAAAATAAAGTTTTGGTTTTGAAGGGAATGAATCTAATAGTTTAAGCAGTATTAATAACATGAAAACATAAAATGTCCTCGATTAAAACCTGGGCACATTTTTGAAATTTTCCTGAACTTTATTAAAAATCATTTATGTAATTCAATTCAATTGAAAAATACTTTATTTATCCCAAAAGGAAACAAAATGTTGCTGTAACTCAAGTTGCAAAGCACAGAAAATGATTAAATTGAGTTTTTGAGCAGTCACCTAGAGCATCCATACCTTTTTTCTTCATTTATGAACTGTTTCAGCAATGAGGTCAATGCTTGCTGACCTGTGATGTAGCAGTACCATAATTATAGAGCATTTCATTGGGCTTACAACTCAGACGTCATGCAAAATGGGTCAGATATTCACAATTGCCCTTTTGTTTGGCTAAGCATGCGCATTAAAACTTATACATTGTATTTTTTCTTCTTTACTCATTTGTTGCTTGTAACCTTGGATATCGTACCCTGTTGAATGCATTTGTGGGAATATCTTGTGATTTTAATCATGCCGCGCTCTCTACTACACTTCCAACGTTCCAACAGCTTGTCAACTTCTCTACAAGAGAAAACAAGACCTTGGATTTGTTTTATGCAAATGTAAAGGATGCATACATGTCCAAACCAAGACCTCCTCTGGGACAATCAGATCACAATCTTGTTTTTCTCTGCTCAGAATATAATCCACTTGTTCAAAGGCAACCTGTGACAAAACGAACTGCTTCAACCAACCCACTGTCATCTGGACAAAGCAGGCAGCACTGTGAGAATCATGTTCTTTGATTTCTCCAGTGCATTTAACACAATTCAGACTGATTTGCTTTGTCAGAAACTTCTGAAGACACAGGTGGAGCCCTCAACAATCGCCTGGATCAATGACTACCTGACCAACAGACCACAGTTTGTGAAACTTAAGCATTGTGTGTCAAACCAGGTGGTCAGCAGCACAGGAGCACCCCAGGGGACCGTACTCTCACCATTCCTTTTCACTCTGTACACCTCAGACTTCCAGTACAAATCAGAGAACTGTCATCTGCAGAAATACTCAGATGACTCTGCAATTGTCTCGTGTTTCAGAGATGGACAAGAAGCTGAATACAGAGAGCTGGTGGACCGCTTTGTGACATGGTGTGGAAACAATCGTCTTACTTTGAATGTGAATAAAAAGGAGAGGATTGTAGATTTCAGAAGAAACAGGGATAAGTCAAACACTGTTTCCGTCATGGGAGAAGAAGTGGAGGTGGTTGAGGAGTACAAATACCTCAGAGTTCACCTTGACAACAGACTGAACAGACTGAACAGACTTAAAAAGGCTAAACAACCTGATAAAGAAGGCTGGTTCTGTTCTTGACACTACTGTGGAAGCACTGGAGATGATGATGCAAAGAAGGATTCTTCATAAAATCTAAAAAAATTATAGACAACCCTGAGCATCGTCCTCATGAGACTATCCTGCAACAACGGAGTGTCTGGAGGCTTCTTCAGTTTCGCTTCAATACAGACTGCTACAGGAAATCCTTCCTGCCCACAGCCATCATCATCTACAACAACTCCTTAAAGAATTAATTATATGAGTTACAACACTTAATTTCCCTCTGGGATCAATAAAGTATTTTTGAATTGAATTGAATTGAATTGTTAAGCTGGATGGCAACCTAAAGAACAGCTAAATGAACTGGAAGGATTGCATTTCTTTGAAAAATGCTGCAAAATGCTGGATGCTGAAATGGTTTGCCAGTTTGCTCAAGAAATTGAAGTGAAGCATTGTCTGTTGAAACATAAAAATTAGCAGAAATTTTGAGAGAGAAAACAACTATAGAACAAACCTGTTAAATAATGTACAGTAGAAGCATACTTAATACCTGCTGCTGAAGTGTTCGATTCGGTAGAAAAGGTTTAAACAGCAGAGCACTAGGCCTCAAAATTTAATGTAGCAATGAAATAAGCTTTAAATGCTAGCATACGGATGGAACAGTGTCCGATAAAGGCAGCCAACACTAAAGCCTAGTTTAATATTCTATGTCTGCATAGGTGTGGTGACACGCAACGCCTTAATCAGTCAACTCAAGTGCTGTCTGTCACTCATGCAAGGATGCACAGAGTAGAGCCCAATTTTTTAACTATCAGTTGAACGCAATGGAGAGTGCACAAGATAATTTCACCAGAATGGTGCTCTATAGTCAACGTAATTAGTAGTCAGTGCAGCCTTTGGCCACTAAATGCTTTATATTGCAATGCCAGTTTATTTAATATCGTCTTTTGGTGATTTGAACACCAGGAGGTGTAAAGAACAACAAAACAGACTGCTGTTTGTTTTGTTTACATGCGTTTTTAGAGCATTCAGTAAGCTGCACTTCGAATAAAAAGCTTTCCAGCTCAATCAAAACTCGCTCTCTGTCGGCCATTGCTCCTTGAATGGATGTGTTTACAAGCTGAAGTAAATAAACTGTCGTTGACCAGAACGTTGAGGGGTAGGCAGCAGAGGTGGGACAAAGTCATTGTTTTCCAAGTCACAAGTAAGTCTCAAGTCTTTGTCCTCGAGTCCCGAGTCAAGTCGAGTCAAAGATGAAGCAAGTCTCAAGTCGAGTCAAAAGTCCTAGCATTTTAGTTTCGAGTCATTTCAAGTTCTCTTACAACAGAAATAAATGTGTACAAATCATGTATGTCTGTAAGATTTGTATTTATTTAAACCTTTATTTATACAATAACATTAATCAAATACAGTAAAAAACTGAAAATTTAATTTTCACTAAAAATGCTTGTATTTCAACAGCATATTGCAGTAGAACAATGCACAGCAGCTTCAGTCCTGTATTGTATTGACCTCATATTGCAAAACAGTTTAACTTTAAAATAGACACGGGTCCTTTTAACCTAAACTTTTTTAAACCTATCAATAAAATCCTCACCTCTCAAAATGATCACTTCTGAAAAACTGGGCCAACCTGATAATATAATTGGAATGCCTCCATGCAATGTTCCCTCTAATTTTTCATGTGTCTGAGCAAACACAAACGCCCTGAGTGCTCCCTTCGACCACTGTGAGCAACGTGAGATGTGTGCACTGTGGTCATGCCAGCATCGCATCCATCCAGTTTACATAGTTTATTAAAATAATCAGATTACAGCATTTAAATTTCTGTGAGAATACTTTTTAATTAAGTACATTATCCCACTTACAATGAAAATGACAAAGATCTTATTCATGACCTGTGTAGTGTGTTAACACTATTGTAAGTATAAATATTTCATTGTAACTGTGGAGAAACATGAACTGCCAAGTAAGCCAAGCCAACTATGAACTCAAATTTTGAAAACATACTTAACATTTTTATTATAAAGGTCTGACTTGTATTATGAACATGAGCCATTGTGTGAACCTCTAGCTGAGCACTGGGTAAAAGTAACTCTTTTTCTGCAAAATACAGTATATAATCACACGATTATTCTGTATTTCTGCAACTCATAAACAGGTATTTAATGATCAATTTTTAGAAATGAACATTGTAAATGCATGACACTAGATAAGCACATATCTGATTAAGGACTTAAATGTAACTTTATTTTTGTCGTCTGTCCTTCTCACGTATCCAGTGGTTGTACACGTTGTCCAGGTTGATGGCCTCATCTGCTTGCAGCTTTGACTTTATGCGCATCAGCTGATCCAAAGTGTCCACTTCAAGACAATTTCTCGATGCTGTTTTGATACGATTCATTAAACTAAAACCTCTTTAACAGTCTGCGCTGGATGCTTGAAATGTAGCACATATGTCGATTGATCAGCTGCGTAAATACGGATGTGAATCGCATCATTGGCTGAAGTGCCAGCCACTGGTCACTCAGTTAAATAAACGTAGTTGTCTTGAAGCGAAATCTTTTAACCCAAATGCAGAATCAAACGGCGAGATCAAACACATTTCTGAGTGGAATAAAACAAAAACTTCAGATGTTTTCAGAACATTCCATAATCGCCCTTTTCGTTAAAGAAAATTCCACCAAAACACTACAGACTTTCTAAATAAATCAAGCACATTTCACAGCGCATGAACATGGCGCTGTCAGCTGCTCTGTGCATAGATGAAAGCGCTCCGCTCCTGTATAAACAGGAGGATCTGAGTTTGTGTCTGGATTAATATTTTTTTTTTAACCTTAGTCTTATTTGCATACCCGTGTTTATCTTTAATTTGTGTTGTGTCAGTGTGCGGGTCTCTGCCGCATTGATATCGCAATAACCATGGATAACGGGTTCGGGCGAGTGTGTGTTTTTCTAATTGGACCGGTGCAGGAGGAACCGCTGGAACTGTAAATCGGTGCATATGCTCATTGATTCATCTGTAAAAAAGCACATAAATAATTTTTTGTTGTTGTTTTCAATTCCGGTTAGATTTTTTTTTTTTTTTGCGCAGAGCAGATTTTCTGTGCGCGAAGACTGTCAGCAGTGCGCAATTGCACAGGCACGCAGCTTAGAGGGAACATTGAGCCTCCATGGTGTGTAAAAAAATTTTACCCCTGTTTTCATGGGAAGTAGCAAGTCTTCTCAAGTCGAAAGGTGCAAGTCCAAGTAAAGTCACGAGTCATTGATGTTGAAGTCCAAGTCGAGTTGCAAGTCCTTGTACATTTTATCAAGTCGAGTCTGAAGTCATTAAATTCATGACTCGAGTCTGACTCGAGTCCAAGTCACATGACTCGAGTCCACATCTCTGGTAGGCAGACACGCCAGAAAAGGTTTGCACCCCCTGCTGTCCTGGCGGGGAGTTGCTTTGCAACACTGACACACCAATGAAGACGTATAAAAGGAAAACATCTCCGTCAATACGTGTGCGTGTGGGTGCAAACTTGCTGACGGAGAGGTATAAACTGGGCTAGCATTTGCTAAAATGGTAATGTTGGCTAGCATGCTAACATTTGCATCTTAGGTATCAGCAGTGAAAGTTGGGTGTGTCCAATTTCAGGGACTTTATCCTTCAAAGTCTATTTTAAAGGCCATTTGCATTGCAGTGATGTGATGAGGGCTGTCCAAATTCAAATATTCCTCCAAACGCCTCCTCCTTTTCACCGCATTCGAAGGACGGGTCTGGTGCATTCTTCGCATCCCACCCTATCCCAAGATTCATTGTGGGCCAAACAGGAGATCTTTAATGTTGTAACAATGGCAGATGAAGCAGGAGAATAGCACAGTTTTAAATATCGGTATGTTGAAATCTGGCGGTACAAAAATTACAAGTTTAAAGATGTGTTTTTAGGCTTTAGTCATTTGCATAGACATGTTTTTAATATATTTTTTGTAAGAAAAAAAAATTCATTAATGAATTTAATTTAGCAACAATCTTTAGTCAGAGGCCTCTTCAGATTAATTGCAAGACTGACTGCTACCGGAGATCCTTCCTACCCACAGCATCACCATCCACAACAAGTCTTTGTAGATACTTGGATTATTTGAGTTACAGCAACATTTAATTTCCTTTTGGGATAAATAAAGTATTTTTCAATTGAATTAACTTATATAAATGATTTTAAAAGTTCATGAAATTTTCAAGCTCCATTTTTACTTGCTTTTGTTCAGTGGCATCATGGTTGCTAGGCAACAGGACATACACAGAGTTAGGGGCGGCAAAAAAAACCTAACGGCTACACCGTCCAATTTCACAGCCGCTCTTCACGGTTGACGTCCGTCAGGTCCTTGAAAGAATGGCGCCCCTACATTTGGACACACCCTTTATCTACCATTTACTGTGGTGAGGTATGAGTATGCTAGCATTTGCTATTATTGTAGCATCAGCTAACATGCTAATAACAAGGTTGTGATCGTTAGAGCGATGATGTTATCGCTTTAAGTGACTCCTTTGTGACAATAACAGTCAGATAAATTCATGAAAAAAATTAAGAAGACTTTTAATGTGATTTTAAAAACCTGTAAAATGCTAAAAATTGGTCACCTATTACTACCATCATTGTCTTGTGACTTGTTTAAAGGTTAAATGGTGTATCAACCTTTAAATAATGTAGAAGTCCAAACAATTTGCAAAATTCTGGAGATTTTTGATTTGATTATTTTTTTTATTTAGAAAACGTTGGATATTTAAAAACATATGTGCCTTTTTTTTAAATCGAAAAAGTATATTTAGCACAAGTTGTAGACTCCATGCTGTAAATGAGCTGAATATTTTAGCAGTTGACTGGCTAATAGCAGAAAGAATGTAGAGAAATATAGCTGCTGAAAACTCTGGGTAAGAGACTCACAAAGAGAAATAAGGTTGATGTGGTGCAAATTATGTAAAGGATTCACACAATTATTCTAAATCCTTCCTGTAACAAAGGAGGGAGCAGTACAAAAACACAAAGGTTTTTTGTGGATAAGCTTGAGTTGCTGCATTCTTTCCAAGCTTGCTGCTTTTGCAGGTCTCATAGATGGCTACACGGGCGAACGAGCTGCGTTGGAGGAGCAGTTACGCCAGAAGGAAGAGCTCCAGCTGGGCCTTGAGCAAGAGCTGCAGGTGAGCTGCAGGGAGGTGGAAACATAATTTCTTCTCTCTGTGAAAGCAAATGACTTGTGACAACAAAAAAGGTAGACGTTTTGCTGCTTACACATAAGGATCTTGGCATGACTCCCAAGATTTGTGTGAATGCATAATAGAACATTTGGAATCCATTACTTTACTCAGAATTGTGGGAGAAAACTCTTGTACGTTTTAAACATGATGTGCTGCAAAAAACGGCACTAAATCTGATCAAATTAAAATACCACCTTAAAAATCAGTTTGAACCCTGCTTTTGGATGTAACTTTTACTCAAATATTTTAAGTGGGGAAAAAACTTTCAAAAATAAAACCCCAACCCAGCCACCCCACAAGAGGGATCTGCTTGAAAACAAATGGAAGGAAGCTGTAAAGATGTATAGCATAACTTAAAAAAAAAAAAAAAAATTGTACTGAATGTACTGGAAGTCATGCTCTGATCCTTCGCTTAAAGGAAAGCAGATTAACAAGCCCAAGCATGATTCCAAAGTGCGAAAACATAATAGAAAGAGGGAACATTTAATGGATAAATACTTTAGAGGGCAGGCATAACTCTATAATTATAATAAATATATCTATGACAAAATCAACCCCGAACTCATCAAATTTGTCACTTTGATTCCAAATCAACCTTCTTTTGACTTCTCAGGCGGCAAGAACCTATCATGTGATTTGTCTTTTTGAGAGTACAAAAAACGCTGCCAACAAGTGTCAACATGTATGCAGATCTAAGCTCCCATATTTTTTTATTTTCTACTCAGGTAACGGGTAGCCGGCTGTACGAGTTGGAGCAGGAACGGCTTCAGATGCTCGAGGAGCGTGAGTTGCTGTCACGGCAACAGGACGCCATGAGGGAAGAGGCGGGGCCACGTGAGCTCTGTACGTATCACCTCATGAAAAAAGGAGGGGATCAAAAAAATCGTCCAAGGCTGTGATGCATCTTCTCAAAGTCAACTTTTTTTAACCTGTGGCTGAGAGGGAAATTTGTTTACTTGACTTTAAAAGAAGATCAGGAGTTATTTACAGTGAAATGTAATTTATTTGTTGAATCATTACAGTTGAAGGTTGTGAATCATTCACCCATAGTCAGTGTTAGTTTCAAGCGTGAAAAGCTGTTTCCGTTTATAGATAAGGGGGAATAACTGTTTTAACTTTCAGGATTTTATATAGTTCTCGTTTATTGTTTTATTTTTCTATTTTTTTATTAATAAAATGTTTAGTTATTTTATTTTTCTGTCATTTAATTAACCCTACTTGTATTTCCCAAGAGGTATTACTTGGTGTATTTATATGCAAATTTTACACTTTATTTCCCCATTTAATAAAAAGAGTATTGCTTATTTTTTTCTCATAAATGGTGAGTATTCTGTATTTAAATTATAAACAAAGGCTTCTTTAATACTTTTCCCCTCACATTACTTTTTTCCCCCTGCAGTTTAAAGGGTACAGAAAAAACTGCTTTCCTTTATTCACCTTTTACCCATTCTATATCTGATAGTTTTCCTGTTCATGGCAACGGAAACAAGAGCATGTTAAATTCTTGTGTGCTTTCTCATCCTCCTGTAGGCCTAGTTGAAGCTGCAATGGTTGCAGCACCTGAAGCAGGTGTGTCCACTTTGAGCATGGCTCGGTCATGTCTCTGTATGTCCTCATAAATTGTCTGGCTGAGTGATGGTGTATCTCTCTAACCCTGATCCAGCAACTCACCGACACAGCTTGAAGCTTGCTTGCTTATGGGCTCACATACTCACTCAAAACAATCACTAACCTCGGCTGCGGCTTTTTGTTTTGACTGATTTTTGTCCTGTTTAATGTCCCGGAGTCAGTGTTGGCACCCGTTTTAGCATGAGAAAACCATTCTGCAGGCATTTGTACATTGATTTGTAGAATTATTTATAACCATTGAGGTTTTCCACACTCTGTCACATTACGACATCAAACTTGTATGTGTATTTAAACAAACTAATATATGATTTTCAAATAGTTTATGGTTAAAAGAAAATCAGAAAACAATTCGGATTAAATTGTTTTTCAACCTCCTTTACTTTGATTCCCCCTAAATAAAATCCAGTCCAAATAATTGCCTTTAGAAATAAATTTACTGGTAAAGTTAGTACCCCTGTATGTAATCCATTCTCTGTATACATTAAATAAGTCTGTTTTGTGAAGGACTCAGAGGTTTGATGTGGATGAACAGCATCATGAAGAACAAGGAAAACAGTAGAAAGGTCAGGGAGAAGGAAGTTAAGGCAGGGTTATAATGTATAATAATATCCCAAGCTTTAAACATCTCAACAAGAATTGTTCAACACATTTCCATGATGAAACATGGCTTTGCAGCATCATGCTGTGGGGTTTCTCTAACAAAGGCAGGGAAACTAGACTAAACGTGAAGATGGATGGAGCTAATAATAAAGCTATCCTGAAAGAAAACCCGTTAAAGGTTGCAAAAGATTTCAAATTGGGGATGAGGTTGTCCGTCCAGCAGGACAACAAACTTAAATAGCCAGCCAGAGCTACAGTAAAAAAAAAAAAAACGAAAGCAGTCCTAATTGCAAAGGAGTACTTGGAAGTGATATTTGGTCACCTGAATAATTTCAGGTGCAGTTCATCTTAGCTGTACCTGCCAGTTATATATTTGGCCAGTTGGATGGAGTTTTAATGCCTTTCAAGGCAACACCCGGTCAGCTCTAAGTGACCAAGATGGTAAATCTGAAGTGGTGGAGAAAGTGAAATGTGTGTTAATCACAATTAAGGTCATCGCAAATTTCAGTGATAATATCACAGTTAATTTCAGGCTTTCTAAATATTTTAAAGCCCTAATCTATCACATAAAATCCCAGTAATATAAAATAAATTTTCTGTTTGTAATGTGACAAAATGTGAAGAAGTTCAAGAAGTATGAATAATTTTGCAAAACACTTTACATCATCATGTCCTAAATGGTTGTCAGCTATCATTCTGTCAGTATTTATGCTGTGTTTGCAGCATTTCTCGCTGTTTAGGAGGAATTCTCCCCTGCCTGTTAAAGCTTAATAGGCATGGATAAGGCTATGTATAAATTGTGTGTCTGACCTGTTATTTGCACTCTATCCACCTGTTACTTTTGCACTAATCCTGTGGGGTTTGATCCAGTGTGGGGTATTGACTGGTTGCAGCAATGAGCGAAGAGATGCCGGGAATGATGTGGGGGTGATGACTTGTAGCTGGGTTTTTTGTTGGGAACTTGACTGAGATCTTGTAAGAGTCTGACGTTGGCCGTTTATTCAGATCATGCTGAATAAAAGATCAAATGTGTTCGATAAGACTGAAGTGAATAATGTCAAAAAGCAAAAGTTGCATTTAATCTGATTAAATGTCACCATCTTCAGACTCTTCAATTGCATCTCAGATCTTAATCTCAGAGATGAAATCAAACAGGAATGTATCAGGAACAAGCTAACCACCTGGTATTAATGCGGGACGTTCCATCCTTCTTCACAATGTCGTGCAGACTTGCTAGAGGAAACAGAGAAGCTGATGAAAGAGAAGGTGGAGGTTCAGCGGCAAGCTGAGAAGGAGAACACGGACCTCTTAAAGCAGGTGAAGCAGCTGGAGGACGAGCTGGAGGAGCAGGTGAACAGAGTGATTGAGCTGGAGCATTCCCAGAAGACGGAGACCGGAGACCTCCGACAGCAGATTCAGGCCCTGGAGAAACAACTGGAGAAGAACAGGAAGTTCCTCGACGTAAGTGACATGGAAAACTGCCCCAATTAGAATCTGATCTATTTGGAAATTATTATTTTGTATTATTATTTTGTCACAATAAAGTTAAAGCGGATGTATTTTCCGTTCCTTAAAGATTTTGTATACAAAACAAGTCTGTAGGAAAATGTTTTTAAAACCGCTTGATATATACAGCACGTGCATCCAAGTAGATCATTTGGAGACTAGCATTAATTCCCTGGAGAAAGATTTAAAATTAACAAATGTGCCACAGTTCAGAAAGCTCTCAGACATAGTTTTAGAATATTTACTTTACTTTGTGATGGTACAAACTTCTGCCTGAAATTAAAATACTTCCTTGTAAATTTAAATTTCAACGGACATTATTAAAAACAGCAGCAGACCAACGAAACCGACCAAACTGGAGCATTTCTGCAGTGCATGATTTACAGGAAAGGCATGAAGATGCAAAAATAGCTCTCTGGAAATTATTGGAAATTTTCTTTTAACCCTAAAACAGCTACACACACTTTGTACATCAATTGCTGTGGCCAGTTTTTAAACTTAGTTGGAGTTGTGGGATCTTTAAAAATAAATATTATCCTTAATAATTATTACAACTTTTTCTTTTACTTTTAATTTGCTTAAAGCAAAACTATTTTACTGCTTTTAACTTTTTGGAGAAGTAGATTTTTACTACTTTTTAACTCAAGTAAAATGTCCCTAGTTACTACCAAGCCCATATTCTACTATATTCAACAGCAAAAACTGGAAATACTTAATATGTTCATCCTCTTGCATACTAATATTTTTACGAACTGTTTTGATAGACTTTAAGACAGCAGTGGGAAAGGGTTTCCTACTCACCTCATCTGTTAAATTAGACAAGTATTAAAGTATGAAGTTCATGCAAAAGCTTAATTCTGTTATTTAGGATTTATAGCACCAATTTAAAGCCAGTGTCGTCTTAAGGCAATTAAAAAAAACATAGTTTCCTGTTTTTATAGAAAAATATAAAGTCAATTCAACCCAATCACACAGACAGATTCCAAGTCAAATACACATACATTTTATTTTGATCCTAGCTATCAAACAATGCAGTCAAGTTCAGTTTATCATTCAGGTTGGTTAAAAAAGTTTCTACCTAAGGAAACCTAGCAGATTGCATTGACTTGCAGCAATCCTTCATACTGAGCATGCATGTAGCGACAGTGAAAAGGAAAACCCCACCTTTAACAGAAGGAAACCTCCAGCAAGTTTAAACATTTAGATTTTTATTTAAAATATTTCATGACACAGTTAGATTTTTAGTTAGTTGTGTAGTACAGCGATAAGGAAATGAACATTAAACTGCAAATATTATAAAGACCTGTCACATGCTCAGACAATTTAGTGAATAATTTACAGGACGCTTCTGTGACTCGACTCTTGTGATTGTGTAAACAGTACACAGACGTCATAATTATGCAGCCCTGCTGTTTGCAATAAATCAGTTTTCTGATTCTTTCATTTTTCTGCTTGTCTGTTGTTTTGGCGTCCAGGAGCAAGCTGTGGATCGGGAACACGAGAGGGACTTTTTCCAGCAGGAGATCCAGAAACTGGAGCAGCAGCTGAAGAACCCGCACAAACTCCAGATTGGTTCCGAGCAAAGAAACCAAGAGGTAACTGGAGAAAAGCTCTCTTTCTCTGCCCGAGTCCAGGATCTACGAGAGATGCTGATCTTTGAGTGGTGGCTGCAATGTAGTCTCACAGCAGAACAATAGGAGAGGTAGAATTTCCTTTGCTGGCCTAAAAATGACACCAAATAGAGAGAGCGCTTGGCAGGAGAGGGAGAGAGAGTTTGTTCTTTTGTGGTTTCGAAGTTGGTAATGGTTTGATATAATTTTATAGTTGATGAAATTTTACGAACTAAGACAAGATTACATAATTTTTTGCTGTTATTTATTTGTTTTTCAACACATGCTTGGTCTTATAAAGTATAAATGATGAAAGGTTACTTATAGCAAAGCATAGAAGATTGTGACTTCTCTTTGATTTTTTTTGTTTTCAGCTTTACTGTTTTGTTGCTTCATGCTTTTCATGTACATGTAGTCTCAGCAGCTTAAGCTTTTTTTCTTAAACATCTCTAAATAATTACGTATTTGGCAACAAGTACTGTAGTAGACAGGCAAAGGTAGCAGCTTTGGAGGATTGTTTATTTTCTTACGACATAGGTTTTTGCAGTCAGGAATTTATGGGACATCAGTATTTTGGTAGGCATCTGCGTCCATGGCAATGTTGAGGATTTACTGTTTGTCAAAGTCACTTATATCCAGGGATTATCAAAAACACTTCAGACACCTTGTGTTTTGTTCTTTTTCCAACAAGCTAAAAGAAGTGTTTAATGTGTGGTCTTGAGGAAGGCATTTACCTACCTGATCTTTTTTCAGTACAGTGTGTTTTCAGGTTTTTTCTTTTGTTTTTTAAGCCAGTTTCTATTAGGAAAAAAAGACACCCTACACCAAGGGTTACTGAGTGTTGTCTACAATAACAGGTACTTGCTGCCTGTGTGAAGACTCAGTTTGTTCCCATTTCTTTAGTTCAATTTAAAACAAGAAATAGTAGAGTTTATAAGGCATTAAGTAGTATTTTAGCAGTATTTTATGTGATTCTGAAAGATACATTAGCCTAAGCTGTGGTTTAGATATCTGTGTGGTTTGCAGTGAGTCTTGGCTGAACTGGGAAAATGGAGGTTAAAAGATGGAGAGTCAAACCAAAACATACTGCCACAGTCCCAAAAAACAGATAAATAAATCTTTCTATAAATTGAAATTGAATGAATATAAAATATCTATATTAAACATAATTATTTAGTTATTTCATGTTTCTTAATACTATCATTTTAATTGTCATTGAGGCTCAAATCACCTTGTGAATTTATTAGCCCCACCCACTGACTTCAATGGATGAGGCTTTAGTTTAAAATAAATTCCCTTTGTGTTACAAGAAAGGACTAGGCAATATTTATATAAATTCAAGATTCTGTATTTTCATATATATATATATATATATATATATATATATATATATATATATATATATATATATATATATATATATATATATATATATATATATATATATATATATATATATATATATATATTACTTTTGCTTGATACAATCCGAAATACGGCTAAACTAATAGGCATAGATAAATTAAATGAAATAAATAATACATCTAAGAACAATAAAACTAAGTGCAAACATACAGTTATCACGCAATATCACAGATTTGGTTGTTTAATAAATATTTTAAATTTTATATTTACTTTTAAAAGTCAATAAAATAAATAGTATATTTTATTAATTTCACATTTATTTTTTTATGAATTTAATACACTTATAATACTTAAATAAATATATGTAAAGTGAGTACATATGTTCCAATTTTATTTGAATTGTCACCTATATAAATATTTATTTAATGGCCTATTTATGTGTTTTAATTTTGTCGCTAGTAGATTTGGACCGATTAAACTTTTTTTTTTCCCAAAGAAAAACCTTAAAAAGACGTTCAGATAACCTTGAGAACTAATCTTTTGCTTTTGTTTACATCGACTGAAGCTTTCACAATACGTTGCCTGATGGGATGTTTGCTTTATAGTTTTAGGAATAGTGTTATTTGATTTCATATGCATATGAGTGCTCTGAAATACCGGTGAAAATGTACAAGTCTTTGGTTTATCAACACGTTTAGCAGATGCCATTGAGAATTTGATAGGAGTAAAACAAGATGCATTTATTAGACTGTAACAAAATGTCAGCGCTGAGTTTTCTGTATGACTTTTGAAAGCTGTGCTTGTTTGCATGTAGCCTTTACAGTTTGCTCTTCATGATCATTTGTCCTTCACTACCATCTTTTAATAAAACATCCAGTCATCCAATGGGACTGAGAAGAAAAAAAAATCTTTGATCCACACTGTTGCGGTTTAAAATCGAGTTGTTAATTATGTCCTCTCCCTAGAAGTTAAAATCATTGCAGTTTAAGGCTTAACTCCATCTTTGTTTCTAGGGAAGAAAAAACAGTTGCATCTAAATAAGTCTATTCTGCAAGATTGAATACAAATGCTACCTGCTTTAAAAAAAATCTGTTTTAATTCCTTTTCTTTCTAGAAGTTTTTTTCCGCCATCTTCTGGTAATGACTTTTGTTTGGAAGTATTTAGATAAATATGCAGTTTTTAATCTTATGTTTTTATCTTTTGTTTAAATATTCAGAATATTTCCTTCTTCCATGTCTGTAATCTGCAGAGATTTCTGTAGCATTTTTCATCACCAAGTGCTTTTTCTGCCTCTGCTTCCCTCACGCCCTTGAACTCTCCATCCTGTGGTCCATTATGCCTCTGCCTCCTTTCTCCTGTGGCTATTGCAGGTGGATGGAGTAATCCTAAAGGTACTGCTTCTAGCTGCATCTCATCTCCTCTGCAAACATTTAGTGCATTTTTAGTGATCCTATCCAGCTTCCTTACTTCCATTGTTTTCCTCTTTCCTGTTTTGTCTAATAGCTTTAAATGTAAGAGATCTCTCTGCTTCACCCTCTTTCCCCTGTTCAAAAGATTTAAAAGGATAGAAATTTATATTTAAACAATTAAATATTTATTATTGCAGTTGCCATGCACTTTGTGAAACTTTTGGACTAAAAGTTAAGTTACTCAAGAGCCATCTGTAGCCATCTTCACAGTTTTAGACAATTGTCTCTATGCATAAATGAGCAAGCTGTCAATGTTTTCTTTTTCCTTGACTAAATTTTCTTTATCTTCCAACAAGTAAAGAAAAACACATTACTCAATAACAAAAGTTAAAAAGACGCAGAAAGAAACTTCTCACTCCCTTTATTCCGCAGACTGTAAAAAAAATCAACTGGAAAAATTAACTATACCAACATATATTTGCACCTTTCTTCATCAGCATACACTGTGTACAGAGAGTGAGCTGGTCCTTTCTCCCTTTTCGTAATTTTCTACAGTATGCTCATAGTCTGGGAGAGGAAATGTGGTTATGAGTTCAATAACTAATATCTACCAGCAGGAGGTGATTTGGTTTGATCAGTCATAACATTTCATAGTGCACTAGAGTTGAGAGCCCCAGATGGGAAAAAGATCATAATCAATAAAAATAGGGTGTGATCAAGTAATCAATTCTTATAAAGGCCATTTGAGGTCACTATTAGTAATATACCCACAGAATTTTAATTTTGTTGTAGTTGTAATTACAAATCTATAAAAATCTGAAAAGTGCAGAATGCATTTCATTTCAGCCCCCTCTGAGAAAAATCCTTGGTTTGTAAAACATCCAGCCTAGTCTTGTTTTCTCATAGAGACTGGAATTTGTACCAGTTCTGGGCCGACTATAGCTCAGTTATCTTGCAATTGGAAGGTTGTAGGTTCGATTCCAGTTTCCTCCTGTCACATTTTGATGTGCCCATGGGTGAGACACTTAACCCCAAGTTGCCTGTATAAATGTGGTGTGATTGGGTGAGTGTGGCTCTTGTGTAAAAAGCTTTGAGTGGTCGGTTTGACTAGAAAAACACTATGTAACTTCAGTCCATTTAGTATTTATTCTATCCTACACAGTTTAGCACCTATGTAAAAATACTGAAAACGTTGGTACACAAATCAAATCAAACTTTATTTACAAAGTGCTTTTCATACAAGAAATTGCTTCACAAAGTGCTTTACAGATTAAAATGACCCCACATAAACCACTTTCCCATCCCTCCCCCACAGATTTAAAAGCATTATCAGTTATACCCCCCTCCCCCCAACCCAACTCCCATGCACACACACAGTTAAAAGCATCAGTAAAAAAATGACATTGGGCCGAGTGCAGATGAACCATGCAAGGAAACGCCATCAGAGGAGCCATCTGCACCGGCAGCGGTAGATCAACAGCAGCAGCCGAGGCACCAACACCGGGCGCCCAGTGGAGGCAAGGCCAAGACCCCCACCTCCACCTAGGCGGCGGCAGCCGACCACCGCTCCCAGGGCAGAGGGCTCCCACAGAGGAAACACTGGAATGGGGATTAAGATAAATTAAAATATAAAAATAAACAGTCAATTTTTGTGATACGATCAAATAGTAAAACACTGATAAAATATAATCATATAAAACATGCAGAGCAATTAAACAGACAATAATAAATAATAATCAGTTAAAAGCTAGGCTAAAAAGGTGAGTCTTGAGCCTGCTCTTAAAAACATGAACGTTCTCTGTGTCCTGACTTTCGGGGTGACAAGGAGACGGCTGCCAGAGGAGCGCAGAGACCGTGAAGGTTCATAAGGTAAAAGCAGTTCATAGAGATAAGAAGGCCCAAGACCATTAAGACACTTAAAAACCATTAAAAGAACCTTAAAATTGATCCTAAAACGTACGAGGAGCCAATGCAGTGAATTTAAAACTGGAGTAATGTGTTCCCGCCTCCTGGTCTTCGTCAGGACACGTGCTGCTGAATTTTGTAGTAGTTGTAAACCTGATATACTCTTTTTGAGAAGACTAGAAAGCAGGGCATTACAGTAGAAAAGAAAGAGGTAATAAACAAAGCTTTAGATTAAACATGCATGTATGTAAAATCACATTTTATCTTATATTTGATTAACTATTGTAGCAAAGATGAGAAATACATCATAATAGTCAGCCAGCTTTAATAACTGCACCTTTCCTTTAGATTAATTTTAAATCAACATCATTAAGTATCATTAATGAAAGTAAATACTCTTATATACTTGTAAGGTCATCTCCCATCTGTCAACATCTCCTCTTTCTCTATATTGATCTTTTTTGCTTTCACAGGTGGATCGTTTTCCCCTCAGTTGCTCCTGGTCTGTTAACTTCTTTGTGGTTTGAAGTCTCTGTCTCTGCCTGGTTCCCTGCACGTTTTCTCACACCAACCCCCATCGCCTCCTTTCCCAGGTGGATCAGCTGACCTTCCCGCTAACTGCACATGTATCGGCAACGCTGTAGCGAGTTGGATCTGAGAGTAGCTCTCGTTAAACAATCCTGCTCCTCCTCTGTTTTATCGCCTCACTCCCTCTCTCTCCTCCTCGCCAGGTGGAGCAGCTAACCGCCCAGCTGAAGGAGAAGGCAGACTGGTGCAGTGAGCTGCTGCTCGGCTCCGAGCAAATGCGTCGTGAGTTGGGGGAGCGCGACGAAGAGATTGAAAAGCTGGAGAGCCGCATCCGCGAGCTGGAGCAGGCCCTGCTGGCCAGCACTGAGTCCCTGGAGAAGGTTAGGAGGGGGGAAGAGGGAGATCAAGGTTGCCTTGGAGGCAGCATCAGAGAGTCTGAATGTTGGTGGTGAAGCGTGGCTGTGTGTGTGTGCGTGTGTGTGTGTGTGTGTGTGTTAGGGAGCAGGTAGATGAGGTGACTGCTAGAGGAGGAGAGAGAGAACAATGTGTGGGTGGGTCTACTTCAGCTGCCCCAACAGACTGCTGTTGCCGCGTTAGACGCTAGCAGTTGTTAAGATTGCCCCCCAGTGTCTATTGATGGTTGTGGGGAGCGATCCTAAAGGCAGCACAGAAGATTAATTGGTTGGATTTTGCAGCAAGCAGCTTGCATCTGTACCTTGAGTTCCCGCAGTTAGATTGTTGCAGGAGGTTCTTGTTTCATGCTTTTCTGTGCATACCTTCAGAAAACTGCTGAGCCCCACAGTTTCTTTCATGTGTGTGTCGCAGGTTGAACAAAAGAAGCAGCATGCATCCATCACTGAGACGAGACACTCCACGCTGGAGGCTCAGTTACAGACGGAGAGAGAAGCTCTGGAGAGGAAAGAGAAAGAGGTAAAAAAAAAAAAAAACTATATTAGATTTATTTAATGCTTTCCTCAATCAGTTTAAATCCAGGGGAGCAACTGATCACGTTACATGTCTTCTAGAGCAGAGGCCTTGAAATAGATTCCTCTAACATATTTTCATCCATCCATCCATTCCTCAGTCAGTCTTTCCATCCTTCTTTCCTTCTCTCCATGTTTGAAGCCTGACTATTGAGGATGTGACCATAAATTCATTATACGTTTCTATTTATACTTGGAAAAAATTGAGTAAAAACTACAGAGAACTCTGGAAAATATGGTCTATAAAATTAACTTGACCTTTTAGATGCTGTTCCTCTACTGTCAGAAGTTTTATATTATCTTTAGTTCTGACTAGGGATATGTGTTCGCAAGAATCTGGTGATACGATATGTATCACAATACAGGGGGGACGATAAAATATATTTTGATACTATGAGTGAGACTATAAATTGTGATCTTTAAAACTGAATTTAACTGTAGAAAAACTATTACAGCATTCTAAACACTCCAACCTGTTTCATACTTTTAACACATCCAGTTTTATTACTAGATCTAGTTGATCCACTGGAACAAAGAAGGTGAAAACAGCCACAAACTACCTGTCATACTTTTAATTTTACTACATAAATTACCGTCATCATTACTGGTTCCATTCAAATTCTAAAAATAAAAATCGATACATTGCTTTTGAGTATCGATACTATATCGTGACATAAAATATTGCGTATCGATATTTTCTTACATCCCTAGTTCTGACACTTTTTCTTATATCCTCTTATTTAACCATACTCTGGATAATCCGTTGTCACAGTCAAATCCAAAGACTGGACCGATAATGAGGTCCACATTTTTCACAGTCTTTTGATGTGCTTTTTAACTCTCTCTTTTTGCTTTATCTGCCGCCTCAGATCTGTAACCTGGAGGAGCAGCTGGAGCAGTTCAGGGAGGAGCTGGAGAATAAGAGCGAGGAGGTGCAGCAGCTTCACATGCAGCTGGAGATCCAGAGGAAGGAGATCAGCAGCCAGCAGCAATTCGCAGAAATGAGGGACGGCATGCTCCAGGTAAGCACACTCCTCACATTAATTTCTCTTATGGAGATTAAACATAAGAACTGATTTACAGTGCCTTGCAAAACTCTTCATACCCCTTCAACTGCTTCATGGTTTGTCATGTTACAACCACAAAACTCAATGTATCTTATTGAGATTTTATGTGACAGACAAGCTCAAAATACTGTATAATTGTGAAGGTGGAGAGTGTGAACATCTTTTTTTCAAGTCTTCTCATAGATTTTCTGGTTGTTTAGACCTGTTGTGCTACAGAAAGATGAACCTCTGCTCCAGTCCCAAATAACGCGACAAAGGTACAGGGGGCATGAACAATCCTGCAAGACACTGTATTTTGGTGATTTTTAAAGACCTACTACTTCACCTCTGTTTGCAGTGCATTGACATATATTCTGCTACTCTGTAAGACATTTAAATAGCAGACTTAGGTTATTAAATTTAACATCTTAAACAAAACTACCTAAAAAAAATATTTTAAACATTTTTGTTTTCTTGTTTGGAGTTAACTATGTCATTTAAAACATCATCATAGATTTGGATAACAAATTAAAAAGGGACCTTTTTCTCTACAGGATATTTCCTCCTTTTTTGACTGTATCTTTCATATCTTTAAGTTTTTTTCTCCCTGTTATTTTGCTTTGCAAAGCTCATTTACCGTGACATTTACACCTTCTCAGACGGCAAATTTCCAGTACTCCCACAGAAAGACCTTGAGTGGATAAACATGATGTGTTTATTAATAGCAATTGCGTTATAATCTCTGACTCTTGAAGGTGATGGAGAAGAGGGACAGGGAAATAGCTCTTCTTAATGAACAGATCTCTAAGCTTCAACACATGGAAACAGCCTCTGACAACAAGGTAACGAAACATGCGTATAAAAAATAGAGCCAGAATCCTATTTTGTATACGCATTGCTCCGTAGACATGCGTCTGTGTGTGTTCCTTAGCTCCTGTTCTGTTTTATTTTGCTCCCCTTTTTTGATTTTCTTGGTTGTTTTTTTTCTTTTTTTTCGGTGAGTAGATCCATAGCATCATCTTCTGTTTTGAGGTGGTTTGCTCATGTGAGGTGGTTTATTAAACCTCTGAGTCCTTAGAAGTGTAAACTGATTTGAACATTTCTTAGAGATGCACCGAGAAACTGACTGGTAATAATTTTTAACCCTGATTGGCTCTGAGCGGTGACCAGCTGGAATGAAATTCAAAAGTACAATCTTTTTGCAAGTGCTAATAAGTTGCCCTAACATCACCTTTCAGTGTAGAACTTGTTACCAAATGGAAGAAGATTTGAAGTTAGCTATTTTCAGTATGAAAGAAGAGTTTGACAAAGTCAGGCCACAGTAGGGCTGTCAACTACTTTAGTATCAATTAGGGGACACACCAAAGCACAACAAAATTAAATGTTGTCGTAGTGGTGGGCGATATAAAAGGTATATGGTAGAAATTATATAAATTTAGACAAAGGTAAAGATTTTGACTATATCGCGATTGTACATTTTGATGTCATCAAGCTGTCATCAAGGAGGATAAATACTGATGTTCAGTGTTCGCCTTTACATTACATTTTGCAAGTTTAAAATTAGTTGTTTTCCATTTTACCGAGAAAAAAAACCTGTTGAACTTAAAGCATTTTTAATTCAAATATGACAATATTAAACTGTAACATGTTCTGGATGACACCATCAGTTGTTGACAAGCATTGCTAATCTACCTTCTTTGCTTTTGCTACATGGTTAAAAATCAGGGCAGAGAGACATTGGGGGATATGATCCTTGCTCATTATGGTCAATGGAGGATATAGTTTGGATCTTCTCTTTCTGCTCTTTGGTCCTGCTCTGCATCCATGAAGCCTCCTTTTCAATCCCTCTGGGATTTGGGTTCATAGTTCAGGTATTATCCCAGCTTTAAAAGATTCCAATCAGCTGCTCCCCTTTGTAAAAACAATACGTTGTTGCCAAGGTTACGTGTTATAGTAGCTATCCGAAAGTAAAAAAGTGAGAGCAAATCTCCTTCCAGCTGCACAGCATCCAGAACCAGAGAGAATAATTGTCCAAACATGCAATGTCTCAACCACGAAAATGATTAACAGAGGTACTCCAACATGCTGCCATTAAGGAAAAAGAATAAATGCATTAATTCGTAAAAAACAAAGCTAAATGTTCAAATCAAATATTGCAACAAATAAAGGCTAAATTCACTTAATTTACCTAATAATAACTGATTAAAGCAGTACCAGACTTTTTATGCTGCTTTTAGTCATTCTTCCCTTCATGATTGATGGGGAACTCACGATGCCATAAGCGGGCAGGAATTACATCTGACTCGTACAACTGAGTGTGGATGTTAGGTGTTTCCTGTCTCAACCAGAGTCCAATCTGTTGGTCAGCAAATAAACAAGGCTCTTTTTTTTTTGACCGACAAACCAATATTACCCTTTGTAAAGGATTTCCGGGGTAAAACGGAACAGCATACAGCATGTGAGATCCATCTGCAGTTCATTTAGGCTGTGAGAGAGTAAGACTTTTAGCAGGTAACAGGAAGGCTATTCATAGTTGCATTTTGGAAATCGGAATTATTCAAAATTTTATAGATAACGCACAGACTACTGTTTTTGTACTGCTAGCTACGCTAATTGCTAATATGAGATGCTAAACGCAGTATGGAAATATTTTGTCTTAAAAATCAAAACCCTGTTTTACTGCCTATGATCCTAATAGAAGTAATTGACTGCTCTCAGCAACGAGGCTTGAAAAATATTTTGGCGCTGTTTTTAGATCTTCCTTTACAAAAGATCATCAGATTGTCCTAAAAATCTGTATGTGGAAGTCAAACCCAAAATTTTGTTGGTATATCTCAAAAGTTTTTAAATGAAAATAATGTTTCATAGTAGAGGAGCGACTCAGAGGTTTAATAACATTGTGGGACATCCATGGTCTCATCCAGTCTAATACGGTGGTGTGATATTAATCTGTGTTTCTTGTTCCTTCAGGAAATTGATGCAAACGAGGAGCTGATCAAAGAGCTGGAGTCCCAGGTAGAGTGTCTGCAGAGTGAGCAAGATCGCCTAAAGAAGGATAAAGAAGACGAGCTGGACCAGCTGAACGCAGTCATAGAGAAACTCCAACAGGAACTGGCCAATATCGAGCAAAAACAGCCCACAGAGGAGGAGGATGACGCAAAAGGAGAGCTGGAGAGCAGCGCATGGGGATCAACCAAAGAGGAGTACGACAAAATGAAGCAAAGGATGGACCTAGCCACCAAAGAGTTGGACGCACTAAAAGCAGAGCATGGTAAACTTCTGGAGACGTACCTGCGTTTGAAGCAGAGTGCACAAGCCTTGGCTGAAACAGAAAATCTGGACAGTGCAGAAAGTGAGCTTGAAGATGCTCTGAGAGAAAAAACAGCAGGTGTTGTGGTGCTGCAGGCTGAAGTTCAGGCTTTACAGCAGAGTGCTGCATCCAGAATGGAGGAGTTAGGGCTCCGAATCCAGGAGCTGGAGGACCTGGTTGAGGAGAAGGACTCTGAAATAAAGCGCTGTCAGGTGCTTGTGGAGCAAACTCAAAGCTATGCACATGATCTCCAGCAGAAGGTTTCTACTCTGGAGGGAAATCTGAGGGAGAAAATGGCTGAAGCTCTGGTTAGCCAGGCTACACTGGAGGCTTTCCAGCAGCAGCAGAGGTCTGAAGGATCAAAACAACAGCAGGAGCTGCAGAAACGCCCTGCATCAGCCGTCTATGAGTTTGGTGACTTTGGTATCCCACAAATGGATTTCAGCAGTATGGGTCAGGCCAAACAGGCGCCGAGAGGAAAGGTGGTTCATCTGACGCAGAAGCTTCGGGACCTGGAGGTTGGACTGAGTGGGATGCAGAAAGACCAGGAGCTCCAGAAGCAGCTGCTTTCCAGCTCCGAGGAGGAGGTGCTGGAGTACGAGAAGAGGCTGGCCGTGGTCATGGATCTCCTCAACCAGATGAAGGCCGGGTCGCACCAAAGAACAGCACCGTCCGTGGAGGTGAGAATCATAAATTACATCACCCTGGGGTGATCTTCAAATATATGGATTTAAAATGATCGGAGTGTTGCAACAGTGCAGAGACTAAACATCGTGTTTCATTATTATCAACCTTTTCTGAAAAAAAATAAACATCTGCAAACTAGTGAAAGTTTATTTACGGCAACAAAGATAGATATATATATATATATATATATATATATATATATATATATATATATATATATATATATATATATATATATATATATATATATATATATATATATATATTAAAATTAAATTTTTGACTGGATCAGTAAAAAAAAAAATTTAACACAAAGACCTTGCTGTCATCTTTATTTCTGTCAAATATATTTGTGTCTTAATATATTTTTAAAGTATAGTTTTAAAAACAGGGCTGCGCACATTTGTTAAAGTAATAGAACTGATGTTAAAGGGATTCTTTTTCAATTCTGTTGAGACTAAATTTGCTAAATGTAATCCATCCGTCTACCTGATTATCTATCCATCTATTATCCATTCATCTGTCTACTTGTTTATCCATCCATTCATTCTTCCATCCATCCATCCGTCTACTTGCTTATCCATCTATCTATCCTTTTCAGATTGATTTTATATTTAAAATAGGTATTTTCCTTCAAATTTGTTTAATAATTTTTTCTTCTTTTTTTGTCCAGTTTTTGTGATAATTTCAGTTTTTAAGGTTCTTCAGATAAATACAGGTCCTTCTCAAAAAATTGGCATATTGTGATAAAGTTCATTCTTTTCCATAATGTAATGATAAAAATTTAACTTTCATATATTTTAGATTCATTGCACACCAACTGAAATATTTCAGGTCTTTTATTGTTTTAAAACTGATGATTTTGGCATACAGCTCATGAAAACCCAAAATTCCTATCTCAAAAAATTACCATATTTCATTCGACCAATAAAAGAAATTCAACCTTCAAATAATTATGTTCAGTTGTGCACTCAATACTTGGTCATGAATCCTTTTGCAGAAATGACTGCTTCAATGGGGCGTGGCATGGAGGCAATCAGCCTGTGGCACTGCTGAGGTGTTATGGAGGCCCAGGATGCTTCGATAGCGGCCTGAAGCTCATCCAGAGTGTTGGGTCTTATGTCTCTCAACTTCCTCTTCACAATATCCCACAGGTTCTCTATGGGGTTCAGGTCAGGAGAGTTGGCAGGCCAATTGAGCACAGTAATACCATGGTCAGTAAACCATTTACCAGTGGTTTTGGCACTCTGAGCAGCTGCCAGGTCATGCTGAAAAATGAAATCTTCATCTCCATAAAGCTTTTCAGCAGATGGAAGCATGAGGTGCTCCAAAATTTCCTGATAGCTAGCTGCATTGACCCTGCCCTTGATAAAACACAGTGGACCAACACCAGCAGCTGACATGGCACCCCAGACCATCACTGACTGTGGGTACTTGACACTGGACTTCAGGCATTTTGGTATTTCCTTCTCCCCAGTCTTCCTCCAGACTCTGGCACCTTGATTTCCGAATGACATGCAAAATTTGCTTTCATCCGAAAAAAGTACTTTGGACCACTGAGCAACAGTCCAGTGCTGCTTCTCTGTAGCCCAGGTCAGGCGCTTCTGCCGCTGTTTCTGGTTCAAAAGTGGCTTGTAGCCCATTTCCTGCACACGCCTGTGCACGGTTGTTCTAGATGTTTCTACTCCAGACTCAGTCCACTGCTTCCGCAGGTCCCCCAAGGTCTGGAATCGGTCCTTCTCCACAGTCTTCCTCAGGGTCCGGTCACCTCTTCTCGTTGTGCAGCGTTTTCTGCCACACTTTTTCCTTCCCACAGACTTCCCACTGAGGTGCCTTGATACAGCACTCTGGGAACAGCCTATTCGTTCAGAAATTTCTTTCTGTGTCTTACCCTCTTGCTTGAGGGTGTCAATGATGGTCTTCTGGGCAGCAGTCAGGTCGGCAGTCTTACCCATGATTGCGGTTTTGAGTAATGAACCAGGCTGGGAGTTTTTAAAAGCCTCAGGAATCTTTTGCAGGTGTTTATAGTTAATTAGTTGATTCGGATTATTAGGTTAATAGCTCGTTTAGAGAACCTTTTCATGATATGCTAATTTTTTGAGATAGGAATTTTGGGTTTTCATGAGCTGTATGCCAAAATCATCGGTTTTAAAACAATAAAAGACCTGAAATATTTCAGTTGGTGTGCAGTGAATCTAAAATATACGAGAGTTTAATTTTTATCATTACATTATGGAAAAGAATGAACTTTTTCACAATATGCTAATTTTTTGAGAAGGACCTGTATACACTCAGTGAAATATTTTTTTACAGCTTTTTTGGTCTTTAAAGCCTTTTACATAATAATTTTACACTAAAAATGTTATTCAAAGCAGTTAATTTCTGTTTTTATCTGCACAATTAAGGTATCATACATCACCTATGTTTCAAATCAGTAAACAGTGTTCAACAATCCAGTCCAGATTTAACAAAGTGTTGGAGGATTTGAAATAGACCTGATTTAAGGTTATTTAGAAGAACCCCCCCCCCCTAACAAAATACAATGAAGTAACCCTTTAGAACAGTAATAACCTGGAATCCAAGTTTAGCACCTTATTGTTTTTATGAGTTGCAGATTTTGAGGTATATCTTTTGTCCTCAACTGTCAAAAACCTTTTTAATCTGAACTTAGAAGAATTTTGATGTGGAAAATTTGGAACCCTGGGCAAATCAATGTTATAAAATCTATGCTGGACGCCTTTCCAGATCTCAGATTTGTATCTAATCAACTAAACTTTATCGTAGTCGTTGGGATAAGGTGTCAGCCTAAAATGACTTGTGCATCTCTGATGAATGTCACCCTCCTTATCAGGCCTCCTCCGCTGGGCAGCCGGGTGTGTCCGAGCTTCTCCAAGAGCTGCAGGAGGTCAGAGAGGAGGCCTCCGTCACCAAAAAGCAGCTGCAGAGCTTCCAGGAGAGCTGCAGCCGACTCAAACAGGAGCTCCAGGTATGTGCTGCTTACATCTAACTAGTGTCAGGCTATTGGTTGTTTATTAGAGTGACAAACATGACCCTTTATTTCCAGGAAAAAACTGTTACCGTGGAGAGACTCCAGGAACAACTTCAAGCAGTAAGGAAACCAACTTGATCGTTCATAGTTTATATTTGTTTTAACAGAATGCGTGAAATTTGATGTTCTCACCGTAGATGCCAACAAGTGCTGCCGAAGAGACAAAGATGTCTGAGCTTGAAGAGAGACTGATCGAGGCTCAGACTGAGGCGGCTTCTGCCAAAGAGGAGCTGAGCAGCTGCAAGGAGAGTTTGGATAAACTGCAGGAGCTGCTGCAGGTAAACATTAGTACATTCAAAATCTCCTGAAGTCTGACTGTAAAAGCAAACTTCTGTTAGGTGAAATTGTGAGTATGTTTAGAATAAAAGTGGATTTGGCAAAGTGAGACAGCCTAAGACTCATCTTCATGTCTAAAGTTCAATGATGACATCAGTTTCCTGTGTGTTGATTACCTGGAGCCAGACTGATTGACCAGCCTTATAGCAGACAGGGGAAAAGGTTAAAAGCGATTCACTTGGCTTCGATAACAAAATTTATTTAAAAGCATCTCCAAAGCTCACCCATTCATACAAGTAACAAATAACTAAATGAACACTTTTCAAAGTATCTACTCTTTAAAAATGAGATTTAGTCATATGTAAAACAAAACAAAAACAACTTTTGATAAGAACATAACCTCACTGCGCATGTTATTTTATGGCAAGTAAAATATATACATGGCCTTTGTTGTTATTTTTTCATTGTTAAAAAACTTGTGTATAATTTAAATATCTCACATAACATAAGTTGTTGATTAGCACTGTTGTGGCCAGATTTTCTGCTTAGAAAAGAATGCGGTTGGATTTTTCTAGAAGATAGAAATCTGAATTTCTTAAGGGGTCTTTTTTTTTTACCAAAATTTTTAATTAAATTACTTTATTATTTTTTATTTTCCACATCAACAAGTTGAGTCGAAGCCACTAATATTTTAGTTTTTCAGTTACTAAAAGCCTGAGAAAAATGACAGCTTGACTCCTTTTTGACCGCCTGTAGACAACTTCAATCAGCATTTGAAACTCGAGCTGTTTTTGAAACCAGAAGAAGTTTAGATGCATTTTTTTATTTATTTACAATAACGGAATAAATGTTTCAAGAATCACAGAATTCCCTTTAAAGAATCTATATCTAGTAATAATCCTGTCCTAACAAATGTTATGTGGTGTGGATTTTGAAACAGAGCTGATCTAAGGTCATCTAAATATTTAAAGGGTGTTTATTAGCCCTTTTAAAACTCATGGAAATCCCCTGGTAAGACCTAACTGCTGTACGTTTTCATGGTAAATATTTATTGTACTTAATGTTCATACAGATATAAAAACCACATGTCAAGTGTAGAATAGGGAGGATATGTTTTGACTCGCGTGAAGGTGTTAAGTTGATGCTTCATATTTCTTTTTAAAGCTTCAGTGACATTGCTGTTGGGGCTTTCGTACAAATATAGCTGTCAGAAATAACTACAGTGGCTTGCAAAAGTATTCGGCCCCCTTGAACTTTTCCACATTTTGTCACATTACAGCCACAAACATGAATCAATTTTATTGGAATTCCACATGAAAGACCAATACAAAGTGGTGTACATGTGAGAAGTGGAACGAAAATCATACATGATTCCAAACATTTTTTACAAATAAATAAGTGAAAAGTGGGGTGTGCGTAATTATTCAGCCCCCTGAGTCAATACTTTGCAGAACCACCTTTTGCTGCAATTCCAGCTGCCAGTCTTTTAGGGTATGTCTCTACCAGTTTTGCACATCTAAAGACTGAAATTCTTCCCCATTCTTCTTTGCAAAACAGCTCCAGCTCAGTCAGATTAGATGGACAGCGTTTGTGAACAGCAGCTTACAGATCTTGCCACAGATTCTCGATTGGATTTAGATCTGGACTTTGACTGGGCCATTCTAACACATGGATATGTTTTGTTTTAAACCATTCCATTGTTGCCCTGGCTTTATGTTTAGGGTCGTTGTCCTACTGGAAGGTGAACCTCCACCCCAGTCTCAAGTCTTTTGCAGACTCCAAGAGGTTTTCTTCCAAGATTGCCCTGTATTTGGCTCCATCCATCTTCCTATCAACTCTGACCAGCTTCCCTGTCCCTGCTGAAGAGAAGCACCCCCAGAGCATGATGCTGCCACCACCATATTTGACAGTGGGGATGGTGTGTTCAGAGTGATGTGCAGTGTTAGTTTTCCACCACACATAGCGTTTTGCATTTTGGCCAAAAAGTTCCCTTTTGGTCTCATTTGACCAGAGCACCTTCTTCCACATGTTTGCTGTGTCTCCCACATGGCTTGTGGCAAACTGCAAACGGGACTTCTTATGGTTTTCCTTTAACAATGGCTTTCTTCTTGCCACTCTTCCATAAAGGCCAACTTTGTGCAGTGCACCACTAATAGTTGTCCTATGGACAGATTCCCCCACCTGAGCTGTAGATCTCTGCAGCTCGTCCAGAGTCACCATGGGCCTCTTGGCTGCATTTCTGATCAGCGCTCTCCGTGTTCGGCCTGTGAGTTTAGGTGGACGGCCTTGTCTTGGTAGGTTTACAGTTGTGCCATACTCCTTCCATTTCTGAATGATCGCTTGAACAGTGCTCTGTGGGATGTTCAAGGCTTGGGAAATCTTTTTCTAGCCTAAGCCTGCTTTAAATTTCTCAATGACTTTATCCCTGACCTGTCTGGTGTGTTCTTTGGACTTCATGGTGTTGTTGCTCCCAACATTCTCTTAGACAACCTCTGAGGCCGTCACAGGGCAGCTGTATTTGTACTGACATTAGATTACACACAGGCGCACTCTATTTAGTCATTAGCACTCATCAGACAATGTCTATGGGCAACTGACTGCACTCAGACCAAAGGGGGCTGAATAATTACGCACACCCCACTTTTCCGTTATTTATTTGTAAAAAATGTTTGGAATCATGTATGATTTTCGTTCCACTTCTCACGTGTACACCACTTTGTATTGGTCTTTCACCTGGAATTCCAATAAAATTGATTCATGTTTGTGGCTGTAATGTGACGAAATGTGGAAAAGTTCAAGGGGGCCGAATACTTTAGCAAGCCACTGTAAATATCATGGATGAACTGCCCTTTAGGAACTTTAAGTGCACATATTTCTCCTGTTTGATATTAAACTGGTTAAGTTGTGCTTTCAGGAGCGGGAAATGACCATTGCTCACCTTAAAGGAGAACTTTTCCAAGTAAGTTACTCTTGCCGTTGTTTTAAATCTTGGGGTCTGAATAATGATTCTTTATCCGTTTCTGAATTACGAATATTTGATGTCTTGCCCTATGATCCTTCAGGTAAAAGCTGCAGAGGACGGAGCTGACATGACTGATCTTCTCCAGGAGCTCGAGGAGGCCAAAAGAGAGGCAGCATCCACCAAAGAAGAACTAAACCTCTCTCGGGAGCATCATGAAAAACTTCAAGAGGACATCCACGCTCGTGAGGATTCGCATTCTAAACTCGGAGAGGAGTTCCAGGAGATGAGAAGCAGTGTGGACGCCACCAAAGAAGAGCTCACTAAATATCAGCAGCATAACGAGAAACTTCAAGAGGACATCCAAGCTCGTGAAGCCTCGCTTTCAAAACTCAATGAGGAGCTGCAGGACATGAAGAAGCTAGTGGATGCCTCTAAAGAAGAGCTAACTAAATATCAGCAACATAATGAGGAACTTGGTGAAGATGTCCAAGCTCGCGAGGTCTCGCTTTTTGAGGTCAGAGAGGAGCTGCAGGAGATGAGAAGCAATGTGGACGCCACCAAAGAGGAGCTAAGAGAATACAGGCAACAAAACGTGAAACTCCTCGAGGAGCTTCGCGTCAGAGAGCTCTCAATTTCAAGGCTTAAAGAGGAGCTGCAAGAGGCGCAGACAGCTTTAGTGAAGACATCAGAATCTGTTCCTCCATCTCCTTCTCCCTCCCCATCTCCTCAGCCTGCCTCCTCAGCATCCACCTCACAGCCCAAAAAGAAAGGAGGTAAGCAGCCAGCTGCGAAGGGAGCCAGTGCCAAAGAGAAGCCATCCCTTTCTCGGAAAACCTCTGCCCCTTCCAGCCAGTCCTCGCACAAAACTCAGAGCTCTGGGCCGATCAGCAGCTCAGATCAGCAACGTGACACTACGACGGACTCCTTCACGCAAACCGAACCCTTCCCGATGAGCGATCTCAGCCAGTTCGCCGCCAAGGAACAGATCGAGGAAGTGATCGGAGAGTTTCAGGAGAAGATCGCCCAGATGCAGGAGCTCCACGCGGCGGAGATCCTCGACATGGAGGCTCGGCACATTTCAGAGAGCGAGAACCTTCGCAGAGACATGCAAGCTCTGGAGAACGAGCGTAAAAGCCTGCAAGCTGTCATCGACAAACTGTGCTCCACTGAGGTGAGTTCAATCTGTTCAAAAGACTCTGAACTTCGTCACGTTACAACATGTTATCTTGTAGGTCTGTCAGGTTAAATCTCTTTAAAATACATTGAAGTTTGCGCTTGTAACATAAAATTATATGGAAGTGCATGGCGAATGAAAACTTTGGCAAATCACTGTGCATAAAAATGGCTCAAGCAGATATTTCAGCTTAGTGCGGATACGTTAAACCTGGTCTCGTTCTTTACAGGCGCCCCCATCAAGACAAGAGCGTCCTCCATCACAGTTTAAAGACGGCTACACCAGTGGTGAGAGACGTCACTCTCAGCCCATAAAACATTAATTCAGCCAATAGTTGTATACCTAACTTTATACGTCAAACCCCTGATTAGTTTTTTGGTCTACTTCTAGCCATGTTGTTGCACTTCCTTATCCTTTAGTTTAGCTCATTTTATATTTCCAAAGTTACTGTTCAGTGGAAATGTTGTTTTACTGTCTTCCAGACAGCAGCTCAGACTACAGCCAGAGGACCGGATTTGATCTCCCAAGCTTGCAGCAGGAGTTCAGGACAACTCCAGAGGGCGCCAGGAGAGAAACCGATGATCCTCTGCCTGACCGGATAAAGGTAAAAAGATGTTATCCATCAATTGTGGGTGACCAGTGAATAAATCACATGTCTCTTTGATTGTGTTTCATGTTTTTATTGAGGATGTGTGATGTTTATTTTTATGTGGATTTCTCCTGACTAGACGTTGCTCCGTGAGGTGCACCAGGAAGGGATGCAGGTTCTGTCCCTGTCTGAGCTCCCGCTCTCTGAAGGAGAGCCAGGCGGCCACTTCAACGTTGAAGGCTGGGCCAAGGAGAGAGACGCCCTGTTGGCGACGATTCAGTCTCTTAAAGGCCTCATCACCCAGATGCAGACGCACAGCCAATCACAGGTACAGGAAGCCTAAACACAAAATATTACAGCAGTTTGACAAAGCTCAACCAATCAGAAGTCCTTTAAAGTCGTATTTTCACACTCTTTGAGTCAAATCTGTGTGTCTGACCTATTTTGAAAAAGAAGGGAATCCCATTGTTGGCTTAAAAGTTATTTTTGTGTGTCGTCTGATATTTTCTCATGTTGGCATAGGTTACTTTATTTGAATTTGTATTAGATTGAATCATGCAAGTGTCTTTAAAAAAAACTAAACATTTCTAAACAATAAAGGAAAAAAGAAAAATTACAAAAATATATAAATCCATTCATTATCTAAACCAGCAGTATGCAACATTTCCAATACAAAGAGCCATTTCTGCGCTCAGTCCAGCTAAATAAAACTCCTTTAGAGACTATTTTTTTTGGGACATTATAAAAATAAATGGAAAAAAAACATGAATTTTTTATTATTATTCACCATAAAAAATGTGATGTCATTTTTAAATAACTTAGTTTAGTTTTTAAAATAAAGAGAAAAATAAAACTTTTGTTTAAAAGATGATTGACACGTTTTCTTCTATTGGATGTTGATATTTGTTGGAAATGATGTTTAAAATAAATCACATAATTTTCAATCTATTGTGAGAAAAATAGATCAAAAAAATGTTATACTACTACTGTTATTGATTTTCTTGCAGAAAATTTTATTTTATTCCATAAAAAACAGCTAAATCCTACATTTGTTGTTGTATATGTATTTAAAAGTATTAGTTGGTTCTTTTTCATTTTTAGCCAAAGTTATTGACAGCCATTGTGGAAGGTCCAGAGAGCCACTTGCAGACCTCTGGTCTAGGCCTGCTTGCTCTTGCAGGGTCGTGCTGGTACCTATCATCATAGGCTAGAGGTGGGGTATACCCTGAACAGGTCGCCAGTCCATCACAGGGCAACAAAAAAAAGTAGTAAAATACTATTTATAGTATTAATAATAAGGATAAACTGATATTCGATCGTGTTTCTACAGTTTAGCCCATAAATGGAGGGAAATTAAATGGTAAGAGGAATTCATTCATACTGTAAAAGCAAAACTGTGATAAGGTTTCTCAACAAGGGTCAGAAAATCTTGATCAGATAAAATCTTTAATGATGTTTGTAGAAAAATAAATAAACCGGGAATAAATCCTACTCTGGTCTCATTTCACTCAAATAGAAAACTGGGGAAACTGTGTTCATCTTCATGTATCTGTGACTTCCTGAAGAAAATATTTCCAGAAAAATGAAATTAACACAAAACAAAATTTATATTGGGCCACATTTCCTCAATTTATGAGCTTGGTAAGATGCAGAAAGTAACTTGTTTGAAGTTGTTTTGGCAACTGGCCCCCTTTAGGCAAAGGACATTAAAAACTTTAAACGTTAGTTATGGTTTTGTAAATTGGCTTTATGTCAAATACAAAAATTATGTAAAATGTCTCCCCAATTAAACCCCAATCACAGGCCAGAATGAAAAAACACACCTTATAGAAAAACTCTTTAAAAAAACTTGGAAAAACATTTTAAAAAACAAAATGTTAAAGAAAATTATTCGAAAAATGTTCAGTTCTGGCTCTTTGTTCAGCTCATGTGTGTCTGTAACGTCCCGCAGATTTCAAGTGGCGGCGCAGACTGGCGTGCAGAGCTGCTGGATGCAGTGCGGCAGGTGTTTCTGAGGGAGAGGAGTGTGCTGAAGTGCGCCCTCTACAGCCAGCTGGACCTGATAGACACAAGCGACGCAGTCGTTCATCTCAATCAGCTGGAACGCAGGCTGACTGAACAGGTGTGAAACTACAGCTGAATCTTTTTAATAAAGATTATTTAAAGATTTAAAAGTTACCAGCTGTGCAGAGGAGAACAAAAGGCTTTCTTGGTGTAATTCATCTATCTATAAACTATATCTGACTTTAACAAATTGACATAAAGTTTAGTCAGAGCAGTTCTTCTGTTTAACTCCACTTGTTGTTGGTTATTAACCCGAGGACTGTGTCTTCCTGATGCAGGATGCTCACCACAGGGAGGCCATGGGGTCACTCCACGCTGCAGATAGGTCAAGTCTCATCTCTGAGGTTCAGCAGCTTCGGGGTCAACTGCAGCAACTAAATCAAAGTAAGTTTTGTGACATAAAAAAGGAATTGAACATTTATCCCGTTTAATTAAACTGAGAAACAAATTTGTAGAAAGGGAGGGTGAGAAGGTGCAATAATCTGGTTATATAAGTGCCCACTCTTGGATTAAAACTTTGTTGAAGAACCTTTTGATTCAGTTAGTCGTTTTAATGAGTCTATCTGCATCCCACGTCTTGATTTAGCAATGTTTGTCCACCCTACCTTATAAAAGCTCCAAATGTATTAGAGTGTGAGGACAGCTTGTCAAATCGGAAGGTATTGGATCAAAACTGACAGTTATTTGGAGTTTTTTTTTATAATATCACCCACTTTGATGTAAACCCACTTCCATCTGTAGAATAACCCCACAGCATGATGCAGCCACCACCAGTGTTGTCTATGGGTAAAGTGTTTTTTTTGATGATGTGGTGTTGTTTCATTCGTTCAAAAGTTTTTAGAAAATCCTAGCAAGGCCTGGATGTTTCTTTGGAAGAATACTCCTTACTTATGCCAGTATGGAGAATAGAGGAGATTAGGGTGGCGTGTTGAACATAACCCGTTGCTCTAGAAATTCCTGCAGCTTCGGCGGTGTCGCTGTCAGCCTCTTGTTACACTCCCCGGTCAGTTTCCATGTTCAGTTTGTTAATAAAGCGACAATTCACAAATCACAACATATGTAATCTCAAGGCACTTTACCAAAAAACTCAATTCAATCATGCATACATTCCAATTAGTTCAGTTCATTATTCCAATTAGTTTAAAAAGTTTTCCATCTAAGGAATCCCAGCAGATTACATCAAGTCATTGACTTGCAGCATTGACTCCTCCTGGACAAACATATTGTGACAAACGGTCGCCTGCATTGTATCGTTGACTTCATAGGAATGATACTAAAAAAGCATGTAGCAACAGTGGAGAGGAAAAACTCCACTTTAACAGGAAGAAACCTCCAGCAGAACCAGAGCCAGACTCTGTACGAGCGGCCATCTGCCACGACCGTCTGGAGGTTTGAGAAGACGGAGCAGAGATACAAAGAACAGAAGAACTGATGTAGGAGTACTTTCTATGTTATTAAAGAAAGTTAAAAGTTAATAGCAGGAGAACATGGACATTTAGTTGTTGGCAGCATTTTTTCAGCCAATGCCTCCTCCTATTAATGTGTCACAGCTAAACAGGAACGCCAGACCCAATGTAGCTTCTAGGGAGAAAAAAACTGAGAAAACATTAACTTTACAGTGGAAATAACGGCAAATAATGCAAACTGGAGAGTAGTAGAATAAGAAAGGACAGTGTGAGGAAAAGTAGTCTGTTTGTCCTCCCACACCCGAAGCCTATAACAGCATAACTACAGAGATAGCTCAGGACGACCTAAACCTCCTAGAATGAGGCATCCATTTTTGAGAAATGTCCTGTTTTGCCTGTCACGGTTGTCCCATCTTTTACTTGACTGACTGTCTTTACTGTGCCATATTGTATGTCTACTGCTGTGGATGTTTTTGTAAGTTTCTCCTGACTGAGATCCTTTTGATCCAAACATATCTGGTTTTAGCTAAAGGATGCAAGTAAAAGAAATGTAAATGAAATCCTACTGGATGTTTTTTTTGTGTTTTTTATTTTTATTTTTATTTTTTCAAATGGATCAGATTCACTATGACTGTTGGAAGCTGTAAACCGAAGAAGACCGAATGCCAAAACTGAATCAATAAATGCTTAAACAAAGACTTAATTTAAAGGTGCGCTTGTTTATGCAACGTTATTTCAGCTTTTTCTCTTGTCACGTTTTCCCCATGTTAGATCTGCCACATTAAAGCTGGGAAATGTATCGAAACGATCTGCTATGGTTGCTTTTTTATGTCACATAATCCTGGCATTTCAACAGGGGTTAGACCCACTGTACATATATATTTTATCTGGTTTAAAAATGTCTACTTGATAACTAAAATAGCAGAAACTCTTATTTTTACAGCATAAACCCGCCTTACTTGTATAAATAAGACTGTGTGGTGTTATTGTTTAGGTGGACAGCCTGGTTCATCTACAGCTGCTGATTGTAACACGGAGGAGGAGAGAGGAAGAGGAGCTGATGGAGCAGCAGAGGGGTTGATCTTGGAGGAGCTGAGAGCTGAACTTTCTCAGACTAAACTGGAACTGGAGACGACACTAAAGGCCCATCAGAAACACCAGAAAGAGCTGGACACCCTCAGGTTGGACATGAAGCAGAAATAACTGAGAACAAGAGGTTCTACAGGATTTTCTGTAAAATTAAAAAAAAGCATTTTGCTTGTAAATATAAGTGAATAAAAGCTGAAGCTAGAAGGATTTTTCAACAATAAGATGAGGTAAATGTGTCAACAGGGTGGAGATGTCCCAGAAAGCTGCAGAGGTGGACGCCCTGAATGATGAGCTGATGGAGGAGAGGAAGCGAAGCAGAGATCTCCAGTGGGCAGTGGAGAAGGAGAGGTGTCGATCTGGTAGAAATGAGGGCAGCAAACAAGAGGAACTGGAGGTAAAACAGCAAATCATCTTTTAATGTTCATCTCGTTTCATTGTTAAACAGTCCTTTTTAAGGAATATTTTGATGTTCCCATTTAGGACCTGCAGCTGTCTCTAGATGAGCAGAAGGCTCATGTAGACAGACTGACTCAGAGCCTGCAACAGCTCTCCCAAATAGCAGAGGAGGATCGCCTCGGCCTCCAGAGACGCCTGCAGGAGCTTCAGGTCCAGCTGGAGACTGAGCGAGCAGTAGCCCTGGAGATGAGCTCTGCATTGGGGAGAGAGAGGGAGCTGCGAACCGGCGTCTCCTCCTCCAACGACGGGCCCTCCAGCAAAGAGTGCGCCCACGAGGATGGGAGGGAGCCTGACGGGGAGGGAGGTTTGCTGGAAAGACTGCAGAGGGAGCTGGATGACAAACACACACAGGTGAGATGCTTGTTGTTTTCTTTACTTGACAGAAATCGCTCCAAAAATTCAACTCCAATTCAGTCCAATTTCAGTAAAAATCAGTTCCAGTTCTTTCAAATCAGTCAGATCCAGTCACCTACAGTCAAATTTAATCCTAACTATATTCATAATAACAAGTAATAGATGCTGGATTTGTGCTTGATACTTTACAGTGATGGTCCCTCTAAATATTACAGATCAGTTTTTCCATTTTAATCAAAATATGTTCTTTTGCTTTACATCTTGAGTCCCTAACGTGTTTCCGGTCATAGAAGATAAAAACCCAATCTGTTCGCCGCCCTCGAACAAATCCAATGTTTTGCTTTCGATTTCAGTCTTTCTCAACTAAAAAGTCAGCGTTTTAATACATAACATTTCAGATGATTCCTTAGATCTGTTTAAGTTATTTTAATGCAAATGTCAATTGTGTCTAAAGGTAGAAACTTCTTTATTCATGCAAATCTGAAGTAAAACCTTGTTACAGCTGTCCTTGCCTCTGCAACCTCTGTTGAGGAAGGTTAGAAGGGACAGAAGGCTTTGAAGGTTTCGCTTCATTTCTCTGCAGTTCTTGCAAACCAACATCTGCACTATACAAACAGATCAAGGATGCAAATACAACTTGGTCCATTCTTTCAGTTTTAATGGTTTGATTCTCTAACAGGACGCATACGATGACAGTTTCTTTTTCCTCATTTCCAATTTTTTTTCCACTTTTCTTTTCTTCCTGTGCTTACCTATTCAATGTGCGCCCTCTCTCTTCCAGATTTCTCCGGGAGTGGTGTCACAGATCCAGAATAGACTAGACGATGTATGATTTTACTTCCTGCGAACAAATGAGATCTACCCACCTCGTTGTTATAGTTACATAATTTCTGGTTGAAGTGAGAAAATGAGATTCGGATGACTACAAAAAGAATGAGATCCTGGAAACAATGCCACCTAATTGAGTTTATCCAAATCATTAAATAACTAATTACAAGACTGTAAATTTACGTTTTGGGCTGATGCAATCACGCCTTTTTTTTAGGATGACCATATTTGCATTTCCAAAAAAAGCACACTTGGTACAGTTCTGAAACACTTCATTCAAACTCTGTTTACTTAAAGTCTTTATTTTAACATATTTCATGTGTTCCTTCTCTCTGTGGCTGGGTAGAATAGTTAAATAACAAACTTCAGCTAGGCTTTCACAGGTCAACCATTACAAAACTGACATTGGAAATAGATAGGTTATTAGAAATAATTACTGTTCTGTATTAGAAAATTACACTGTAACAATAATACCAAACTTTTTAAGTCATACAGGAAAGAAATTACACAAAAATCTGAAATTACATTCAGAGAAAATAAGTATACTTTTCTTTTTAGTGTAATACTTAAAAAACAGCAGTCTCACAAAGACACTTAAATAAAAACATATACTCCAGTCCTTAGTTTTCCTCAGTCAGTCAAATAGATAAACTCTCACTTTGCCCAGTCTTTCTATAGTTTTTGTGTTCATGTGACCAACGGGATCTTTGGCACCTGTCATACACCGAAACATATATACCAGCTATGAGCACTCAGCCACACATCTTATTGTGCACAAGTATACTGACCAGGGTTACAAATAATTTAGGGTCAGCCTATTGGTAAAAACACTGTATAATGCATTGAACAGCTAGTGAGGTGTCTTTTTAACAATACTAGAATACTTCGTATTAGCTGAAAAGGAATCCAAATCAGCTTTATTCGTTCAGATTGTGTGCAAGACGAGTAATTTGACTTTGGTTTTGCTCACAGACAGAAGTTGCTGCTGTTAAACTAAATCCTTGTTGTTGTATCTTTACATATTTCTACAGATCAGAAGTGCTAAACACCAGCTCTAAACTGAGCTTTTGGTGTTCATGTTTCTTCTTATCTGTTGCATATTTCTGGGGTGAATAGATGTACTTATCTGCAACTTTCCCCCCCTAGCGTCACTAAATCCTGCATACTGCTCCTTTAAAGCCAGAAAAAAAGCAATGAATGAAATTGCAAGCTTTAGGTCTTGTTGGTGGAGGTCATTGACGCCTTGTTTTGTCTCTTTTTCTCCCCTCTCCAGGTGGTTCATCTCCTCAGCCAGGTGGAGGCCCAGCGGCTCGAGGTGTTACAAAAAGAAGAGGAGCTGACGCTGGCAAATCAGAAGTCCAGGCGAGACCAGGATGGGCTTCAGGAGGCACGAGCCCAGCTGGACAGGCTGATGGTACAAATGTCAGAAGTCCAACAGCAGCTGGAGGGAGAGCTGGAGAAGAGGAAGAGTCTGGAGGAAGAGAAGGACAGACTGGAGGAGAGGCTGATGCAATTAGGGGTGAAAAAGGAGAGTGAGAAACCTCAGAGTGTGAGTAACCGTGTTTAACTCAGTACCTGATGTCTGATCGATGCTACCAGGTGGATTGAAGCTATTCTTGTTGTTCCGACAGCCCGCCGCCTGGCACAGCGAGCCCACCGAGCGAACCAAAGACTGGGTTCTCCAGCAGAAGAGTGGGAATGCTCAGTCAGAGAGCCCCACCACATCCCCTCTCATGGAGGGCGCCCCAGCAGACATTCCCGGCGGACCCCACCACGGTCCGTGGCGCACAGTCGACAGGATTGTAGGAAAGCTCCAACTTGTTTCTTCAAAAATCCGCAGCGTGTCCAGCAAAGCTTCGGCCAGGTAACCAATATGGCCGCGCCTGAGCACTGCTGGACATTTCTTACGTTAAAGAAACAGTTTTCTGTACAAGAGTAACAATCCTAAGGAGAGTGGTGCCCCGGTGCTCTCCACTGTTATCTGGTAAAATAAAACTTAAAAAAGGGGTGAAATGATGCCACTTTTAAAGCAAACAGTGACCTGTGGAGATTTTAAATTTTTACCTCCTTTAACAATCCTCCTGACTGTGCGGGAACGATGAGAAGCACTAGTGTCCTAGTCCAGCCTGGTTTGCCTCTGTTCCAGCAGCTTTAAGCCCTTTAAATCATTGCTCAAACTGTAGATATAAGCAAATCACCCCTGTGACGACATGTAGCTACCACAGGAAAACAGGAAGTCATAGCATGCTGTTAAATGTTGCTAGACATCCTGATCAAATTAAAGAGTAAAAATATAATTTTAAAAAATTATAATAAAATAATTTATTGCTTAATGTGGGATAATTTCCCCCAATTAATAAATTTTATACCTAAAACTAACGGATGGATTTTTAAATGTTTTTCAGTGTGAGATGAAGCTCATGTCGTGAAAGATTAATTTTATTTTAAGACTTTTTAAACATCTTTACCAGGGAATAAATGTGCAAGGTATTCACTGTAACTACAATAAATTATTTCGATTAAATTGATTACTGATTCATCATGTAGTAGAATTGATTTACTACAGCTTTTATAGATTTGCTTGTAATCGGTTATAACATTTGTTAAAAGTACAGAAAAATAAAACATTGCACATTGCAGTGCAGCCCCAAGACAAAATTCAGTTTTATAAAAAGCGTAATTAACTTTTTTACATCAATTTATATTCATAAAAAGTCTTTTTTTATTTTTTTTTTATTCTTTGTGTCAGAATTTACGTTTTAGTCCAACTAATCCAAACTTATCCAATCTGGAAGTTGACTGTCTTAATTACCAAATTTATTTAGAAATCAAGAAAGCACCATTTCACTGCTTGTGCTGCTTTCAGTCCATCTTGGATCAGGATTTTAAACTAACTGAGCTTCTGTTATAGCATTGGTTTTTTTGTTTTATTTTAAAATGGTGGTTATTTAAGTTTGCCCAAAGCCTAGAATAAAAGTTCATTTGTCCTTTACCATAGGTCGAGGTCAGATTTACTCAAGCCGCCCCAAAGGGCTGTACAAGACAAAAACACAAGCACTATAACAATCAACAAAAAGGAAAATTTTAAATTTAAAATTTGTAAAATTAAAATATAAAAACTGGAAAAGCCACAGTGCGAGTTAAGAAAAACATTTAATCACGATATATCACAAAAATATGACACTTTCAATTCCAAAGCCAACTTCAGCAGTTTCATAATTTTTGGAACATATAGATCATAAACCTCAACCAAAATCAGCCAGAAACATCTAAAAAACGTGCTAGGTACAAATTCGTTTTTATTTCTTAGCGCTATAATGAAAACACAGGATTGAAAATTATACGCACCAGATACAAAAAAATGAAGGCAGTACAACTAATATTTGGGCAAACTTTTAGTTATCTGCATAAGTTTATTTGGAGAGAAAAAAATCGACCCAATTTGTCCAAGATTGGTCTAACAGAGCTAACAGGTGTTGGTGAACATCTTTTTAAAACATATTTTCATTCTTTATTTGGTGAAGGTTGTACCAGAGAGGTGAATAAAACGCATTCTCCCAGTTGGCGGACAAGCCTTGTAATACATTTTTGCCATTTGCTCGATCAAATTTGTCATTTCTGTCTTACTCAATCCATCAGAATGTATCTGTTTCTTTCATTGTAGCCTTTTTTTTTGCTAAAATAACTTTATTCTAGTAAAAGTTTACAGCTTTATTAATTATGATGGTCTTTGCAGGTCAGCTGCGGAGGTTGACAGCGAGGAGCTGTCATGGATTCAGTCCAGTGTTATCGAGGTCATCGACATGCTGCAGCAATCCCCAGGTTTACCCTCCATCCCAGAGGTCAGTTATTTTCCCTCTCATCACGTCATCTCAGAATGTTCTGCTTGTTGTAAATCAGTAAATATCAGGCGTCCAGCTATGAGAAGACGGAGCATATGCGAGGGAGGATGAGCCGCAGTCAGCTGTTGGTGTTTTCCAAACAGCATCTGTCGATCTCGGTTGTGACAGCTCATCATCTGTCTCCCTCAGAGCGTTTCCCTGCTGGCAGGAGGCTCCTCCAGTTCCTCAAACAACCTGACGGAGCGGCTGCTGAGGCAGAACGCAGAGCTGACGGGGTTCGTGAGCCGTCTGACAGAGGAGAAGAACGATCTAAGGAACCACACGCTGCGCTTGGAGGAGGAGCTGCGGCGTTATCGGCAGACTGGAGTGGGAGCGGGCGACAATGTGAGTGCATTGTAGGATTACATGTTCAAACTAAAAAAGCACTCGGAGAGCGGAGACCTCCGCCAAAGCAGCTCAGCCCCCCACCCCCCAATTTTGTGAATTAATCCTAACTTTTCTAGACTTCTTCACCATGAAAATATATCTTTAGTAGCTGAATTCACATTTATATTATTATTAGTTCAGTAGTTATTCACGAAAATCACTTTTTCGGTAAACCCTGGTGAAAACATTACCCCCTTGGCCAGGACAGGTTTCTGTGTGAAAATGTTATATATTAAGCAATAGGCAAAGAAAAAAAGAAGAGTTTGGCTCTAATATGAATTGAACTGTATATGTCTATATCCCTCTGCAGCCCAGCAGGAGAGGTGTGACAAAGGCAGACTCTGCAGGGATGCTCCTTTCTCAGGAGCGGGAAGCTTGGACTCGAGAAAAGCTCCGACTGGAGAAAGCTTTACATCTGTCTCAGTCCCAGGTGGCCCGTCTCAGGGGAGAAATCAGGTCCGACGCACTGCGAGAGATAACCGGGCCTGAGGCCGACAATTCTGCACTGAAGGTGAGCAAAATGAGGCAGGCGGGCTGCTGCGACACAGCTTTTATCTGGGAGTTCTGGTGTTTATCAGAAGTAGCTTATCAGCATCTTTGTGACTCCTCTTCTCCTCAGAGAATGTACGGGAAGTACCTGAGGTCAGAAAGTTTTAGGAAAGCCTTGATCTACCAGAAGAAGTATCTGCTGTTGCTCCTCGGCGGTTTCCAGGAGTGTGAGGAAGCCACTCTGTCGCTCCTGTCCAGGATGGGCGGGCGGCCTTCGCTCTCCAGCCTGGAGTCCTTTAGCCAGCGCCGCCGGGGATTAAATCGCTTCCGCTCGGCTGTCCGAGTATCCATCGCCCTTTCCAGGTGAGCTGCTTGGACTCTCTTGATGGTTGACTTATAAAGGAAGTGAAAGCATTAACCACGTGTTCTGGGTGGGGTGGTTTCTTGTGTAGAATGCGTTTCCTTGTGAAGCGATGGCACAAGGCGACGGGGATGAGCTCCACGGTTTTCTGCGGCATCAGCAAGAACGGAACAGGTCAGATAAACTTAAAATTAAAAAATAAAATCACGTGGTTTAGTTTTTTTCCGGAAATCATTCCTACATTTCTTATTTCTTTCAGGCTCAGACGTGAGAGACTCACCATATCTTCACCCAGGTAGTGTGGACATGTACAGAGACAGAGGAGGAGGAGGAGGAGTCTCTGGTAGCCGAGGAAGAAGTGGACTGGAATCTCCAAGATCGGGCATCTCTTCCTCACACCACAGGTATAAATCATTTATTGTTTAGGAAAATCTCTCACGCCAAGAGCCAGCTTACTGTTTTCACACAATTAGTTAATCAAATAAGATGGAAAACGGACTCGATACCACTTTTGCACCTGCTGCGTTTTCTGGTCATCCATCGTGTTAAAGGGATATTCCACCTCTAAGCCAAAATTTGTCTTTTGCCATATTCCTAAGAGTTAGATAAGTGAGGACAAAGCATTTTATAACCAGCACCGTTATTCTCCTAAACTGGGAGTTTACAATTAATCAATAATGATGCCTGTAATGATCAATAATCATATTAACTGCAAATGAAAAGTAAGAAGTAGCACCAAGGAATTATTGGAGTCGATTTAGACTTGGGACTACATTACAACAACAAAGCACCGCTGTAAGCCGCTGCTTCATGGCGCAAGGACATGACGCAGTGGTCCATAAAGCCACCTGCTTCCGTAAACACACACATAAGCATGGCTACTACCCGGTACAGCATAGTAAGTTGCAACAACAATGGCAGGGTACATGAAAGACAAAGATGATGACTTCTTTGAACCAATTTTTCTTGGGTTAAACTTAGCCAAAAACTACGGAAATAAAAACAATGCGCAGCTCGCGCATTTGTGTTTACGGAAGCAGGTGGCTTTATGGACCACTGCGTCATGTCCTTGCGCCATGAAGCAGCGGCTTACAGCGGTGCTTTGTTGTAATGTAGTCCCAAGTATAAATTGGCTTACAATCACTTACATTGCTTTATGCTAAGCTAAAGCAAACGGACTGCTGCCAGATCAGGAGAATTACGGTGCTGGTTACATCTATCTAACTCTGGGGAATGTGGCAAAAGACAAATTTTGGCTTAGAGGTGGAATGTCCCTTTAAGATGAAGTAACGACAGCTGTGATCTGATGTAACAAGAGTGTCGATTGGACATGCGTTCACCAGCACATAGTGCCATTTGCTTTGTGAATCAGATAATGGTGGGGGATAAAGCTGTACAAATATTGAGGTAATACCCTGTTTAATCCATTGATTGTGGGTGACATATTCAGATGTATACAACAAAATCCTTTTGTTTGAACATATTGAGGCTCATTGTTTCCCTTTCTACTTTTTAAAACAGCTTAATGTTTAACAATGAGTGCAGATTGATTTGCAGTTCTTTCTACCACACAAAATGTTAAATTATGGTTGCATCTGACCACAGCACCTTCTTCTGCATGTTTGCTGGTTCTGGTAACCCATAAACAGGACTTTCTGGTTTTCATCCTCCTGTTCTTCTAAACACACCAGAATTATGGATCGTACAACTACTGCAATAACAGATTCTCCCAGCAGACCAGTGGATCACTGCAGCTCCAAAATCACAAGGTCAATTAAGTGGTTATTTGTGCAGGTTTCACTTGGCGGCGGACCACGGAGCTCTCACCTGTTCACACCTGCAGAGCTATGACCCCGACCGAGCCCTTACTGACTACATCTCCAGGCTGGAGGCTCTGCAGAGGAGGCTGGGTAATATAACATCAGGTAACAAGCAATGCAGGTCACACTTCTCCACCTCATGTAGAGAAAAACTGGTGTGCATTTTGAAGATTTTTACATTGACTCACATAGACATTAAAATCATGTTGAGTTCGGGCTTTTAATGATTTAATTGTACATATTTATTTTTCTTTGTTTGGGGTAGACTGGTAATAGAAAAAAAAATAAACTTTAATGATTTTTAAAACAAGAATTGTATGAAAAGTTTGAATGCATTGTTTATTTCACCCCTCATTGGTACTTTGATCCCAAGTTGCAATAAAACCACAATTGTAACCTTCCAGAAGCTTCTTGTGTAATTTTGTTTTTTTTGTTAAACATTTTTACAGCTAAGCTGAAAAAATGGATTTCAAGAATATACAACATTGCGCTTTATGCAGATGATGTTTTGACATGTTCAACCCAAGTTTTAACTTTCAATTTTTCTCCATGAAAACGATAAATTGCAAGATTTTGAAATGGGGTAAAACAAAAATGTATCATTGTTTACAAATCCAACAGCATATTTCCATTTATCAACAAACTTGTCTAATAAATCAGTCTGACTAATTGACCACCCACCTTATCAGAGACAGTGCTGCTGTTTTAAATTGGTTGGGGTTTTTTGGCCACAGACAACAATCCAGACGCCTGAGTTTAGCTTGATTTATCCGGTCTAGAACCGGTTCTGATGAGTGTTTAGGATAGTTGTCCTCTTGGAACCTGTTTCAGCCATCCAGCTGTTGGTTTGTGGTGAAGTTAAAGAGACTTGAAGGAAATCCTCCTTGTTTATTAATCCATCCACTTTGTGAAGTGAAACACCCCCACACCATGATGCTGCCACCGCCATGTTAATGGGTCTGACCACCTTACCTCGACTCATCAAAACACACCTCTCGTCGCTGTGACCAAGCAGCTGCAAATTTCCTTTGATATTAAACTTGTCAGGTTTAGATGTAGGAGACTCTCAGTCACTGTGATGTGGAGAACGATACTGGTGTTTCAGAACATCTTTACCAATCTTCTTCGTCTGAGCAGCTGGGTCATATGGTTAAAACAAAGAGGTCCAAACACAGAAAGCATTGAGCAGACTAACATTAAGCTTCTGGAATGCACCCGACCCACAAGCCAATTAAAATTGGTTTTTAAAAGCTCTGTACTATTTTATTGCAGGGCAGTTGTGTGTATATATGTGATACATTGTGCACCCAGTTCTCTATAAAAATGAAATATAAGCTGTATGATCTTTAATCATTCCTCCCTGGCATACTATTAATAAACCATTAAAAAGAAAAAATAATGCTATTCATTGCTTTGATGGGTGTATTTAATCTTCTGGCCAGATAAAACTTGAAATGCTGCATCTTCAGCCAGATTGACATGGTTGTCTGTTTCCTCCCTCAGGTGCTTCTTCGTACGCTCAGTTGCACTTTGGCTTGAGAAGGTAGACGCCGACATACTACTTTGGCTTGAAGAAACTCAGTTGCCTTTTCTTGTGCGGAGCGCTCTGCTGTTTTCTATCATCCTGCTGTGAACTATGTCTCTCCACGTGGACCAAAACACATTTTTATATTGGCGTACGACATGTTGTATCCAGGCTTTGTGTCGCCGGCACTTGAAACACAGCGATGTTTGTAATTTAATCTGCCTATTTGTTGTGGATGATCTTCAATCGTGTATATTTGTCTGATGCTAATTTAAAGACGTTCTGTGATTAATTTATGTTTGTCGTGTGGGTGGAGCGTTGCGTTGAGAATGTTTGGGTTTTCTGTTAATGAGGCTGCTACTGGATGTTCTTCACTACACTGTGTTTTGTTTAGACCTGGCAGACTAAAGGGAGACATTTGTAGAGAACGTATTTTTGTAAAGCGTAGCTTTGAATTTTCGGGGTATTTTGTCAAAAACTGAAATAAAGAGGACTACATTATTTCAAAGATGTTTGTCTTGTTTTGTTTGTTATAATATATGTAGATTCTGATTATTTCTTAAAAAGGAAACATGATGGTAGCTCTAAAGACAATGAAACCTGACAAATAACTAACCTGCTATTGGGCTAAATACCTTCCTGTGTAGAATGATTTATATGTATGTTTCTGAGATAAGGTTCAAGATGACACATGCAGCATTTACAGTATAAAGCTGTGAAATAGTATTAACCCCCTAACAGATGTCTTCTGATTTTTTTTCCGGTCACAATGAAACGTTTAGGAACATCCAAATAATTTAAATATCAGACATGGAAAGTAAATACCAAAGAATGCACTTTTCAAATGATTTCATTTATTTAGCAAAAACATCTTTTAAAAACCAAGCTGCCTCTATGTGAAAAAGTAATTGAACTTTTAATCTATAAACCTGTGCAACCACGAACGACTATCATCTAAACGTCTTTAGATCGGTGCATGTTTGTGTCGAAGTGAGCTACGGCTCCCATGACGTGTTGTTGCAGCTTTGCTCAGACTGAATTATTTCCTTTACAAAATAACACATTTTCATAGGAAAGCAGGTTGGAGACGGCGCAGGCTTTTTGGTATGGTACATTTGACACCCCATACCACCTGTATTCAACCACAACATGGTAAGTAAGGTTTTAAATTCTATGACGTCTTTAAAGTGATTAGTAGCTCTGAAGTAATATACATAATATATAGTTATTTTTTTATCTGACAGTAATCTGATTCAATCATGATTTGGCTATTTTTAAATAGGAACAAGTTAGTTTGAATAGCTTCTAATAGTTTTTTTTTTTTTTTTTTGAGGGAAATGAAAAATTTAAAAAACTTTAATCTGGGGGGGGGGGGGGATTTGTAGTGGAAAAAATACGTTTTAAGAAATTGTTTTTAATCAAAACATTTTCTTTTATTCAAACATTTATTTGGTGACCCATGACTTCTCATTTCCCCGTTATACATATGACGTGACAAAGAGCCCCAATTCTCATAGCCACTTTTTAAAATGGGAACGACAAGTAGGCATATTATTCAAATAAAATTAATGCAGAAAAAAAAAATCATTGAAAATTTTTGAAACAACTGGAAATGTGACAATCCAAACGAATCTCGCCACCATGTGCAGTGAGTTGGAAGATGAGTTAAAGAAAAGCTTGAAAGTATGACTTCGTTTCCCTGGGCTATAAATGACACGACACAGAAGCCTCTCTCTCTTAGGCACTCCTCAAGATGCGAAAGATAAAAACATGACTAACATCAGGAAATGTCTACAAGAAAATGACTTCTCAATTTAACTTTGATTTTTTGTTTAGAGAACTATTCAAGCTTATCTTACTCCTACACATGGCGAGTTGGAGTTTTTTCCTCCCACACACCTTAGAAATGAAGCTCAGTCTAATTGTGGCCATTTTAAAAGATTGCCATTATGCGTGAATGATTGGTTAAAAGGATTAAGGATGTATTGCATATGCATTAACCCTAACCCTTGTCTAAACGTTTTTTTTTCTCCAATGAAGTATCTGCAGAGTAAGACTGATTTTTCACATTTTAGAAACTAAGAAACTGTTAGGAAAAGCATTTGTATTCAGACTCTTGATAAGTCAGTGGACTTGTCTTCCCATCATAAGGCACATTGATTTTCGCTTCAGAAAACTGACATCAGCTTTAAAACTGGGGCTTTGGGTTTCTTACACAGGAAGCATCTATAATGATGCCTTATGCTTATGCATCTATAATGATGCTGACATTCTGAGTACAATCCAGCCTTCAGACCTAACACAGGGCCGACACTGGGAGCATTCAGAGAACAAACATCTGTTTGTTCTTCAGTTCAAGTTTCAGGATGTCAGAGCTTCAATTAAAAGCAAAAGAACATTGGAAGTTCATGAAAGTCTTTGATTCCGTCTTCATCTGCCCTTCGTCTCTCACTGCTTCCTCCTCTTGTATCTGATGACGGGGTTATGTGGGGTGTGGATCATGGTCGTGTAGTTGATCGTGGGGAAATATCCGTCCACCAGGTCGAACTCGTAAATCCGCAGCAACGTGGACCAGATGGTCTTGATCTGGACGTAGGCGAAGTTCTCCCCGATGCAGCGGTGGCGCCCTGAAGGTGGAAGAGAATGGAGGAGGGGGGGGGGGGGGGGGTCACACAGGCTGATCTAACCGCTTGGTTTAGGAGTCATGATGGTGGTTCCTCTTACCAGCGCCGAACGGGATGTAAGCAAACTTCTCCCCTGCGGCTGGGTTGTCATTGAGGTAGCGCTCGGGGTTGAAGTCCATCCTCTCCACCCAGGCGTCGTGCAGACGGTGGTTGACGGTCGGGGAGACGCAGACCTGGTGGCCGACAGGGATGGTGTATCCTGCAGCAGTCTGAGGAGAAACGTGCGCGCTCGTTTTGGCTTTAACGCTCTTTAAACTGAGTTTGGAAGTGATGACAACATGAAATAGAAAAATGGATGATATGTAGATCCTTATTGCACCTGAGGCGTGCGAGCCATCCTCATCATGGTCATTATAGGTGGGCGGAGTCTCAGGGTCTCTTTCAGGCAGCGCTCCAACAAGTTCAGATCCTTCAGCTGTAAAAGTAAAGAATTATAGCAACAGAACAGAAGCCAGAAAACAAACATTTCATACAGTGCTGTGAAAAAGTATTTACTCCACTACAGATTTCTTTGGTTTTTACTTTATCATATCCCACCTAAATTGTTCCGATCAAACCATTTTTTTTTATATCACACAAAGACCAAAGATAAAAAACTGTTTTTTTAATGCTTTTGCTCATTAAGAAAAAAAAAAAACTATTCAAACCAACCTGACCCTATGTGAAAACTGAATGACCATCATGTTTGCCAGTAGGTTTGATCTTGCTTACACCTTCTAAAAAGTTTCACTTTTCGCTCATCGGTCCACTGAATATTTTCACGTTTCACATAAACGTCTTGTGGATCGTTTGTGTTGTTTGGCAACTGTAAGACGGGCCTGATCAGCGGCAGCTTTGGTCTTTAACGCTCCCAGTGGTGCCATTTCTGCACCTATTGCTTAATCATCAACACTGACTTTAAAAGGGACATATTATGCCTCTTTTTAAATAAGTTATAATAGGTCTTTAGTTTGTGCAAAAGATGTTAAAGAAGTTCTTTGCACAAAATCGCCCTGGCATAAAGTGATCTCTGTCCCTTTCAGAATGAGCTGTTTAGAGTGGCTCTGTCACTTTAATGCAAATTAGGGGTTGCAGACCACGCCCACATGTCTTATTACTAGGCTGCAGGTTTGCCACACATGAAAAAAGCATGGAATTGGTGGGCGGCGTTTGATAGGTGAGAGCGGTTATATGCAAATTCAGCTTATTGTGACGTCAACATGAGGCACTTTTTCAAATGGGTTGTAGAAGCAAAAGATTTCTGAAAGCTAAAATTTTTAACAAAACAAAAAAAGAATAGTTTTATTTTTGGAGTGTTTATCAAGGCAGCAGAGACTCAAATGGCAACACAAAACGATGAAAAAAAAGTGACATTTGCATAATATGCCCCTTTCAAATGAAAAAAGTGAGGTCTTCAGTGCTTTAGATCAGGGGTCCTTAACCACAAGGCGCTGGACCGGTACCAGGCATAGCTCTATTGATTCCAGCCCACTTAGTAGTTAAAGGCAGGGTATACGATTTCATTTTAAAACACTTTTTTTTTAAACTGCAAAAAATGCTCTTCATATACCAGTGGCAACCTATAAATTAGGAGTTCTTAAACTTGACCGAGCAATTTTTATTCTTTCTACAGCGAGAAACCCTGGGAAAACCTCATCCAATCAACTTCCACGGTCTGTCCAAGAGAAGAGGCTTGTAAGCAAAGCTTCCGTGTTCCAGCACCTCCCCCTCTGCACGTCCCCCTCGTGTGCACGCAACGCTCGTTCTAGCCTGTAAACAGGAAGTGAGCTCGCGCTAAAATGAACTGAAAACGCAAAGCTGTTGTGGAAATAGCAACGAGAAAGAAGAAAGCCGACCAAGAGCGTGTTTAAAGCCGAATCTGCATCAGAGCTGATGCATTTACACGGTGGCGTCAACTCAAGGAAGCTAAGGGCTTCCTAACGGATGCGTTGGTTGCTGATTTTCTCCTGGACATGTAAGATCACGTTATATTTTGTGACTTTGGTTGAAATGGCGGAGTGAAGGTTGAAGTGAAGTGGCGGAGACCCAACGAGACCATGCTGGCTGTGCGTGGCTTAGTGGGAGAGCATGAAGCAAGGGGTGGGACTTTATATTTTTCAATAACGCTCTTTAAAAGGAGCCCTCCCACAATCGTATACCCTGCCTTTAATAAATGTGTAGCAATTTATGCGGTTCTTACAAGCAGAGCATGTGAGCGGTTTAATTTTGACAACCTGAAAAGAAGCATCCATATGCCTCTCCCGTTGCACCTGAGGTGTAGTAAGATACATAGCGAAAGGGAGTCTGAAGACAAGGATGTGAGCCAACATGGAGGAGGGAGTGAAGAGGGGCGGCCCAGCAGTGGGAGCGGTTAATTCCTCCGGCAATCACCTCCCACATCTGATCCTCTGGTCTTCTCTGACCTCTTGGAGTAATTTTGGCATGCCGACCACTCTTTGCAATCCTTTCCAAACTGACAGATTTCAGTGAGTTTGTTTCTCAATCATCCTTACAGTTAGTACAGCCTACTTCGTGTTGGTCCTAATTAGGTTATTTCTGGCAGTAATCAGACCTGGGTGTCGTCAGTGAAACTGAACCACAAATGTGGTTAACTGCAGTTAAATCATGATTTAACAAATGCTTTTATCTTCTAATAAGAGGAAAATAATCATCTTAAAATACGTATTATTCTTAGCAGCAGAACGTAACGCTTGGATGTATTTTTAATAATTTCATGTTTACTCGATCTGCTCAGCACACCTTCTATAAGCCTCTGACCTGATCAAAGTCGAGCGGCGGCAGATCTTCTCCGCACACAGCCTTCTGCTCTGCGTAGCAGCGATCCTGCAGAGCTTTATCCCGGGCCAAGAAGAACCCCGTCCAGGCGCTGGTTGTAGACGACGTGTGCTGACCCGCAAGGAGGAGACCGATCAGCAACCCCGCGATTTCACCATCAGTCAGCGGCCGACCATCTCTGCAGAAAAAACAACGTAAAACTTATTTTGTCCAAATGTTCCGTTTCCGTATGTCAAGATAATTTAGCTTTTATGTACGATGATGACTTACTTGTAAGTAGCGTCGATGAGGGTCTGCAGGATGTCGTCTACTGTCACTCTAGATTTTCGACGTTTTTCAATCACTTTAAAGAAGATGTTCTTGATCTCTCTGTGAGCTTTGTCTCGTTTCCTAAAACCAAAAGAGTAACAGATTTCAATCATTACTCATCAGGTTTTAGGCATTGTCTCTGGAGTTCCTTGCATCTTAGACAAATACTCCAGTGGCAGAAAAAAGCTTACCTGAAACTCGGGAGGGGCACCCAGGTGGGCAGGAGCCAAGCGGCGTGGCTGAACCCTCCATCCAAGTCAGCGTAGAGCTGAGCTACTTGTTCGTTTAGCATACTGCGGATCTCCTTCCCATGGAGGCAGCTGCTGGCTGTCAAGATGATCAGCTCTGACAAAGCCTCAAACAGGTCTGACGCATGGAAACAGTTCAGAGGGTTAGAAGCTCTACGTTTTTACAAATAATGCATAGATTTTCTGCAAGGTTCCTATACTTTCTCTCCTTGAAACTTCCAACAATTTTTAGATTCAGTCAGATCTATTACACTTAAGACTTAATCATTCCAAACTAAATACAATACAGCTTGTGAATTTTGGTACCTAAACCTCAAAAATTCAATAGCAATTTCAACGGTCTGCTTGGCATCTAAGCCAGATCCAAATTAGGAGCCACAGGTGTCGTTTAAAACTGATCTAGGAGGGTCTAGAGCCCAAATCTGTGAAAACGGCGATTTTGGATTTTTATGAGTTTTCATCTCTGGGAGAAAGCAGGGATGTAAGAAAATATCGATACACCAATATACCATGATATTTTATGTCATGATATTATATTAAAATGTTTTATTTTTTTTTATAAAATGGAACCATTAATGATTAGTAATTTTTGAAGTAAATATAAAAGTATGACTGCTAGTTGGTGGCTGTTTTTATCTTCTTCGTTCCAGTGGATCAACTAGATCTAGTAATAAAACTGGACGTGTTAAAGTATGAAACAGGTTCAGAGTGTTTAGAATGCCGTGAGTTTTTCTACAGTTAAATTCAGTTTAAAAAAATCACAATTATAGTCTTACTCAGTATCGCAATACATTGTACATCCCAATGGGCGCCCCAGTGTTTCCCAAGTGTTTTTTATTTTTTTATTCTTTTTTTACAATAATCACACATTCTAAGTTAATTGTGTGTTTAAATTCGTAACAAAGTATCATATATAACAATATTTATCAATTTCGGAGAAAAAGCTCCCGTTCCTGCACTGCTGGGGCGACAGAAAGATGCCCCAAGCAGTGCAGCAGCCAGCCAATGACGGACAAGAAGTTGGCACATAGCAATAGGAATTTATCCAATCAGCGTCGTTGATTCGGATGCATGAGGGCGATAGAGAAATCGCACCAAGGCTGGTGTGAGGGCGGGCAAGATATCTGGTGGTGACATTGGCAGTGTGATTTCTCTGCCACAAGTGGGCGCTGCTGTAAGAGTTAACAGCTTTGTGTGTAAAATGTTTGTGTAAACCTAATAAGTTATTTGTTTCCAGTTTGGTTCTAAACTTGTTTGTCCAATATTGTATTTATGTTTGGAATAAGAATGCCTCAAGTTGTTAATATTGGCATTAAAATAATCAGTATTTCACATAGTTCTGGTATCCAGCCGTTTGTGTTCAATTGTTTTGGGATGATTATTGAAAATGACTTGATAAGCTACATACACAGCTCCACTAGGCTACTTCCTGAACTAAGTACAGCCCTTTTATTTCCTGTCTGTATTGGACAAACTGATCAATCCAGGTGTGTCTGACCTCAGTAGTCACAACAACAATGGTCAGACACACCTGGATTAATCAGGTTGTCCAATGATGTAAGACAGGAAATAGTGGAGTTGTGCACAAAGCTCAGAAAGCACAAGTTAGTTAAAAAAAGAAAAAAAGCACATCCCCACCAAGAATATTTTTCACCAGCCGCCACTGATCACCAGATTCTTGCAACAATCAAAATGTTTATTAAAATGCACCAAAGTTTTGATGAGGCAAATCATGTAAAAGTCGAGTTTTTGAAGAATTTAAAAATGCCATGTTTTATCTTCTATTTGTTTTAGCTTCTATTTTTCTGAATACCATTTGGATTATTGTCACAGCTAAGATTTACCAGTATGCAGATGACACCATGCTTTCTTCAGCCGGCTCTACTTTGAGGCATACATACAATTTGAATATAAATATATCCTGTTAAAATTCTGATTTGATCTTTTATGTTATGAAATAAGGATTAAAGCCTGAAAACTATGATTTTTCCAGATAGGAGCTCTGTCTGTAGGTTTGTACCAAATACACAGCTGTATAATGTACTTCAAACAGTAAACCAGCTTACTTCTCTCTCCACTGTCTCCCCATCGCTTAAAATAGTCAATGGTTTCTGTCTCGATTAACTTGACGTGCTCCTTAAAACGAGCAATGTTCAGGCCAGTTTTCAGCATCTTTTTCTGCTCCAGAAAAATCTGCAACAGAATAAATTTGTGGTTATATAATTTTATCTGAATTCCTACCGCAAGCTCCTTCTAAAGCTTTTGATATGAACTCACAGGGTTTGGGACGTCGTAGGCTACTCCTTTTCCGAACACTGGGGTTGTGAGTTTGGAGTAGACGTCTTCTGCGTTCAGGTCTTCATTCTTGCTGTTGAACATAAGTGTAGCCGCATCACTGCCCAACAAGTAGGTGAATGTTTTTCCCACCATGGTGAAGCTGAACACGGGACCATACTGCAGGACAAAGGCAGGAGGTGAAACAACACTCAGGAGATAAAAGAAAAGCTCTTTACTTTTGCATATATTCTAGAAGCTGAAAGAAAACTGAAGTAATGCATGTATCCTAATAATTCTGAATGACTTCCTGTTAAACATACTCAGTGATGTTGGTTTGAGTGATGATGGTATAGGCTTCAGAAGCTACCTATCAGAACATAATGTTTTACATAAATTTCCTTTTTGGCAATTTTAAAATAATAACCCCAAAGCTCAATTTCAGCCACCTTTCTATTTTGCATTGCACTTAATGACACTTAGGAAACTAAACTCAGCAAAAAAAGAAACGTCCTTTTTTCAGGACTGTGTATTTCAACAATACTGTTGTAAAAATCCAAATAACTTTACAGATCTTCATTGTAAAGGGTTTAAACAATGTTTTCCATGCATGTTCAATTAACCATAATCAATTAATTAACATGCACCTGTGGAATGGTCGTTAAGACCTTAACAGCTTACAGAAAGTAGGCATTTAAGGTCACAGTTCTAAAAACGCAGGACACTAAAGAGACTTGTCTACCGACTGTGAAAAACACCCAAAGAAAGATGCCCAGGTTCCCTGCTCATCTGCGTGAACGTGCATTAAGCATGCTGCAGGGAGGCTTGAGGACTGCTGATGTGGCTAATGTCCGCACTGTGAGACGCCTAAGACAGCGCTACAGGGAGACAGGAAGGACAGCTGATCATCCTCGCAGTGGAAGACCACGTGTAACAACACCTGCACAGGATCGGTACATCCGAATATCACACCTGCGTGACAGGTACAGGATGGCCACAACAACTGCCCGAGTCACACCAGGAACACACAATCCCTCCATCAGTGCTCAGCCTCTCTTAGCAATAGGCTGAGAGAGGCTGGACTGAGGGCTTGTAGGCCTGTTGTAAGGCAGGTCCTTACCAGACATCACCAGCAACAACGTCGCCTATGGGCACAAACCCACCTTCGCTGGACCAGACAGGAGTGGCAAAAAGTGCTCTTCACTGATGAGTCACGGTTTTGTCTCACCAGGGGTGATGGACGGATTCGTGTTTATCGTCGAAGAAATGAGCGTTAAACTGAGGCCTGTACCCTGGAGCGGGATCGATTTGGAGGTGGGGGGTCCGTCATGTTCTGGGGCGGTATATCACATCACCATCGGACTGAGCTTGTTGTCATTGCAGGCAATCTCAGTGCCTTGCGGTGCAGGGAAGACATCCTCCTCCCTCATGTGGTACCCTTTATGCATGCTCATCCGGACATGATCCTCCAGCAGGACAATGCCACCAGCCATACTGCTCGTTCTGTGCGTGAGTTTCTGCATGACAGCAATGTCAGTGTTCTGCCATGGCCAGCGAAGAGCCCGGATCTCAATCCCATTGAGCACGTCTGGGACCTGTTGGATCGCAGGGTGAGGGCTAGGGCCATTCCCCCCAGAAATGTCCAGGAACTTGCAGGTGCCTTGGTGGAAGAGTGCGGTAACATCTCACAGCAAGAACTGACAAATCTGGTCCAGTCCATGAGGAGGAGATGCACTGCAGTACTTCAAGCAGCTGGTGGCCACACCAGATACTGACTGGTACTTTTGATTTTGAGCCTCCCTTCATTCAAGGACACATTATTCTATTTCTGTTAGTCACATGTCTGTGAAACATTTTTAGTTTATGTCTTATGGTGTTGACTCTATTAGTGTTCATACAAATATTTACACACATTAAGTTTACTGAAAGTAAAAACAGTTGAAAGTCAGTTTCTTTTTTTGCTGAGTTTATATCTACAACTAAAGTGCATCTTCATGCAGATGACAAGATTTATTCAAGTGGCTTTATGTTGCAGTGGACTGCATTATGCCAAGCTAAGTTATAGAAATTATTCCCTGCTCTCAGGTAAAAATATTATTACTATCATAGTGCAACACTTTAATAAAATATTATAGTACAAATATCTGAGTATTTGGTTTCTAGAAATTGTCTTGGAGGCTGGACAGAAAAAAAAGAAAAAAGTTATCTGCAAGTCTGCTCGCTGAGAGCACGTTGGGTGCCATCTGATGTGGAAAAACAGCTTCTTCCTTTAAACAAAGATTGGACACCTTTAGAAGTTTTAGATATTTTATAAGTAGACTGGCCAGATTACAAGACAGTCTGACATCTGGTTCCACAAGGTTAAATCATTGCACACTGTAGAGTATAAGAAACAAGGTCAGATGGTGTCCTGCACAAATCTGCTGCTCACTGACATCTGTCGTCCCGCGATGCCTTTACTAAAATGTAACTAATCAGTTCATTCTAATTACTTCGAAATATTCCCGTCACATTATCATTCAGAAAAATAATTGGACTGGCTACACTTTTTAAATGTTCTTCACTATGGTGACATCTATGCATGCCGTTTAGATACAAGAGTTCATGGTCTTTATCTTTGATAATAAATGTGTTAAACAGAATGTATCTATGTACTGTGATCTGCTATCTTGATCTTTGCTAATCCTAAAATGGACAACAGTAGGCTACTAATCTTTTTTATGTAAAAAGCTGCATGGATAAACTCTGTTCTTATCTAAGTACACTCCTAACACCCATGAACACTTGCTATGACTGGTGGTACTTGAGCTCACTCCTGCGGTAAAGCTTGATGCTTTTTCTCTCTTACAAAGACTTGTGTAACTGCATTCACGCTGCCTTGCAATAGTAGCCTATTCATCTGTGCGTAATTGAGCAGTTTATTAAAAAAATTATGCATTGTTTAAATTTTTTCAAAGGCATAGTTAAAGTCCAGACTTAAATCCTACTAAGGAGGCTGAGTAAAAATCTTTTTCATTTATGTTGTTTTGGATTCGTCCATCACAAACAAGCTCTATAAAAAAAGTTTGAAGCTGTACCATAAAATATTTTTTTAACACAATATTATATGTTAACATCAAAGTTTACCCTTTAACTACTTACGTCTAATTTCCCACTGGGATCAATATATATATATATATTTTTAATTTGAATCCAAACCTGATTACAGAACAGTGGCATTAATAGCTAGTATAGATTTTTAAAAGAAACATGGTCAACACTTACTTTTTCATAAGCATTTTCTAGAAACTCAATTGGACTTTTTCCAAAAGCAATGGCATGCCCAAGGAAGGGGATGCTGGAGGGAATATAGGGTGGATATTTCTGTTTCAAGAAAACATAAACAAGTGTTAATATAAACGTATAAAATTAAAATAGTCAGTGTTTTTACACAGCTGTAAATTACCGCGTCTTTGTCTGCAGAAACCATGAGGAGCCTTTTTAAGACGTAACCCAAAGTCAGAGTAAAAAACGAAGCTGCCAGGACCAGGGAGGTCAAGTTCTCGTTCATTTTGCCCACAGTGTCCCCGAGCAGCTTGGTGCTCATGTAGTAGAACTGCGTCGACATTTTCCACGTCCTCAAGCAACAAGAACCACAACGACGCAGAAAAGTTTCGTTCCCGCTGAAGCAGAAACAAACGGAGAGGAGGTCTCCTACTGCTGAGTCTTATCGCCGTTCAGCTGGTCGGATGCTCTTCTCATTATGGACAGTTTCTACCTGTCGCTTCCAGTCCCGCCCCCGCCTGACCGCTAGCGGCTTCTGATTGGCTGCTGGGCATGTGTCAGTCAAGCAGCTGTAGCTGTGATTGGTTGTCAACACCTGAAGTGATGTCTTGCTATATGATGTCATGCTAGCGTCGGTTCCTTCGATTTGATTGACTTTTCTTTAATAAAAGTCTAAGTTGATATAAAACACGTCCGTATCGCGTTTAGTTTAGTAAATAGTGTTTGTAAGAGTTCGGCTTAATTTGACTGAACTACAGCAATAGGCAAATACTCCTGAAATAAGTTTATTTTTCAAGGATTATTGATTAAATAGTCTCCGAGGAAGTTAATGAGTAATGGGTTTATTAGCCTACTGTGTACGTGATATTAGCCTTTAAAAGAAACACCAGCAGAATTTTTTTTTTAACTACATCTGAAACACACTTTAAACAGGAACAAAAAAAAGCTATTTAAAAAAAACTAGTGTGAGGATTATCCAAAGTTGGCACGTTTCTAAGTTTGTTTGGCTAAGAAATTGGTTAAAGTCTATCAACAATAGAATCAATCCGAATTATTTTTTTTAAATAATAGAAAATAAATATAACTTCCCACTCAGTGCATTGTTTTACTTTATCAGAAGTCCTGCATTGCACTTGGAATATTGCAGCCTACCGAATATTGCATCCAAATTACTCCACTGCAGTTCCTGTTTTGTGTTTGTGTGTTTCATGCATGTCTTTGGCCTGGCCCAGGTCAGATTATTGCTGTATTTATCCAAGCTTTAGGAAGGCATTTGATAGTTTTACTACGTCAGTTTTTTTCATTTTCCTTTCAATCCCTTTGTAATGTTCCTTACTCCCTCTGACTTTTTAACTTTCATAGGTCTGAAATCAGTGCATCTGTGTGAAAATTTTGCATTTCTGTTTTTTTCAAATGGGTTAATTGTGCTACCAAAGTTTAATTTGTGTATTTTTACAGGGTTCTCATCATGGATTATGGAAAGCTGGTTTCTGGATTTATTTATTTTTATTTATATTTACTATTTTTATTTATTTTCTTAATGTACAGGACTTTGTTCAACCTCTTGTTCTTTGATGTGCTTCATAAATAAATTGGATAAGTACAGAGAAGAGTATGGAATAACATCCGTACTTCCAGACATCTGTCCTGTTCTCCTTTTCCTCTGTTCATCTTTCCTTTTTTCCTTGTGCTGATTCATTCCTTCTCTCTGGTCTTCATTTTTGCTTGTATTCTTTGTGTCTCAACCTTCTTGTCTGTGCATCTTTCCATTGCATCTTGTACTCTATTGTCTTTTCTTCCTTACATATTTTACCCTTCCTTGTATCGTAACTCTTTTCCTTTTGTGCCCTTCCCTTCTTGTTTCCATCCCTGTGACAATTCATTCTTTCCTTGTCCCACCTCTGACTTTTTCCTTCCCTTCTTTTTGTTTCTAGCAGGTTCCTCAAAGACTATGTTCTGTAAAATGATCTGCTATAAGTTCATAGTGGACTTTACAGTCCATTACAGCACCCTACCCCGTCAAAGATAATTGGCTATAGATGATGGCTGGATAGAAAGGCCTGGGAACTCAACTAATGTTGTGGCTAGATCTAAGTGCTGAGTTCCGACCCAAACAGGTTATTTTTTTAGCCTTATCTGACTAATCTACTAGTTAAATAATTTTAGGATTATTTTTTATATTGTGTGGTTGACAACAGATTACAGAGAAATCTTCATATACCTGTTTATTAAAACAAACATTAAATAATAAAACATATTTACATAGCTGGACTCATAAAACACAAAGATATGTCAGGACAGGTAGATATGATTGTTGTACAAAATAAGGCCGCTGCGGAGAGCCCAACTCTCCATCCAGAATTACTGCAGTCAGATGAAGATGGTCAGTAGGAAGGATGTGCTTGCAGTGCTTTGGCAGATCTGGTTTTAGGAAATGTCCTCAGCCGTAGGCGTATTTATCCGTAGGGCCTTTATCAGTGTGAGTCATGTGTCCACTAAGTTTCATTAAAAGCTTCACAATAAGGCCAGCCTAGAAGAACATGAGAAGCAATAGGAGGTCACTTTAAAGATATAGTTTTTCATCGTTAAATAAAACCTCTAAGTTTCCCGGCATTTCTAAGTAAGGTTTTATCAAATCTTTGAGTCAAGAACTTTGAGATAAAATCTGAGGAACCACCTGAAATACCATCTGAAAGCAAAACAAACCAACCAGGAGTTCCTGAAGAGTTTAAATCATAAACCTTTAAAGCCAAATACAACTTCTAAAACCTAAACCCAGTTGAATGTATTGACGCCCAGGGCAGTTACCTGTTTTGTGTGCACTATGAAGTTCATTTTGTTGTCCCCACTGTGGATCTGGAAATACTGGTCAGCATGTCCGAGCTGCCACATGAACGTGCCATACTCTAAGCTGATGAGAAGAACCTGCGACAGGGAGTACTAAATTTTAACAACTCTTGTGTAGCAAACAAGCAAACTACAAATCTGATGGCGGAAAATATACTTTGGTCTCCATGTTCATGAGGTGCAGTCCCTTCGTGTTGACGCCGACGTACACTCGGATGACTTTGTGGTTGCTCGCGCTGGCCTTGGTGTAGACCTGGCCAGTGAAGAACGCGGCTCCGTAGGTGGGAATGTCCCAGCAGTTCTGTAGGAAGAGTCTCTGCAGGTGGTGCATCTCTTTGCTCACTCCCTCGCTGGTGCTCAGGGCCTGGTGGAGAAGGACGGAGGGTTGGGGATAGGGCCGCCTCAAGAAGGAATCAGATTTTAGGACTGATATATATAAAAAAAAAAAACAGGAGTACTTTGTAATCATGCAGAATCCTGTTGGTCCAGTGGTATGCTTTGCTTTTCACCTTTGATATCGGCACTATTGATTTCAGGTTCTCCTCACTGTTCCAAGAAAAACAATCAAATTGCCAGCTTCCATAACTTTACTTCAAATACTGGAAAACACTGGATGATAATGTGATGCGTTATAAGATCCGAAAACGGTCTTACTTGAGGAAGCCTTGTTTGTGCTTCTTGCTCTCATAGCTGCCATAAATGATCTGCAGGAGGAGGCTGGCCAGGGTTATCAGCTTACTGTCCGGAGCAGGAAAGTAGCCCTTCAGCAGGCAGTGACGGGCCTCATCAAACAGGATGAGGATGGCGAGCGGATCTTCCACCTTATTTTAAATGGTGGCAGAGTTGGGACACTTCCAGACAAGCAAATGCTGCAAACAAAAAGCTTCACTCAAACTGTAGCGTACCTTCTTCTCTACATCAAGAGGCAGTCGGACGTCCCTGCGAAGAAAGAGTTGAGGAGTCTCCCTCTGAGGATCCAGCACCGTCAAGTCCGTCACGATCTCCGTCCAGATCCGCAGATGCTGCAGAGGCTTGTGGTACGGCTTCAGCTGCAGGTCTGACACACAAGCACACACCAATCTTATGGGATTACGTGTTTAGTAAACACGCCAATATATCCAAGAGAAAAATCATGTTTTACAATAACTAAGCTAATGAAATATGAAGGACGGCACTCACGTAGGTTCTCTGAGCAGATCCAAATGGTGAAGTACTGCTGGGTTTCCTGAGAAAGCCGCATGCCTTCCATTATCTGCTGGACAGTTGTGTTGTTGCCATGTTTCAGCTCCACTGAGCGATAGGAGCCATCCATGCGGTATATACGCACCTTTTCATACTGGGCAACAAAAAAAAACAACAAAAAGTAAAACTTGAGACCGTGCTTGAAGAAACGGCACCATCTAGTGGCTGTTAAGGCAAAATTGTACTTGCCTATAAACATCTTTACATTTTGTCACCTTACGCCTGATTATATTTTAAAACAACTAACTATGAAGTGGACGGAAAATGATCATTTTAGTATGAACCCAGCTGTCCTCTGGGGGCCTCAAGAGGTTTTTTAGAGAACAAACATCACTAAGACCAAGGAACACAGCTGAACAGGTCCGGGATTAAGTTGTAGAGAAGCTTAAACCAGGGTTAGAGTATAAAACAATCTCTCAACCACTGAAGAAATCAGCAACTCAGGTTGACAGGACTCTACAAATCTGGCCTTTTAAGAGTGGCACGAAGAAAGGCATTGTTTAAAGCTGGTCACAATCCATGTAGAGGACACAGCAAAGATGTGGACGAAGGTGCTCTGGTCAGAGGAATCCAAAAATGTAACTTTTGGCACTCAAAGTCGAGTGCTATGTGCGATGCAAAACAGCTGCCGCACATCGTCCTAAACACCCCATCCCCACTGCGAAACATGGTGGTGGTTGCGTCATGCTGTTGAGATGTGCTTCTTCGGCAGAGAGAGATTTCAAACCCATGTATTACTTTCTTGTTATAATTCACTACTTTCTGTGAGTGTTAGTCAGTAAAATACATTAGAGTTTAAAGCTGTAACAAGACAAAATGGGGAAAAGTTCAAGGGATGTAAATCATTTAGCAATATTTGTTGCTCTTAAACTGATATATACCTTGTAACAAATGCAATATAAAGAAGTAGATCGTATGCGACTCACTGGTTTGCCGTTCGCTTGCTGCAGAAGTTTTATGGTCTCCTCCCATTCATTCTGTTTGTTCTCCTCGCACACCTGGAGAGGTGATCTCTTCTGCTGGTCCTCTATGTGCTGTAGTCAGAAATGTCACCATAAGATTTGAACTACTGTGTAACACAAGTTCTGATTTAGGTTTGTGATAAATATAAAACAATAAAAAGGAGAAGAAGAAAGCAAAGCTATGAGACAGATCCGTAGCCGTGTTTCATACCCGATCGATCTCGGGGTGCTGCAGTAGGAGCTTCACTATCTCAGCGTGGCCGCCTCTGGCTGCAAAGTGAAGAGGGGAGCTGAGCTGGCCGTTCAGCAGGTTGGGATTACAGTTTCCTTTCTCCAGCAATATTTTTGTTGGCTCCACTTTGCCGTGCCTTAAATAAATCACATACAAGTCAAACTTAAACACGACTCACCTTAAAGCACTTTAAGGCATCAAGACCTTCTGGAAACCGGACCTACCAGCAGGCGTAGTGTATGGGAGCCCAGTGATCGCTGTCCAGCTGCTTGACTGAGAAACCGCTTTCCAGGAGCTTAGAAAGCAGCTCTGTGTCTCCTTCACAGGCGCTGCGGTGGAGAGGAAAGTCGTCCACCCACTGGTGCTCCCTGAATAGGGGGGAAAAATGAAAAGAGCAGTTAAAGAAATCTGATCAATTTGATGCTAAATGTTATTGATGTTATAATGGAGCAGATAAACCCTCACTTGTCTTCTGCCACACAATTGGCCCCATGCTGCCATTTATCCCTTTTGGGGATTTGGATCTTGGAATAGTCTGGTGCTCCGAGACCAAAGTAAGGGTTTATGATAACTTTATCCACCTAGAACAAGAACCAGAGATTATTTAGGTTCCAGTGGCATGAAAACAGCAACAGCAGTTTTAGCGTGATGATGTCTCTGACCCGGTTAGTGTACTGCAGATCCGAGCCAAACAGAGGATTCAGGATGCACATGTCTGCCTTCTCCAGGGACATCATCTTGCTCTTGATCTCCAGAGCGGTGTAACCCATGTGCAGACCCTCGTCACTCAGCTTCCCCTCGCTGCTGTAGGCCGGGTTGTTCACGTTGGTCTTGACTCGCTCAACAGGAGCCGGCCTGAACAGGGCGGCGATGGCGTGAGGGACAGTGTGCTGCTCTGCTAACCATCTGTAGAGGTAAAAGAGAAAAACCTCAAGCCTGCTCTACTCATACACTCATTTCAGTGTAGATAGCAGGATAATTCAAGAGGTATCCTCACTTATCTAAAGCCAGGAGCATCTTGGAGGTGATGGAACAGAAGTGAGGGCTGGTTTCACTGCACACACGCATGATGTCCTGGAAACAGTAAAAGCTGGGGCTCCCAGAGTTGTGGATGGGCTTGCTGTTATCTGTGCAGGAAGACTCGTTAATATACAGCCAGCACAGCAACGATTACGTCGACATCCAGAAGTATTAATCCCTCTTGAAACTATTCACATTTTGTCACATGTTATCCACAAATTTGGCCTTCATCGCAGTGGGAAGAAAAAGGAAATCGCTGAAAGAAGGACATGAGATGTCCCACCTGTATTTTGCCACGAGAAGTGAAGATGTGAGACCAAAACTGAACGTTCTGGCTTAAATGCAAAATGCAATGTGTGGTGGAAAACTTTAAGTTATCATCCTGACCCACCATTCCCACTGCAAAACATGGCAATGGCAGCATAATGCTGTGGGGAAGCCTTTCCTCACCAGGGACAGAAAAGCTAGTCAGACCAGATGATGATATTAGAGGAGGGGAAAAAACCTGTTAGAGGCTAGAAAAGATTTAAGACTGGGACGAAGGTTCAGCTTCTAGGTGGTTTGTGAGTTTCCAGACATTTGATCCAAAATTGAAGAACGTCTGGATATAGCTGTGGATAATTAATCTGTGGTTGCTTCTTTCTACTACCTTTTACCCCTCATAACTGCTCTACGATTTTCACCCACATCACCGTATCAATTATCTGATCATACTTGAAATCTCTGGATTTCATGAAACCACTACGTGTGGGAAAAACAAAACAAAACATATTGCATGGTGGTGGAAGTATCATGCTGTGGGGATGCTTTCCCTTTAGCAAGGATAGTGAAGCTGGTCCGAACTAAAGATGGATGGCATTAAATACAGCAGAATGCTGAAAGAAAACCTTTTTGAGACTACAAGACCCTTTAGATAGAAATAAAGGTTCACCTTGCAGCAGGATAATGACAGTAGTAGAGATCGAAGGTCAAAACCTAATGCCACTTGAGAATCAATGTTCAAAGACACTGTCACTCCAATCTGACTGAGACTGAGCAATTTTGCTAAGAAGAATTCGCTTTCTAGATGTGCAAATCTGGTAGAGGCAAAATCCCTAAAGACTTGCAGCCGTAACTGTAGTGAAAGATGGCTCTAGACTCAGGGCTAATAAAAATAGAAGCCACACTTAAAATTGTTGCTAATGATACATTCTTGAAACTCTGCATCGCTGTCCTTCCACTTCACTTCATAATGCTTCTACTTTGTGTTGGTCTATCACATAAAATCCCAGGAAAATACACAGAAGTTTGTGGCTGTATGTGACAAAATGTGAAGAAGTTCAAGACGCTGCAGGTCTTCCAAAAGCATCACAGTAAATGCAATTTTATGCTCGCCTTTAACGCTGACTGGCACCACAAAAAGTGAGGCTTCTTTCTTTTCATGGTCACCTTCAAGAACAAACTTCCTCATGTGCACCACACGCTTTCCTGTGAAGCAAAACACTTGAGATAATCTCAGGTTGTATCAGACCATGTGTTTGTGCAAATCTGTCTTAATCTCACCTATGAAGCTTTGGTTATTGGAGATTGGTTTTATGGTTTCATCAACATAATCCAATATGGATTTCGATTTGTCTCCTGGGTTAATTTTTGTAACCATCAAGACTTTCTTTCGCTTCTTCTCCTTCCCCTCCAAAGGCACTTCTTTCAACAGGATCTTCACAGGAGCCAAAGGATGAAAATACTTGATTAAAATCTCTGGTCTGCATGATAAATTGATCTGGTAAGGTTGCACTTGTTAAACAAATCCTAGAGATACTTATTTCTCTGCCAAGTTGTGTTTAGTTATATCTTTTAAAACGTCAATTTGACAAGAAAAACAGTATTGGCAAATTTCTCAGCATACCTCATAAGCTTTCGCCCTGTACTCCTTCGAAGTCAGGCTGACTTGATTCTTTGGACGAATGACGGCAACATACACGTCTTCTGAGCCGTCCTCGTTGCCCATGGTGCTGTAATTTCCTCAGGCGCAGGTTAATGTCCAACATGGAGGCCAAATACTGTGGAGAGGCATGTCTGAAACAACAGAAAGCATCAAAACTGCGCAGGGAACTTTATTTAAGGCAGAAGAGGGTCCTTGATGCAACATTTAGCAAAACTGAATAAAGGTGTTTATTGTTTTGTTTTTATTTCATGATGAAATTAACATTTTAATCATAGATGTAAATATATAAATTGTACTATGAGCAAAATCTTTACTTCATGTACATTCATATCAAGAGATAAATATTTATGATCATAATAGAACCCAAAATCTGGTTTCTGCTGATTTTAAGAATTACTTTTAAACAGTAATGCTTCCAAGAAGAATGTTTAATCAGGATTCAGCAAACTGTAATTGGTTTACTAAAAGACTACACACTCCTCAGCTTCTGTGTTGGATTTATGCTTTGGTTTAAGATACCACTGTTTTCCCAGTGAAAAAGTTATATTTTAATGGGAGGTGGTTTCTTGCTTTTTTTTCCTCAATTTACTCAGCGTCACACGTTTCTAACTATTTTTGTAGCTTTTGGAGCAGGTTACTTATATCAAAGAGGCTAATACACAAGTCACAAGTTTTCCAAAATGTGTGGAAATAACACAAAGCTTTAACAGTTGAGATAGTTGTAATTTATACCCTTAAATAATTCATAAACAGTATCTCGATAAATTATTGGAACCAAAATATTGGAAAGAGTTGTTTATAAAAGCTTTAAAATTAATTTCTGTTTAGGATTCTGTGATCCTAGCATGCCGCTCTTTGCTGCAGTTACCCAGTAGTGGGTTTTGGAGATTTTTATTTTTAACCCGTGTTACCATTTAATTATTGCTCCGATTGTTGACATGACAAAGTTTATATGAGAAGCTATTTGCTGATCTGCATAGATGGATTCCAGGAGAAAGGAACCCAGCCTCTGGACAGATAAGCAGGTATAGTCTAAGGATTGATGGGATTCGATGTGAAAGACTAACACAAAGTAGCTCCTAACTGTGAAGTGATAGGAAAATATACAAGTTTTTTTTTTTTACACTAACAGCTTATAAAAGTGTTGTGTGTATCTGTATTCAGCCTTTCTTTTCTCTAAAACCCCTAGATAAAAAAGTGCAACCAATAGACTTTTAAAATGTGCTACTGTGTTGGTCTGTTACATATCAGCCAGAGTTTATAGCCACAACACGACAAAAAGTTGAAAAGTTACCAGGTAATATTGTTGCAGAGCACTGTATATGTGAAAATATTTACATTCAATGAAGAGAGGGAAACTTATTTTTAAATAGTGACTATGTTCAAAGAGGAACTTTGAGAGACTTTTAGGAAACCATATGACACATTACTTATTAGGGGTGCTTTAGTAGCTTTGCAAAAGAACAAAGAAACAAGTGGAGTTATTGCATAACACATTTACTTAAATGCATAAAACATTTAAAGCAAATTCACGAATCACATGGAGTAAAATGTAGTAATCAACATCAATCACAACACAGTCGTTGAGGTTTTAAACGACCTGATTCCTTAAAAAATCCACCTCTTGTCCATTATTGTGTTATTCCTGTATGCGTTTCGGGTTTAAAATATTTGATAACACATTAAGAACACATAAGAAACAAAAATAGCCATCAGTAAAAGCTCAGAAACAGACTTGAGTTCAAAGGAAGGTCACGCCCCGGAAACCAGGCTGTAAACTTTAAACTGTTTTTACATATATAAATTGATAAATATATTATCTTGAACAAACACTGTCTTCCCACGTAGCGTGTTTACATATATTTTCTTGTCACCAAAGAATAACATCCAATTTCTCAACTCAATTTTCTCAAGCTTATTTTTTTAGCAGGGGTGCTACAGTCAGTCATCGTCCCCAGTTTTCCGCTCCACAATCAGCTGAAACTTACCGAGTCTGCTCCTAAAAACGGACCGAGCTTCTCTTCTTCTCGGCTCTCCGGTGCTTTTCGGTGTCTTTAAGAAGCGAGTCGGGGCCAGGAAGCTACTTCAGGTTTCCGACCGGAGAGAGCGGAGTTTTTTGGGGGAGCAGTTGTGGGCCTTTTCACTCAGGGCAGGGTTGCAGACACAAACAGAGGAATCACGTTACGTTTCACTGAGGCGGGTGGCAGCAGTTGTTGTATAACAGAGACCTCTGGTGGTGAGGTGGAGCAGGTGCAGCAGGAGGAGGCGCTCTTTTTTATTTTATTTATTTATTTTACCATAAAACCACCACAAATTACTAGTGAAACGCTGTAAAACCCTCACTTTAACGCCTTGCTAACCCTCAAGAGAAACAAGCAGCTAAAAAACTAATTTCCACAACATTGATGCTACACATAAATAATGTACCCTGTTCGAATCACAGCAGAAAGAAATTCAACCATATTGAGGTGAATAATATTCACGTTATCATTAGTTTTTATTACATTTTAGTTTTATGAGCTATGTTCTCCCCTAAATAACTAAAGTAGTCTAAAACAAGCTTGTAGCTAACTTAGCTCAGCACGGTTACTAGGCAACCACCGAACGTTTGGGACAAACACTAGCAACAAAAACAGGAAGTAAACCAGCTTTATCTATTAGTGAATAAATAAATAGTATTAATAAATATACACGGGCAGCCGAGGAAAGAAACATCTACAACCTCATTTTTAAAAGTGGGAACCTTGCTTATTACGTTGGATTCTAATTAAGCACATTAATATACATGGGCAACTGAGCTATGGAGCATTCACATATAGGTTTGCAAAATGTGCCTTAAATCTCATCTAATCTCATCTCATGGTACTAGTAGTAACAATTCAAAAAGCTGGTTGTAAACGCCTATCCATATTCTCTGTTAGAAAAATTCTCTCCGATTCCAGTCATCAAAACCATCTACAGTGGTGTGGACTATAAAGGAGCGTCACTAATCAATCTAATTAAGGCAAGACTCCATTTGGAAAAGTGGCATGTCTGTTAAGCAACTGACAGCAGGCTGGCCTGTGCATATAGCACAACTTAAATATTCAACTAATAGCAGCCTGTTATACTGTCAGCATTAATCTACGAAGAGCCAAAGGTGTAATATTATGACTGTGGCTCAGGAGTAAGGAGTTTGCCTTGTAACCAGAGGGTTGCCGGTTCGAGCTCCTACTCTGTCCGTCTCAGTCATTGTGTCCTTGGGCAAGACACTTCACCCTTCTGCCTACTGGTGGAGGTCAGTGTGAAGTGCTTTGGGGTCCTCAAAGACTAAATATAGTGCTATATATACAGGCCATTTACCTTTTTTTTTAAATCTAATTAGCAATTAAAATCCACTGCTACAGTTTTCAGGTGTTTATTCTATTCTCTTTTTTTCAATTACAAAATACTTTATCCCAGAGGGAATTAAATGTTGTGGTAACGCATAGCATTCATATTTTCAAAGAATCGTTGGGGATGGTGATGCCACGGGCAGGTAGGTTGTCCAGTAGCAGTCAGTCTTGCAACAAATCTTAAGAGGCCTCTGCCTGAAGACTGTTGCTGTATTATAGTGTCATGACATGCTAACAGCTCGATATCTACGTGGCAGAGACAATATTCAACATGTCCTGAATGACATCAGTTCCTTTAAATCTCTCTAAATTGATTAAAGTCTATAATCCTAAACTGCATCAAAGTAACCTTAATGTAAACATGATATATTTTATTTGGCATTAGGTACAATTGTTGCTTTTGAATAAGACATTTTTATTCTAAATATTTATGCCAATACTGTGGTGTTTTTACTCAAGCTCGTCATACCTCACATACGTACGAGTGGTTTAGGTTTCTTCTACACACCCACATACAAAGTTATTTAATCTATTGAAGCTAAAAAAGAAGCTAAGCCTCACGTTAACTTATGACACTATTCTTGTGTTGCTGCACATCATTGAAGCCCATTATCACATGTTCAATGACAGAAAAATAACTCGACACTAAGGGTATGAGTCATTTATTTTGGTTCCTCCCATACTTTGAAACCAGTTTTTTACTTAACTATATTCAATAGATGGATTATGAGTCACTTTTGATGAAACTTTGTTTTTATGACATGTGAATTGAATGCATTTCTGAGTTTTATCAGCTCTTTGTTTAAAAGGAAGAGTGGGTTTTAGCGAGCCAACTCAACAGATCCTTTTCAGATTAGGTGTTTTAGCCAGCTCAAACAGGCTTATGTGCATTTTCTATCTCCTGTGTTTGAAATCGAGATCCTTAGCTGGAGAAAGTAACTGGAAACAAATATGGAACAACTTCAACAATTTATTCATTTAATTCAACACATTGTACAAAACTTCAGCATTTCTTGAGATGTGACACAAAGCAGCATACAGTTCTATTGGTCATTTTGAGAATAGCAAATGCAGTTGATACTATAACTAAATTGAAGCAACTGCAGCACCCATGCATACATGTAGAAGGGCTTTGGTTTTTCTATATGTGTATATATTGATTTTTGAATATTACATAGCTGATTTTTTCCCCCAGCTGAGATTACATACTCTTCTCGGTGCTGGTAGTAAACACAGAACAACCTTTCTTGGTCTCAGCTCAGGATGAGCTGTTTTTACACCGTTTGAGAAAATCGTCCATCTTCTCCTGGATGTTTTGGACCCTCTTGGCCCACTTCTCGCGCACCTCGTCTTCGTCGTCCTCAGTAACAGCAGTGTATCCCATCAGTGCGATGAGGCCTATGTGGAAGAGGTGTGCAATGTGAGAGCAGCGACGCTCCATGATTTCACGGTCTCCATCGCAGTTGTCGAAGTACACATCCAGCAGGGGTCTTCCAAACATCGTGTTCGTGCCCATCACACCACGGTAGTACACATCAAGGCTCATATCGGACTTGTCCCTCTCGTAAATCCTTTCAAAATTATCCATGTGCCTTGGGGCATTGTCCGGGTCTTTCTTCACCTGTTCCACCATGCGGTTGAAGGCATTGTACTGGTGCTTGATGTACTCCTCGTACTTGCCGTAAGTTTCGTTCACCTCGTTGATGCGGATCTCTTTCAGGCATTGCTGGTTTTTCTCGGAGATACTCTCCAGTTGGGTGTGGATCGCCTGAAAGTCTTTGTCCAGGGCATGGCTCTCATCATCCGTCAGGCCCTTTCTTGCCACACCAACCAGAGATGAGACGATGCCAAAGATGGGGTCAATGGAAGAGGCGAAGGATGACACCTTCTCCACACAGCACAGCACTTTGGCTGCAGTTTTCTTGATTTGTTGAGCATCAGCCATAACTGCAAGTCTCCTTCCACAATGATTGACTCTGGAAGATACACAAATTGAAAATGATCTACATTATACAGTGCTGAACAAAATGTTTGTGCAGATACCAGTAAAAAGATGTGTCACCTTGTAAGAAACTCAAAATTAAGACATTGTTGTTTCATGACATGCAGAATCTATAGGGACATAATTACTGTACAAGCAGTTAAAAGTTAGTAGTTTGAACCTTAATGTCTAGAATGTCTTTAAAAACTCCTTAACAAAACATCAATTTGGTTCTGGATTTTTGAAATAAAAAAAATCTATTGGAACCCCAATGGGTATGTTGCCATCATAGTCTGTGGTTGCAGTTTTGTCTTCCATTGCCATTCCCTCAAAAACAGTTTATTTGCTTTATGCGTGGCAGTTTTGAGAATTCCCATTGATAATATAAACTAAGCATACCCTGGTTATCTGGTTGAAAGAATAATGAGTTTCAAAGTGCAGCTTGGTCTCGCATAGTTTGAGACTACGTTCCTCTAGGTGAGGGGTCTGCAACATTCACAATCCAAAGAATCATTTTGCCCTCAATTCAGCTAAATAAAACTTTAGAGCCTGCAATATTACACAACATTTTAAATAAAGACAACCTATAATGTTTTGATAAATACATGCTACAGGAAATCTTTCTTTTAAAGAGCATTTTATTTCTTTTTTTAGGTTTTACGACAAAGAAAAAAAATTCCATGAAAAAACTGAGAAACAGCTAAAACTTAATTTGTTATTGTTATTTGCATTTGTCAGATTTTTTAAAATTCTGTTTAAAAAAAAAATCTTTTTCAGCCAAAGTTATTAAGGGCCATTGAGGAAATCTCCAAATAGCCACAGGTTGCAGACCCCTGCTCTATGTCGTGCATCAGGCCATTTGTTTCAGTAAAAAAAAAAAAGTCCAGTTCCAAAACGAGCAAATGAATATAAAAATAATGGAATGCACTTTTTAGCGTAGATGAAAAGTCAGCTAGAAGATTTTTAGTTTTTATTTATTGAAGGCAAGTAGCTTGATGACTCATTTTTCATTGGCTTAAGGAAATCTTTTTATTGTCTACTTGTGATGGGAATTATGACTTTTAATGTGTTTAAATACAACTATCATTTTCTTTGGTGTTTTATTTTATTCTTTTATTATTTTTATTGTATTACTTGTACTTCGCTTTGGGCAACCATGTTGTAGTAAATGTGCTTGATGAATAAATCAGAATTGAATTGATGCATGACCTGGACAATAGAACTAGCTATTTTTCTATTTCCGTTAGCGACAGCTTCTACAGCCCCATGATGAGGAGCAATTTGTTTTTAAATCAACTAAAAAGGTGTTACGTTTATAAATATCCTAACAAATATCAAAGTTTGATATGAATGCAGACCCCATGATGTCTGCATTCTATCAAAAATGTGTAATTTTTTAATCGCCATTTAGGAATTTTATTATAAGCTTAATGCTAAAAAAATAAGGTTTTTTCAAGATGGAAAGTTTTCCAACAGATTATAACAACATTATATTAAAATATATTACTCTACAGTGACAGACAAAGGCCCTGGGCTGAATCAAGGGTTTTTACCCAGATGACATTTATTCTAACCACTAAACAGGCAGAATGTTAATATCCAAAATACTTTTAAAAATTAAAAATGTTTTTTTTTAATTCTGGCTCACAAGCTCTTAACAAATTTCCATGTAGAGTTAGGGAAATAAACGACCCTAAAATTTCAGTTTATATAAATAAAAATTTTTTTGCTGTCGTAATTTTTAAGCCACTCACTTAATTTGTGTGTTTCTGTTCCTGCGTTGCTCTTTCAGATAAAATTATTTTAAAATGTTGCCAACATACCTGCTAATAGTTCACCAACATAGAGGTATCCTCTTTTTTTTTAAAGCAGTCTAGTATTTTTAGACTAAATTATTGGGAACTCAAACCCAGATCTAGTTGTATTGGATCTCTCTCATAGTTGTGATACCAATCATCCCTCTCAATCTAGTTCTGCGGGAAAAAATAACTCGGAAACAACAGCAGTAGGTGTGTCTTCATCTCCATTAGCACAAAGCAAACTGGAAGCAAGAACAGTGCCTACAGGTTATGACCTTCCATGACACTTGTTTAGCATCTTAAACAGCCTCCGGTAGATGTTTTATTTCCCATTTTTAATGTGAATCTTTGGATGCGTTTATCCTCCAGCTCGCATTTCCTGATTTCCAGCTGCCCAACATAATGACTGAACCTCTCCTGCTCCCATCAGTCCTTTCACACAAATATCCTGAAATCATTCAGAGCAGAGATAATAAAACACAAAGGCCCGCCGTGTTTACTCACCAGAGATAAAACTGTGTGTCTCCTGTCCGTCTACAGCAGCTGTCTGACGCTCCTTTCCACCATTTTTAACACCAGTCAGCTAAGGCCTGCCTCTCATTGCCAAAATAGGGTGTAAACACCAGGAAGTGACTAAGGGGGCTGTCCTGTGCTGATTGGGTGAGGAGGACTTCCTTCACATTCATCAATGGCGCTCTAACCACATATATGACCTTCATCGTTGCGTCTTCTAAATGGAAGTTTCCCTCATCCTCATTCCTACGATGGGTAACCAAATAATGAGGAAATTCTTCGTTAGGAGAAATAAAAGTACAACATACCCGGTCATTAAAATTCCCCTGATACCTAAGCATGAATGAATTTAACTCAATTGAATTGAAGTGCGTCTTAGTCACAGGCTCACAGTAAAGTCATTTTAATTGTCAGTTTCAGAAGATCCCAGAGATGACATGCAAAATAAGTCAGTCATCATATTTTACTCTTAACTGCGCAGTATAATGCAATACAAAGAGAGCAAGGGAAAAATAAAATTAAACATTTATTTAATTTTAATGTGTATTTAAAAAACATTAAAAACTGTAAAAAGATATAAAACAAAACCAAACGTGACCACAAAAAAGTTAGATATCTGCTTGCTTAAAACGATACTTGGTCTTCTTTCATTTTTACTTCCTTTTTTATTTGTTCCATTTATTTATGACAAATACACAGAACAATTAATGTCATGGTAGAGGTTTTGGGGCACTACATTGTGTGTACGCCAATCCTGGGATTGAATACTAGATATATGCTGTTAAGGACTTTAACTGCATAGACTTGACTTGTTGACCTAAAAAACTCTTAGTTTTATATGTTTAACTAAACATGGGTTTATTAAAGTGTAGGTCTAAACACATGGCTGAAAGATTAGTCAAATATCTAAAAAACAAAGGATAACATTGTCATTACTACATTTTCATCAGGCTTTCTTCAGATAGTAAGACAAGCTTAGATTTAAATCACATTATCTTCTTCATCTGGTTTTATTTGTTCATGTTATGATTTCTCAGAAGCACTACAAACTGCACTAAATAGTAGAAAAATCTGAGAACTTTTTTAAATAAAGATTTCTGCTTGTAACAACATTATAAGAAGAAACTCTAACTTTAAATAAATATGGGCCAGAATATGTATAGAAACAGATAATGAAACAACTTACAGTTTATCTTACAGGAAGTATAGAAGAACAGGTTTTTCTGGAGGAGAGCCTGTTTTTACTCTCGCAATTTGTGTTTTATAGAGTTAACCAGAAACAAAACCCCTTTGAGTTCAACTTCTTCTACCTCACATAAATCTTTATCAGACATGGTTTATTTAGACACCAATACTTGATGATTCAGTCCTAGTTTTTAAGGTTTTATTTGTGTGGATTATAGCATTTGTGACTATAATCCATCCATATAGTCCATGCAACTCCAGGTTTGACTGTCCAAATGTCTGGTTACCAGACAACTTTACAGTCATTTATTCTTCTTTAATCTTAGTCATGGTTATAACAAAGGAAAAATAATTTTATTAATTTATGTCCTCTGATTTTTTTAAACAATAACTACCACAAGTAATGTATCTACTGTTTAGGCAAGGCAAGGTAATTTTATTTGTGTAACAAACTTTCAACAACAAGGTAATTCAAAGTGCTTTACATGATTAAGTGGTAAAATAGAAATAGCAGTAAAACAAAGACAAAGCATTTAAAGTAAAAGCAGCAATAAAGCAAGAAGCACACATAGATTCATCAAAGCATTACAAAGTATATAATGTAAAAAAAGCAGTAAAACAAAAAAATACACAATACATGATACAACAAAGCATTAATCAAAGGCATCTCTAAACAGATAAGCTTTTAGTTGTGGTTTAAAAGAACTCAGTGTTTCAGCAGCTTTGCAGTTTTCTGGAAGTTTGTTCCAGATTAGAGGAGCATAGAAACTGAAAGCTGCTTCTCCGTGTTTGGTTCTAATTCTAGGGATGTTTAGTAGGCTAGAACTAGAGAGGGGGGGGTAGTAACAGTTGACAGTCTATTCTCTGAGCTACAGGGAGCCAGTGTAAGGACTTTAGAACTGGGGTGATGTGCTCTACTTTCCTGGTTCTAGTGAGGAACACGAGCAGCAGCATTCTGGATCAGCTGCAGCTGTCTGATTGACTTTTTAGGCAGACCTGTGAAGATGCTGTTGCAGTAATCAATCTGAGTTGTGTTTAAGCACATCTAGCTCCACATTAAAATAAAGGGTACATTTTGAATTCCCCATAAGTTTAGATTGTATCGTGTATCTGCCATTCCTTTCAGTGGTGTGGAATAGATGATGTCAGAGGGATATAATGGTCTGGTTTTAACTTACTATGCATTTGACACTGTAGAATACATAATTTTATCGTAGAATATTTAATAATACCATGTATTTTTACAGTCATGCAACATGATTGTGTATGCACTGATGAAGATTCACTTAAATAAAAATCATGAAAGTGAGTTAAACTGATGCCCTGCCTTACCATTTGAATAATTCACTTAATACTTATTTCACCACTTGAGGGCATTTATGGAACACTGAAATTTGTTCATACAGACTGTGGTAGAACCACAGTGCTGGTACTTTTGGACCTTAGTGCAGCATTTGACACAGTTGATCATGATATATTATTAGAACGACTGGAGAGCTGGGTCGGACTCTCTGGTACAGTACTTGGCTGGTTTGAGTCTTACCTTAAGAACAGGAATTTCATTGTGTAAATAGGCAATTCTTCATCAGAACCGACAGAAATCACATGTGTGGTGCCCCAAGGCCTTGCCTGGGTCCCCTAATATTTAATATCTACAGTACATGCTCCCACTAGCCAAGATTTTAGCAACCAATAAGATTAGCTACCATAGCTATCCAGATGACACTCAGCTTTACATCACAATGTCACCAGGTGACTTTGAACCCATCCAGACCCTAAATGAATGAAATGAGCAAATCAATGGCTGGATGTGCCATAACTTTCTCCAGCTAAGTAGAAGCGAAAGTGAAGTAAATATCTTTGGATACATTCACATTCATCAATGGCGCTCTAACCACAAATATTTGACCTTCTTCATTGTGTCTTCTTAATTAAAGTTTTCCTCACCCTCATTCCTACAATGGGTGACCAGATATAAAGGAAAGCACAACATACTTGGTCATTAAAATTCTCCTCACACTAAGTATTAGTGAATTGAAGTGTGCACAATTTCTTTTTATTCTTAATCACAGGCTCACAGTGATGTCATTTTTAATGATCAGTTTCAGAAGATCCCAGAGATGACATGGAAAATAGGTCAGTCATTATATTGCAGCGGCTGATCCAGAACGCTGCCGCTCGTGTTCCTCACTAGAACCAGGAAAGTAGAGCACATCACTCCAGTTCTAAAGTCCTTACACTGGCTCCCTGTAGCTTAGAGAATAGACTTTAAAATACTTTTACTAATTTATAAATCATTAAATGGCTCATCACCAAAGTATGCTGAAGACTTGTTGTCACTATACCAACCCACCAGATCACTCAGGTCTTCCAACTGTATGACTAAAAGACGAGTCAACACAGTAAATTGATAAGTAGAGAAATACATTTCACAGCATTATCGAGTTGTAGGTAAATGAAAAAAGTAGCTTGTGATATTTTAAGGCAGACTACTTTTTTTCTAATTTACTACTATAATTGTTAGCTCAATGTTAGCCTCTAGCCCAGCGGTCGGTGACAAATTACAAATGCTGGCGCTTTGTTTGTGTTAAGAATTGGCAGCCTTGCCTAAATCTATAATGTTGAAGCACATTTTTGGTTTTGCTCTTTAAAACCTTTGGCGCCACCTATTGACAATAAGATGGCCTCCATTGTAGAGCTCGTTTTTATTTTCGTTTTCATGGAGCTCTCATAAAGTATGCAGTTGTTCACTTGATTTGCCATTATTCGAATGTAGCAACTTTAGACCTTGTGGGGATGTTCTTCAGTATGCATGTTGGAGAAAAGCAATATAGTGAGTAAGTAAGTAATCCTTGCTGTTTACATAGGCCTTCTAGCCATCAGTGTAGTCCCTGGCTTGACTTTTCTGTTGAAAAGAAAGAAATCCTTACAGGGTGGCAGAAGTGCTAGTGCCTATCTCCAGTGGTCATTGGGCAAGAGCAATGATCCTGGACAGTTCGCCAGTCCATCACAGGGCAACAAAGCAACACACGACAAACAACTATGCACACACTCATCCCTAAGAGCAATTTAGATCAACCAATAAACCTAACAGTCATGTTTGTGGACTGTGTGAGGAAGCCAGAGTACCCAGAGAGAACCCACGCATGCACGGGGAGAACACGGAAGCTCCAAGCAGAAAGATCCCAGGCTGGGATCAGAACCCAGGATCTTCTAGCTGCAAGGCAACAGTAGAAATAATGTAAAATAAAATAAAAAAACTGAATAAAGATTTTGGCTTCCAAAGCTGTACAGTAAAAACATTACAGAAACCCAATTGCATTAAATTATTGAAATTTATAATAGATTTAAATGCAGGTTAGAAAGCAATCAGGGTGTTGCATGTTTTACTGAAGATTACGCTTTTGTAGATTCATGTGTATACTCTGGTTCTTTTCAATTATTTTACTAATCTTCTGTGTTCTTTTGTAATGTTTACATGATTTCTGTGTCCTTTTCAGCCATTCCTCCCCAGTATCTCAGATCATGCTCTTCCACAGATGCAGCCTTTTTAGTTATTCTCACATATTTATTGTTCCCCTCCTCCCAGTATAAATGCTCTCTTTTTACGCCTCTCTGGATTCTTCTGTTGGTTCCCCTCATGTTTCTGGGCTCTTCATTTATCCCTCTAATGTTTCTTGTTTTGCCTTTTGGTTTTGATTCCTTTGCTGCCTTTTTACCTTATTTGTGTAGGTTTTGGACCCTTTTATAGTATTATGTCTTCACTTTCCTCATGATTCTTCTGCCTGCATCCTGTGTGTGTTTGAGTCCTCCACCAACACACGACAGGACAGTCCAGTGTTTGGAAGAAAAGTTCTTAAATATTTTGTGGAAAAAATAACTCTAGTTTATAATGTTTTTAAATGTTTTCTTATTGCAGTAATGGATTAGCAGTACAGGGATTTTGCTTGTTAATGAGAGAATTTTATTTGCAGTCAGTGGATCTTCTTTTTCAATCAACATTTTATTTAGAAAGAAATCAACTTGGTTTTGTGCAAAGTTTTCAGAACGTTTTTGCATTAATGTTTTGGGAAGGTAAAAGAAAATGCAAAAACAATTCAGTTTTAATTCGGGAAAGAATGTGTTAAAATAATTTCACTTGAGTCATTTTATTTTGAGCATGTACTCCACAGCTAAATTATGCTCCTCAAGCAGAGACTTAATCTGTATTTTACTCTTTGCAAAATGCAGTGCATGTTGTAGAAGCACAGTTAACGGTGATTTGCGTCAGTACCTTGAATTACCTTGTTGTTGAAAATGTGCTATACAAATAAAATTGCCTTGGCTTGCCTTAATTAAAATCTATGATATTTTAGTTTTTCAAGTGTTTTCATATTTTTACCCAAACTATATAAGAATTTCAGCTCAGTTTGGATCTATAGCTTGTTGTGGCAACTGACCAAACTTGGTATTACTTAACTGGACGAGGCTGTTGTGTAATATTTAACTTCCCGGGTGGTGATTTGAGATGAAAAGGGAAAACATCTGGTTGCTTTTCTAGATAGTATACACAGCTGCACACACACTACTCACTCCTTTCCGTTCTCAACCCTTGTTCTGCATCCTGTGAATTTATAGCCAGTCTGAAATAATTTTGTCATATTTCCTTCCCAAAATGGCTTTTTCACAGTAAAAAGAAAACATTTATTTACATTAGTACTGCACATCAACTTGACCACATCATTAATTCCTGGAGGTGGCAGCATTATGCAGTGGAAAGGCTTTTATTCACTCAAGACAGGCAAGCTGGTAAGACTTAGAGGATGGTCATATGGAGCTAAATACATGGCAAACCTCGAGGAAAACATGCTAGCAAATGTAAAAGGATTGATTCTGGGTGGCTAGAAAAACGGAATGCCCAAATTTAGGTATTTTATTCATTCCTGAAGCAGGTCTCTGACTAGAAGCTTGAATAAATCCCTTTCGCAGATTTAAGTGTGCAGATTTCTCTTCTTTTTCTTGTATTTTATTTATTAAAATTATGAAAACCATGTGTAATATTCCTTTCACTTCACTAATAGGTGCTACTTTGTGTTGGTCTATCACATTAATACCCATCAAAATACACTGATAGTTGTGGCTGTGACATAGTATGAAAAAGTTCAACATGTAAGTTTTATTTTGCAAGACATTGTAATTTCAGACCTTATCAAAATTCCAACGTTTTTGCACTATGAAAAAAAAAAAACTTTGTGCGAAAACAGTCAGCCGCAGTAGACGTGTGTAAATAGTCTGTTGTGTTTTGAGCAAATAGGCAGCTATTTTTGTACCTGTTAAATCAAGATCTCAGCAGTTCAGGTGAGAAGCACACTACACACTTGATAGGTTGAGGTTCAGATGTTTTGATTTGATTTTGCCTATATATATATATACATATATATATACGTATATATATATGTATATATATATATATATATATATATATATATATATATATATATATATATATATATATATATATATATATACGTGTATATGAGTACAGAACTTTTGTGGACCCCTCAGCCCCCGCCCCTCATGCATTTTCCCCTCTGTGGTCCCACCTCCTGCTCAGCTGCTCTTCTGCCATTTTTCTCACTACAAAACCCCAGGTTGAAACTCTGGCTGTCATTTTGTCTCCACTTCTTTCTGTTCTGCTGTTTTCGTGCATTATCCACTGGGGCCCGGGCAGGACCGAATGGACTGACCCCAGAGTTTCAGGTATGAACTTTAGTGAACTGAGCTGCATGTTTGACTCAGCAACGCTTCATGGTGTGGTTCAGGGGTTTTTGGGATTAGAAGGGTTTGCCTGCCATTGAAGTGGTCAGTATGGGTGATCAAAGGCTGACCCTGCTTTGAACCAGAAACAATTTGTTTCTGCTGTTTGTTTGGTTTTCATATTGCCTTACATACTTTTATGATGGAAAAGCGCCTTACTTTTTCAAGCTGGCCAACTTTAGGTTATTTATTTTGTCTTATTTATTTCATAAAATATTGAATGGACACTTAATTCAGTGTTTTTAACTGCACCTTGCACTGCTTTTATAATTTAATTTAGATGTATTTTTCTGACAACCGGTTTTATTCAAGCAAGCAGACATCAGAATTGTGCTAAAATAGCCTAAAGCCATTTAAAAGTACATTTATATTAGCTTAGACAGGGATTGGTAATTAGGTATCTTGTCTTTTTACTATTAATCTTTACTGAAAATTATATTTAATTACACCAAATTGAATTTTAGATTTATGATTCTATTATTTCTTCTCCCCAACACTGGTTTTTAGGACTGGAAAATCAAGGATAAGGAGCTACATCAGTGAAAATGTACAAGCTGTTTCCAGAGCTGGTGGTCCTGCTGGGGTGAGGAATTCAAGCATGCCACACACTGATACAGGGGAATGCAAAGTTAAGCAATCACAAGCTGGAAGTGCAAAATGTCTGTGGTACATATTCATAATTATTGTTATTTTGAAATATATTTTTAGATAATGGCATATATTTCCCCCCCTCTATATTCAGTCAAACTATGGAACTGAGATTGGGGCTTTGTAATCCCCACTCCAAAACACTGCCTTGGGCCACTTTCTAATTAATCTGGCTGTATGTTTTCTCTATTTGGTCTTTGTTTTATTGTCTGTGCTACTTTAGTGGAGTGCTCTGGTCCCTATCACAGTAAAACACTCCCACGACATGATATTGCTGCCCCCAGACTTCACCGTTGAGATAATTATTTTCGAGTTTTGCAAGCATTCCCCCTTTTTCCTCCAAATATAATGATGGTCATTGTGGCCAAACACTTCAGTTTTAGTCTCATCAGACTACAGCACATCACCCCAGTTCTGAAGTCCTTACACTGGCTCCCTGTAGCTCAGAGAATAGACTTCAAAATACTTCTACTAGTTTATAAATCATTGAATGGCTTAGCACCAAAGTATGTTGAAGATCTACTGTTACTATACCAACCCAGCAGACCACTCAGGTCCTCTAATTCCAGTCTACTCAACATCCCTAGAATCAGAACCAAACATGGAGAAGCAGCTTTCAGTTTCTATGCTCCTCTAATCTGGAACAAACTTCCAGAAAACTGCAAAGCTGCTGAAACACTGAGTTCTTTTAAATCACAACTAAAAACGTATCTGTTTAGAGCTGACTTTGAGTAATGCTTTCATATTTCATGTTTTGTTTATGCTTCTTGCTGTTTTTACATTATATGCTTTGTAGTGCCTTGATGTACAGTGGCTTGCAAAAGTATTCGCGCCCCCTTGAACTTTTCCACATTTCGTCACATTACAGCCACAAGCATGAATCAATTTTATTGGAATTCCAGGTGAAAGACCAAAACAAAGTGGTGTACACGTGAGAAGTGGAACGAATATCATACATGATTCCAAACATTTTTACAAATAAATAACTGAAAAGTGGGGTGTGCGTAATTATTCAGCCCCCTTTGGTCTGAGTGCAGTCAGTTGCCCATTGACATTGTCTGATGAGTGCTAATGACTAAATAGAGTTCACCTGTGTGTAATCTAATGTCAGTACAAATACAGCTGCCCTGTGACGGCCTCAGAGGTTGTCTAAGAGAATGTTGGGAGCAACAACACCATGAAGTCCAAAGAACAAACCAGACAGGTCAGGGATAAAGTTATTGAGAAATTTAAAGCAGGCTTAGGCTACAAAAAGATTTCCCAAGCCTTGAACATCCCACGGAGCGCTGTTCAAGTGATCATTCAGAAATGGAAGGAGTATGGCACAACTGTAAACCTACCAAGACAAGGCCGTCCACCTAAACTCACAGGCCGAACAAGGAGAGCGCTGATCAGAAATGCAGCCAAGAGGATGAGCTGCAGAGATCTACAGCTCAGGTGGGGGAATCTGTCCATAGGACAACTATTAGTGGTGCACTGCACAAAGTTGGCCTTTATGGAAGAGTGGCAAGAAGAAAGCCATTGTTAAAGGAAAACCATAAGAAGTCCCGTTTGCAGTTTGCCACAAGCCATGAGGGGCACACAGCAAACATGTGGAAGAAGGTGCTCTGGTCAGATGAGACCAAAATGCAAAACGCTATGTGTGGCGGAAAACTAACACTGCACATCACTCTGAACACACCATCCCCACTGTCAAATATGGTGGTGGCAGCATCATGCTCTGGGGGTGCTTCTCTTCAGCAGGGACAGGGAAGCTGGTCAGAGTTGATGGGAAGATGGATGGAGCCAAATACAGGGCAATCTTGGAAGAAAACCTCTTGGAGTCTGCAAAAGACTTGAGACTGGGGCGGAGGTTCACCTTCCAGCAGGACAACAACCCTAAACATAAAGTCAGGGCAACAATGGAATGGTTTAAAACAAAACATATCCATGTGTTAGAATGGCCCAGTCAAAGTCCAGATCTAAATCCAATCGAGAATCTGTGGCAATATCTGAAAACTGCTGTTCACAAACGCTGTCCATCTAATCTGACTGAGCTGGATCTGTTTTGCAAAGAAGAATGGGCAAGAATTTCAGTCTCTAGATGTGCAAAGCTGGTAGAGACATAGCCTAAAAGACTGGCAGCTGTAATTGCAGCAAAAGGTGGTTCTACAAAGTATTGACTCAGGGGGCTGAATAATTACGCACACCCCACTTTTCAGTTATTTATTTGTAAAAAATGTTTGGAATCATGTATGATTGTTGTTCCACTTCTCACGTGTACACCACTTTGTTTTGGTCTTTCACGTGGAATTCCAGTAAAATAGATTCATGTTTGTGGCTGTAATGTGACAAAATGTGGAAAAGTTCAAGGGGGCCGAATACTTTTGCAAGCCACTGTATCTGTGTATGCTTCTTGCTTACTGCTGTTTTTGTTTTACCTCTTAATTATGTAAAGCACCTTGAATCACCTTTGTTGTTGAAAGTGTGGTGTACAAATAAAATTGGCTTGCCTTGCCTTACAGGACATATTTCTTAAAACCAAGGTCTTTGTCATTGTGTGCATTTTCAGACTGCAGTCTGGCTTTCCATATTGCTTTCAGAGTAACTGTTTCTTTTTCAGTGGCTTTCAAGGACATGTCAGTTTAAGACTTGTTTTCATTATGACATTGTCTTACCAGCTTCAGCAGGCATCTTCTAAAGGTATATTGCTTTTGTTCTGGGGATGATCCTCACATCTCATATCAAAGCACATCTATCCCTGGGACACCATCTCCTTCATGAACAGTATGATTGTCGAGAGTTGAGGAACGGACCCAAATGCAGTATGGCGTTTAGAGGGAGGCATGCTCATATTTATTAGATAATCCACACATAGGGCAGGAGAACACGACGGATTGAGACTACATCTGACGATGAACATCTGACGATGAACCAGCGAAGACATGAGGACAAGAGGAAACGTATATACGGGGAGGAGTGATTGGGAGATTATGGACAGCTGGGGACAGGAATGACCAAGACAAGGAACAGCTGACAATAGACAAAGCCTGGACGACGAGAAGTGACGCAAACGAGGAATTCCAAAACACAAGGACTAGACAGAGCTGAATACTAAAGACGAATAAGGACCAACTATGGACCTAAGTAAAATAAAAGACGAGAAACCTATCATAAGAGCACCTGAGGGTAAAAGAGGGTGAGAAAATTAGGTGGAAGGAAAAACTCAAAAAACACTTAACAAAACACCAAGAAATAAGCTAGAATGTTAATGTAAACTGAATAAGGAAATGAAATAACTAAAACTCAAAACCCAAACACCTAAGGAACCTAAAAATGATTTCCTAACATTATCATGATGTTTATACTTATGAATGTTCAGGGATTTGGATATTTATCTGTCTGTCATGTTTACTGATAATGTCCTACTTGAAAGTTGTATATGCTCTCTAGCTTAAGAATACCTTCAGATCCAGAGCATAGGTTCATAATTTAACTGGTATTTGTTTAATTTTTTAGAGTCCTGTTATGTTTAGACTGATCACTTGATTGCTACTGGCCAGAAATATCTAATAAACTTTTTTTATCTTGTTTTTAGAGTCGTTGGGTTTAGTCTTGGTGCAATTCAGAGACCTGACTATGATGACACTCCAAACCCAGAGTTCTTGAACCCGTTCTGGATGGCCAGCCTCCCTGATGATCAGCCACTGTCTGCGATCACCATGCCAGGAACACACAACACCATGGCCCTGTATGGTGGTATTTACGCAGAGTGTCAGACCTGGAGCCTGGCCTCCCAGCTCCGTGCCGGCGTTCGTTTTCTAGATGTCCGTGTGCGTCACATCAATGGGAATCTAACCATCCACCACGGGGTGTCGTACCAGTGGGCTCACTTTGGACATGTACTAGAGGGTGTGACTGATTTTCTGCATGAATATCCAAGTGAGACAGTGTTGATGCGTTTAAAAGAGGAGTTCAGCGAGACAAATAACATATACGGTACCGTGGTAAAGTTTATCCATCGCTATGCTTATTGGGACCTGCTGTGGCACAGCCGACTGGTGCCGACCATGGGTGAGGCCAGAGGGAAGCTAATCATCCTGCAGGATTTTGCCGGTCCAGATTTGGGAATGCGCTATGGTTCGCTGGATATAGCTGATGACTGGAAGGTAGGAGAAGTTACTGTTGTTTTGTTTATGTTTTTGTTTAGAGGTTTGAACAACAATCAAACTCAAAAGGCCAGGATAAGTCTGATGCCCATTTCAATCAATTAATTAAAACTGGAGTGCCAGGAACCTTATAGAAAGTAGAAAAAATAGTAACATACTTTGAAGTTTGTGAATGTAACATGACAAAATGTGAAAACATTAAATTGGTATGAAAACTTTGCTGAGTTTGTTGAGTTTGCTGCTGCCTGCAGGTACCCTCTCTGCTGAATTTAGAGGAGAAATGGCGGAGTGTCTATGAACATCTGGAGGCCGCACCGTCAGGAAATATGGGTCAGATTTTTCTTACCTACGCCAGTGGAGCTGGTGTGTTTGCCCACCCAAGAGCTGTCGCAAAGGGAATCAACCCACAGCTGTACGAGTACCTGCAGGCCAAGACAGACCAGAACCAGCGCTTTGGAATCATATCCATGGACTTCCCAGCTGCTCCTATTATCCAAACCATTATTGATTTCCAGCTAAAAGAGGTTGTGAAGACCAACAAAACGGAATTGGAGCACGCAACGTTTTTACTCAGGCAAATGATCAAACATTTTACTCCCAAGAAATGACCTGGGTTGTGATTGAAACGCTAAACTTTGCAAAAATTCAATAGATTTTTTCAAAAGGCACCCGATAGACATAATTAGACATTTTCAGCTAAATATTTAAAGCTTAACCTGTTTTCTAGTCATTGCTTGTCTAAGTTAAGGAAATGACAGGTGCAAAACTGGAATACTTTCTTTACAATAAGAAATGTGATAGAAAAAAGGCATCTGTTTTTTAGCTCTTGAAAAAACCTGTAAATTTGATTTCAAATTTGAAAGTCAGGCCTTTCACTAATAAATGAAAATGCTTAAGCTATGTGTGTCTTTGTCTCTTCTTAACACCGTTGTGAATGATAACATTAATGCGAGTGGTGGTCTCATTTGAACCCAGATTAGAGTCCAGCACCTTCCCGCTGCAAGGCAACAGTGCTACCAGTTGTGCCAATGCGCAATAAATAAATATCTGACAAGTTTAGAGTGCATTTCTGCCCCCTTTAACTGCTACCTATAAATACAGTATAACTCGGTGCAACCAACCACCCCTAGAGGGTATCAAATTGGTTACTAGACTCCACCTGTAGGTAATTTATTCTCGTATGGAAAAGTGGCAGGAAAAAAGCTTCATTTTATTTCCACTTTAAAAATACACGCTACTTTGTGTTGGTCTATCCCAAAAAATTCTAATAAATAAAGTAAACGTGGCGGCATAAATAATGAAAGTGGCCGTTGTTATCCAGACAAAAAGCATGTTTTTTTTTAAATACAATAGAGGCCTATACATCTTTTTTCTAAGCTTGTCTACAGGAAAACCAGACATAATTATTAGTTGTGCTTCTGAATATAGCTGAGATGTTACACCAGACCGTTTGCAGTATCTTTGTTTGCTCATTTCTCAACACTTGGCGGCACTGTTTCTGTCTATTTGATGCCCAGCAGTCGGGATGGTCATTGTTTTTCAGCACGTTTAAAATTGACAAAATGTAACTTAGAAGACAACAAGTAACAAACATAATTAATTTAAGTTAGAATTCAACCAGTGTTACAATGTTGCTGTCCAGACCTTTATCTGATATCTATGACATTTCAGACCTATTTGGTCTAACTGACTGGGCTTTAAAGACATAGTAAGCATGAATTTGGGCTTTAAAGACATAGTAAGCATGAATTTGGGCTTTAAAGACATAGTAAGCATGATTTGATTTTATTTGTTACAACAGTTACACATTACTAACTTTTTGCACAGTTGTCCAGTTAGCCAGGAGGTCCTGGGTTCGAGCCCCACCGAGCCTTTCTGTACGGAGTTTGCATATTTCCCCTGTGCATACCTTGGTTGCTACCAGATATTCTGGCTTCCCCCTAGAGTCCAAAAACATGCATATTAGATTAGGTGACCTCTCTAAATTACCCTTACGTGTATGTGCGTGTCCCTTCAATGTATGAGGGACCGGTGACTTCCACTCTTCCACTCCAGAAACACTGAAATTTTTTAAATAAGAGGTAGGAAATGAAGGCTTAGACACAACTTTTATTTAAAAAAACTCAAATATGCTTAGGATTTTTCCCCCTTGTAGTTCCTCTACATAATTTTCTAAAAACAAAGTCGAACCATCAACAGCATGCCTAGTTTTAGTGACCAACCACTCTTCAAGGAGTTGTCAGATAACAGGAAATTGCACTTTGTGGGTTTACAGCTGATTAAACGGTTGTACACTTGTTGAAAGATACTGACGTATAAATTATGAACCTCTCTGGCTTCTAAAAAGTCAGATTTGCAAGAGAAAGAAAGGGTTATGGGAGTGGTTGGTGGCACAAAACAGGGCTGTATTTTGCTTGTTAATTGTTTGCATCCGATGAGAGTTTCTGATTTTATCATTATTTCCTCTTAGAAGCAGATGCTGTTGCAAAATAGTGGTTAAAATGGTTCAGCCAAATGACTTCACATCCTGCCTAAACAGCAAATGGTGTTGACAAAGTCGTCCGTTTGTCAAGAACATCCCATGCAGAAGTCTTAATCTAGAAGGAAGGTTTAAGGGTTTTCTTACATAGTAAAACCCAGCCTCTGCAGCTTCTGTTTCAGGGGATTCAAATCCTATTTTTAAAGATGGACAATAGACCTCAAAGTGCCGTAGCGATTGCAACAATTGGTAAGCCTTTCTTCTGTTACTTCAGAATATCACTTTTAATTTTAGATATGCGTTTCTAAACCTCCTGCCTCTTTCTTGTTGTAGTCGTGATGAACATTATTTGGTGGATGCTGATGATAGCAGCCATTGGACTGGGTGGGTTAACTTTTGTCAACTTCAAGCTCTGAACAGTCATGGGAGTAACTATTGTTTTTGCTGTACAGGTGCCACACATATGGATAGCTGTCCCGTGCAGCCCAACATCCCAGTTTACCTGATCGTTCTGGGAGCAACCAGCCTCCTGTCTCTGATTTTCACCTACAGCAGCAGCGGCTACCAAGACGGAGCCGTTCACATCCTGAGCTTAGCCTGCATGACCGTCTTGCACATCTTCAATTTTGCCTGGTTGATAGCAGGTACAAGGAATGTTTACCTCTTTGCATTAAAGCTCTTTCTGTGGATTTTGCTAAAATTGCTTGAGAACCTTTGCATTAGTGTTATTTCATGCTATTTACCAATAATTTACTTACTAGAAGAGTTTAAGCATAGTGTAAACTAAAAACAAAAATTGCACCCATTTTAAATTAATTCGTTCTGTTAAAAAAAATAACACCTAAGACAGTGAAAGTATTAAATGTTAAATCTAAAGAAAATTGACTGTCTTTTGAAAAAGGAAATGCTTTGACGTTTTGCCAGTTTGGTTCAAAAAGATATTTTAACAACAGTTAAAAAACTTAAAAGACTAATAACTAGAACTAAAAGACCTGATTTCAACCAAGCTTCTTGCCTAATAGCAAAGAGTTTTATTTGTAAAGTTTTATTATTACCTAAATCTTTTTGAGTCACACACTGTCTCTTCAGATTTAGTGACAAAAGCACATGTGGGGTTCCTCAAGGCCCCAATCTCATCTCAATTTTATTCAGCATCTATTTGCTCACCCTTCCTCAGATTATGGAGCACTACAACATCTCTTTCCATTAGTATGCTGACCGTGTCATTACCAGACAACGCTGACTTACAGTCACTCTTTCCATATATCCTTTATCAAGTGGATGGGTCAGCAGTTCAGAAATGTCTCCAGATTAATGCAGAAAATACAAAAGAAAGTGTGTTTTTGGTTCAAATGATTTAAAACACTAAAAGAGAGAGAGAGAGTCGGGTCAATGAGGCTAAAGACAACAGAGCATGCGAGAAATCTAGGGGTTATTTGCAGTCTCAGGCTTGAATTTTGACATCCACAGTCTGACTGCATCAGCCTCAACCTCCTACCACATTGCTAGAACCAAAGGTTTTCTAATGCATGCTTTTTCTTTCATTGTGTCTGAGATGTACAGAAACTGTTGGCTCCTTCAAATCAGTAGCATTAAAATATTATGTTATCCATTTAATTAGTATAAAGCAATATTCTATGTTGATTATAACATGCAAAAATGGCAAATATGAAGATTCCTAGAGTCTTTTTTTTTTGGTTTAACAGCTCAGAGATTTTTAGAATTAATGTTTGCTTCCAAAGAAGCTCATTATTCTTGCAAAATTTCAATAATTTAGTTTCATACATCCAAAGTATGTACAGTAGAAACATTTGGAAAGTAGTTTAGTTCTAACCCCTCACCTGATTAAAATCTCATACACGTTCTCTTCTTCTGTTGTAGGTACTTTGTGGGTTTATGCAGTGTACCCTCCAAACTACTCTGAAACAGATCGATTCTGCCACCGAACAACCTACCAGTTCGCCTTTGTTCTAACCACCCTTCTGTGGGTTGCCATGGCCCTGGTGTTCATTTGCGGCTGCTGCTTTGCCCTGCTGACCTGCTGCACCACTATATTTGCAGGACGGCACTTGTTACCAGTCCGCAAAAGCTTCTATGGTGCAACTGATTTTCATGAGCCAGCAACTGGGGATGTGTGACCTAAATCTGGGTCCATGTCTTGAAATTGCTGTGGAGGTTATTCTTGCACTGCTTATAATGTAGAGTTCTGTCTTTGTGCTGACAGTTTCTTGTTTTTTTGTTTTTTTTACATTAAAAAGCTCATACACTAGACAGAAAAATGCTTGCTAGCTTTATCCAGAAATACCACCAATGCCTTGTATGTTAATTCTACTTGTTTCACAAAACAGCATATTTTTGCAATACAGTAATATTTGTTTGACAGCTTAAACCTCCCCACAGCAGCTTAGTATCTCTGCAGGCTGTGGTTTGGTGTTGCAACTGATTAGATATCAAATCTCCTTCACGTTACAGCTCTGTTATAGATCACGTTTCCTGTTAATACAGGACATTCTTAAGCCAAAAGAAGATGCCAGATAGCAACAAGACATACATTCAGTATGAATTTTAAATGTAAGATAATCAAAATAATTCTTATGCTGAGACCGATCATTGAACCCTCTATCTTTATTTTTTTGTAGAGGTCACTGCCTGATTACGAATTGATGGCTTTTTGCTAAATGTTTTTTAAATTTTTTCTCAGTTCTAATCTGGCCCTGTTTAACACTGCAGTTATTATGTCTCGAAACCCCCCCCGTAATATTTCATCCTCATAATTCTTTTTGTTTTAATGTGTTTGTATAGTGCCTGTGTAGATGTTGATGCCCTTGAAATCGTTATTGGACCAGTTACGGTTTTGTTGTGATGGTGTGAAAATGTTCTACAAAACTGCTAACATTGTGTAGAGGAGCTCCCAATAATAAAATGTTGACTATAAGTTGGACAAACGGTAAGGTTGTCTGCTGAATGTTTTTAATAGCATTTTTCTGAATGAATATAATTAAACTGTCCTTATAATGTTGACAAAAGAACAGCAACTTAGTACTTAGCGTTATATACAATTTAATGAAGTATTTTCCAGGTCTGGATAAGTATGGAAAATCCATTCATCCATCTTTTTGAAACCCTGACCTTGATAAGGACCTTGGCAATAATTCCTGTGCAGAGATTTGATTTGCACAATGAAAATTGATTAAAATAGAAAGCAAAAGAACTCCGCTAAATTTGAGTTCAATAAATTAAGGAATTAGATTTTTTTAAAATGCAGGACACCTGAACTGTGTAATAAGACCATCATCAGGGAATATAATGCAGAAACTCGACATTGCCTCAATATAGATGCTCAGTTTTACGTATTTTCTAATAAATTAGGTGAATAAGTACCTGTAGTACATCCTCCAGTATGATAGGTGGCGGTAGAGGCATGGCGGGGGGCTTTTACATCACACAACCTGCGCATGTTCGTGGTGGTGAGATCACTCATGGCTGTAGTAGCTATCAGATCTTAGCTTGTTGTATGAATTCGTGTGGCCGGTGCTGGATCAGAGGCCCGGGTGAAGCTCTGAAGGAGCGGTGTCAGTGAGTTTGTCTGCCGCGGTGTTGAAGCAACATGTGGAGCTGCGGCCGCTTCGTCCTTCAGGATCTGCTCAGACAGCCTGCTGTCAGGAGCTTCTCTCTGACTCCTGCTCAGGTCAGTGGCACTGACTGGTATTAGACATACAATGAAACCTCTAGGATATTTCGCAGCGAAACATCTGCTTTATGCGCTTTTTTTTATTAATGCAGAAGCTTGAAGCCATCCCAGAGCCCGACGTTTCGTGAGCTTTTGAGCTGTTCAGCATCAATATCCCTCCACGTTTTCAAGTCTTTCAAAGATTTTTAATCGGACACTTTCTTCCCGTTTCCCCTTCAGTTTATTCCTTTTACCTGAGAATTTTCTGATGAATTAAGATTTTTCTGCTGACGTTGCCTGATGCTTTGTTTTCAAGTCCTCGATCACAAACCTTCACTGAAAACTTAGGAGTCGTCCTTGGCCATCCTCCTTGTGCCAGAATACACCCTGCATCATTAGGCATTATAACATTTCCACTCCTGTGCGATTTTCCTCCATTTCTGGTCACGCCTTCGTGGTGGAACCTAAATACATTCACAACATGCCAAAACTACATGAAACACATTTAGTTTCATTCATACATGTAGCAGCTAAGACCTTTTCATCTTAAAATATTGGGATTATCTGCGTTGGACTGGCGACCTGTCCAGGGTGTACTCTGCCTCTTACCCAATGATTGCAGGAGATAGGCACCGGCCCCTCTGCATAGGATAGACTGTATCGATAATAGATAGATGGATATTGGGATAATGAAACTGTTATTAAGACAAAATAAGCCTAAGATCTTGTAATCTTGATATGAGATGGTTGAATTGTTAAAACAATAACATTTAAGCTTAAATTAAACATAATGAAACTCATGAAATATAATGAAGAGCTTGAAGTAGGGCTGGGCGATATGGCCTCAAATCTGTATTGCAATATAATTTAAAGCATGTGCCGTAATGCTATCTATTGCGATTTATTCTTTTCTTTATATATGTTAAAATGACAGTTTATGAAAATTATCACGTTTCAGATACATTGCAACAGAACAACTTCAAAAAAGCTTAGAAAGCTGTTTAAAGATCATGTATTGTGCAAAATGCATTTAAAAAATATTTTAATATTTTTTCCAGAAAATGCAAGATAAAAATTCTCACAACATAAATAAAGATGAGGATATTTTAAAAAAAATAAAAACTAAATGTTATTTAAAAAACCCGCAAAGTTCAAAATTGTCCGCTTTCCTGGTTACTTGTTTATAAATTTAACATAGCAGAAGAATTAAGCTGCACACATATTTGAATTAAAAATGCTTCAAGTTCAACTGTTTTCTTGTTAACTGCAAAACAACACATTTTAAACTTGCAATATGTAGTGTAAAGATGAACACTGAACATCAGTATCTATCCTCCTTGATGACATTATCAAAATGCGCAATCGCGGTTGGCCGGTATATTCAAAATCTCTGTCGTTGGCTAAATTTATATAATTTCTACCTTGTACCTTTTATATCGCCCACCTCTAACTTGAAGGCTTTTTATCTCAAGATGCTGAAATTACAAAAATAAGCTCGATATCTTGACATAGTGAAACTATCATCAAGCTCAAGATGATATAAGCAACTCATCTTGAAATAGTTAAATGAAAATAGATTTCTATGCATGACACCTGATTCTGGAAAAGTTCTGAATTTTGAAATGGAAACTGTGTCGAAACTGTGGACCTCTTTTCATTCTTTTATCTCAGTTCTTATGTGTCTTATTTAAATTAATTTTTCATGAGAAGATAGCTGAAGTAATTTAAATAATCTTCACAGCAAACAGTTGTAGTGGAGCGATGGTGGAAGGTCCCTTTGTCCAAAGTGGGCAGTCCGCCGAGGCTTTACCCCCGAAGACACAGAGTCTACAAGATGGTTGAGGACACTAAACATGCTCCCAAGGAGAAGATGGAGCTCATTCTCACTCAAACTGTAGAGAGTGAGTATCTACACCCCCCCCCCCCACCCCACCCCCCATCCCAGTTGATCTTAAATTTCTTAGGAAAAGTAATTAAATACATTAAAAGCTTCTCCTTGCACTTAAAACAGAACTCGGTGGGAGAGGTGATACAGTGTTTGTGAGGAAGTCTGTCGGGCGAAATAAACTGCTAGCCCAAGGCCTGGCGGTGTATCCATCACCTGAGAATAAACAGATGTTTGCAGAGGAGCTGAGAGTGCGTACTAGACTTAATGAATCATTTCTTTTTCAAGTGTAAAATATAGCTATTCATTGTCATGTTTTGTTTATTTATACTCAGCTTTTGCGTGAGGGTAAACCAGATCAGAGATTACAAACCAGAACAGGACAACTGGTGAGTTTACCTAGCAGAAGTAATGCATTCACTGAGAATTGCTCCCATAGTTTCATGTCTGACTGACAACCACTGGGATGTAAATAGGATAACAGACTATCGGCTGTCAGCTTCTACTAAATGCTTTCTACTTGTTTTCACAGACAGTCGAGATCCTTAAACGCTCCAAGTTAAACATCAACAAAATGCCGTCTGATGAATTCCAGCTCACTAAAGAAGTCGTCTGCAGACAGTTTGAAAAGAAGGTTTGTCTACTTTTATGTTTGCGTGCAGTACATGCATCCCCATTTGGTGCTTTTGCCAGCGCTGGTAAAGATGTGTAAATAAATATTAAAAAGAATGTATATTATTAAAGCAGCTAATCTTTAATTAAAAACCAACATGGTGCCCCTTGCCGTTAATATGTTGTACAACCACCTTTTGCCAACAGGACAGCACTCTGTCCTTCTCTATTTGGGAAAATGAAATTTCCGTGGAAGAATGTTTGATACTATCTATGTTGATTTGAACAGATGTTTGGGGTCGTATCATAGTGAGGTCTCATTTTCTAGTTTTCTGGCACCAGTTGCAAACAACTTGGTCTCATCTATCTTTTCCATCATCATGACTAGGGGTGAGCTTTAGCCTCTTGGTCACTAAAATTTATATCAGGTGTGTGAATCAAAAGCAGGGAAAAGTTGGTGAAATATAATATCGGTATGCAAAACGTGAATGCATGGAACTTGAAACATATTAACCTTTTAATTATGCCATTCAAGCAGCCATTTGCAGGTGTGATGCTTGCACACATTTATATAGCGGTGACAACTGCGATTTAATATACCATGCCGGTCTTGTAAGAGTTCAGGAAGTCGAGCATTCTTTTATGGGTTGTGGGTGTTTGGAAGAGAGACAGGCCCACAGCATCACAAATCCTCCACCGTACTAAACAGGGGGCACTATGTGCTTTTCAACTGCTTCATCTTGTCTTTCACATGTGACCCACCTGGGGTTTGTGCTACTAAAAATATTAATCTTACCAAATCATACTGTTTTTTTATAATTAAATAAAACTGCTTATGTTAAGTTTATTCTGTGGAAATTACAAGGAGTCGCAGTAGTTGCAGCACCAGTGATTTTTGTTAAAACCAGATATTTCATTTTAAGGAATTTTGACATTTTTTTAATGGGAACTAAATAATGGTGTACAAAATAACTAAATTAGATTATAAGAAACTGATTTGTTCTCGTTTATGCATCATCTCTTCAGCTGGGAGTTGTCGTTCCACCTCAAGCGTTGAATCTGCCATTTGAGCCAATAAAGGACCTGGGCGACTACTGGTGTGAAGTTACAGTAAGCATTTTTCTCTCTGTGCCCCACATGGAGTTCTAATAAATAATCAGCGTAAAAGTAAATTAAAACAACTTTCAAACAGTTTCAAATGCATTCTTTCCTACAGAATAGGAGTTTTCTATACTTTTACTTTTGCAGCGGCTTCTGGATCGTTGAGTTTTTTTGCTTTAAAAATACATCAGCTTACAGAAACTCAACAGTGATTGTGCTAACTTTGCCTCTAAATGTCCTTCAGGTTAATGGGATGGACACAGTTCGCATTCCCATGTCCCTGTTGCCCTATGAAGACTGGTCTGCGGCCCACCAGAAGCAAGTTAAGGCGCAACAGAAACTGCAGGTAGCCGAACTTGATTCACAGGCTGCCGCCGCCGAGGAGGACGCCGTTTGTGATGGAGACAAAGCGGAGGATAGTAAAGACTCAACAACTGCCAATACCCAGCAGGGATCAACACCACCATCGAGTGAAAACTCTGATAAAAAGTAAAGGACTCAAGTAATATCAAGCTGATTCTTTTTGTATCGCTTAACAAAAATGCAATGTGTTGGAATAAATCTGAGAGCTTATAATTGTCACACTTTGGAGTCAGTAAATTTTTTCTTTATTGTGGAAAATAAAAGCTTATTGTTTACCAATACATAGAGAATTTCCCTTAAAAGAAATGGTAACATTTAGAGTAACAGGAATAATCTGATTTATTTTGGGCTTTGAATAATGTATTAGAGATGTTCTTTTCCCAGGGGGGAAAGAAAATTCATCCATCCACACCCTGAACATGTCACCAGTCCATCCCAGAGCAACACATAACTCTGCACACACATGCAGTTAAGGGCAGTTTTAGAGAGACCAAACGGTTGTTTTTGGACACTAGAAGAAAGCTGGAGTATCCGGAGAGAACCCATGGATGCATGAGGAAAATATGCAAACTCCATTCAGAAAAATCCCAGGCATGGATTCCAATCCAGGAGTTTCTTGCTGCAAAGCATCAGTGCTACCAACTGCACCACTGTACAGCCCGTTTTTATTAAAATTATGCACAAAGGCTCCAATTTGTACACATACTCCCAATGTTTGGATAAATGTTTAATACAGGGCTGTGTGGGTTCTCTCCGGGTACTCCGGCTTCCTCCCACTGTCCAAAAAACAATTGCTATTAATTGGTCTTACTAAAATTGCCCTTGGGTACTAGTGTCTGCATGCATGGTTGTTTGTCTCTGTGTTGCCCTGCGATGGACTGGTGACCTGTCCAGAGTTTACCCCGCCTCTCACCCAATGACTGCTGTATAGGTAATGGATATTCCTTAATACATTTCACCTTGGCTGAATGCTTTTTGTTGCCATTTCTAAAGCCCAACGTTAGTCCTCTTTATCCCATCAAACCCAGTTTTTTGGAATCATTGTCCTGTTGAAACCCTCAACTGTGCCCAAGTTTTAACCATCTGACTCAAACCGTCACCCTCAATTGAAAGAAAACAATCCGGACGTTCAGGAACATCCAAGGCTGAAGCCTGACAAACTGTAAGCAGCAAGAATATTGGTTTCACTGACCAAAGTGAAGCCAATTTACCCTTGCACTGGTCTGAGAGGGTGCCACACACAAAAAAAGGATCCACAAAGTCCAATATTGGCACTTTGCAAGTCGACTGAAACCGGAGGCTGCTTGCACTGACAATCCAAACACTTTCTGGAGAAAACTGTCATAATCTGAGACGTTTAAGATGTTTAGAGGAGTCAGTGTAAGGCTTTTAAACCAAAGAGGACTGCATCAACTCTTCAAGCAAGGTGGTGGTTGTATCATGCTGAGGGTCTGTTCGGCTGAAATTGGCGTTCTTGCTTAAAGCAGGCTGCAACAGTGAGCTTCTGAAAAAGCCTCAGGAGCCATCAAACATCTACCCAGAATTATCCAGGAAGCTTGCTGATGGCTACAAAAAAAGCATGTGGATCCTCTGCAACTTGCAAGTGGAGAGTTATCTATATATTAGAGGGGAGGTATGTATTTGAGCCTCTATGCGTGGAGTTTCATCATTAAAAGCACCAAATAGACATGACATCCCTGCCAAAGATGAGTGGATGTGAACTAATGACTGAAAATCTGTCTGGAGTCTGTGATCGGTAACAAGCAGGGTAATCGGTATCACATTGGCCAAAAATTAAGAAACAGCAAACGGGCATTAAAAAGGTAAGAAAACAAGAAAAATTCAAAACTTTATTGAATTTTAATTACACACTTATACAAAGTAAACAAAAATGTGAGGAGTTTGCAACAAGGATTTCTGCTTATGATTTTTGCGACGCAAATTCAAAACTTTAAAGTTTCGTCCTACTCACATGAGAACAAATAGATTTTAATTTCTGTAACCATAAATACCTTTTTGACTAAAGATTCACCCTTAGACTGCCAATATAACATTTGAGTTTTTAAATGTTCATTATGATGAGGTTGAGCTGGATCTGTTCGCAATTGAGAAATCCTACTTGTATCTTGTTAACAACGCTATCCTACTGAGGAGAACCAGCACGTTATTAATGGAAGGTTTATCTGGCCTTTCAGAGAAAAATGTCATGGTATATACAGAACTGTTCTTATTCACATAAAATGTAAAGACGCAGGAAGAGAGGATGCAGTAACGTCCATCTGGACAGAGAATGGGTGAGTTTAGTTTGGACTCTTGAAGTTCACATTTTCTCCCAACATTCAAACTGTTCAGACTGAACCTAAAACATCGGAAGCCCACAGAAGACAAAGTCAACAAAACAAGTGTTTCAAGTTTCTAGCACTCAGTAAAATAAAGCAATTTGAGATGTGTGCTACAGAACAGGATTAAAAAAGATCTAAAAAAGATGATTTTATTGTCAGAATTCTGTTTTTCTCAGAATTTAGAGGGGAAAAAACAGAATTCTGACTTTTAACCTCAGAATTCTGTTTATTCCTCTGAATACTGAGATTAAAGTCTATTTTTTAGTACCCCTAATCCTTTTTAGTTTCCAGCTCATTATGAAAAAAAATTTGCAGTGCCTAATAGGAAAGTTTTCACCCAGATTCAAGATGGGGTATCTTCAGCAGCAGTGAGAACCCACTCATTCAAGCGCATGGTTGGTTCACTACCAGTCAGACGGGTTGTTGATTCAGTTAATAGTTTACACCACAGTTTTCTATCTTAAAATTGTTACTAAAAACAATAAAGAAAACGATCCCAGGGAACCAAACAGGCAGCAGTGTTTTCTGCCACATAAAAAAAATAAAAACTCAGAAAATGCCATGAATGTGTTTTATACATATCCAAAGGAAAAACATTTATGGTTCTGGTACCTTAAAAACACTAGTTGGGTTTCTCTGTAGGTATAGCCTATTTATTTACTGTATAGGGAGTGACAGGGATTCAGAGAGAGTAATACCATATCAAACAGAAATATTATTCCAAGACATTGCAGGCTGCAGAGCAGGAAGAAAAAAAGCTTTTGCTCCTAGAAGAAGTGGGTAAATCTGATAATCAGTAAGTTGTGATACAATGTATCGGTAAGCCACAGCAGTCCAGAGCTACAAGATCTAGAAACCATATTTGGCCTGGGTCTGACGGCGGCTAATCCTATTTTCTGCCCAGTTGTTCTTCAGCTCCAGCTCACGTTCCTTCGCCTGGGAAAAAGCAAACGAAAGAAATTTACAAAGTCAGCTTTCTTAAGATTTCAGGTACTAAAGATCAATAAATCCCATGGACCATTAGTTGATCTGGTAATCTGTATGAGTTTTTTACAACAGGATAAGACAGCCTGAGTAATATGGACTAGTTCTGCACAATTTAAAGTACAGTGTAAGTAAACATGTGAACATTTTCCTACAATATAACAAATGTCAATGTACTTTACTGGGATTTTATATGATAAACTGACACATAGCAGTTTATAATTGTGACGTAAAAGGAAAATGATACATGGTTTTAAATTATTTTTGCAAATAAACACCGGAAACGTTTGGCCGCATTTGTATTTATCCTCCAATGCTCAGGTGAAAGGATCTGGTGACACACAATGTTTGCTAAAGTTATTATTTCAATTAAATGTTTTCGCAAATTAGTTTGAATGTGTTGGAGCTGTAAAACAGGAAAATTGCCCCAATTAAAATATCAGAATTTAAAAGAAAACTGAAATCTGTATCAGGCAGTGAAATACTGATCAGTGCATCAAAAAAATGAAACAAATCTTTTGGCACATGATGTAATTACTACTTAAAAGCTTTAAATGTTTTGTTAGTTGCTCACCTGGTGAATGAGATATGTTATCTGATGCTTTCGCCTCTGTTGACCTGTAGGTTGATCTCCTCGTCTCTGCAGAAATATCAAAAAGCACTAAAGTTAGATGTAAAAGCATTATTATTTCTAATATTTCTATCGTAGTTTTTTTTATTTGTTTTATTAAAAACACTCGTGTAGTGTATTTAACAAAAAAAACAACAACACCCCAATCCTGTAAGATCAACATAAAGCAAACATAAAGCCAACGCTCACCTTGCTGTATGACTGCCGGGTTTGTTTTTCCTCTGATATGCTCTTGGTCATCCACTGCTGGTTCCCACTCAGCTGGTCATCCCCTTTGATCTCCAGGAACTTCACCTCCTCCTTGCCTCGGTTTCTTTTCCCCTGCAGCCGCATAAACTGCAGAGCAGCCAGATGAAGATGAGTTAGAAAACACAGTTTGCAAATTAGATCATTTTAGACCTAAGCTGGAGCATACATGGGTTCAAGAAGGATAGAAAAAAAAAAAGGCACATGTGCAGAATCAATTTACTACACGGCAAACTTCTTACCGCTTCATCATCAAACATGGCTGAGTTGCCAGGCTCCTCAGCTTCTGCTAACTCTGGGTTGGGATCCTGGTAGTATGGCTCCTCATAGTATCCCTTTAAATGAAAAAAGGCTAGATTTTTCACCTGAATTATAGTTTCATTTTATTTATAGTTAAGAGGAAAGCATTTAGCGCAAAAATCATGTATTTTTCAACAAACGGACTCCTAGCTTCCTGGAAACTGTTGGCTTTAGTAACATTTTGAATAAGATTCTATTAATCTACCAACTCTACTATTAAGAAATGAAACAATTGGTACATTACTCTGCATCTGAAGCTGAGTTAACTCCCATAACTAGTTAGTATTACCTCAGGGAGAGCCTCTGGGCCAGCCAAGGGTTGTGGATACTGATTATATTGACCATCCCATGCACTCGCTCCCTCATGGTTCCCTCCAAAGTCTAAAGGTGCATTTGACTGTCCTGGCTCATCGGCAGCCACATAAGGACAGGGTTCAGCAGGGGCTGCCGGCTCAGGATCCACACTCGGGACGACAACAGGAAGAGGTGGGGAGCTGTCTTCCAGTGAAAAGTAGTTCTGAGGGGTTATGTCTTCCTCGTTATTCTGGTCGTCTGCTGCTATCTGTTTCGCCACCTGCAGGGCTGCTGACTTGGCCGCGGCTTTGATGGCGGAGGGAGACGCACTGGAACCGATCAGACCTTGAGCAGGAGCTCCAGGTTTGGGTGCTTTGGGTTCTTGCCGTTTAGTGAGTGTGTGAGGAATCAAAGATCTGTCCGTTTCCTTCACTGTTAGGTTTTTGGGTTTGGGGAGAAGGGAGGACAGACCTGAACCTGCACCCTGGTGAGAGAAAAATACATGGGTAAAAATGGGAATGATTCGCACATCTTTGTCTCAACGTTCCCATGTTATGGAAAAACAAAAGGATTTTATATGACAAACCAACCCAAAGTACTGTGGAATTGTAAAGCAGACAAAATATCATACATGGATTTTTGGCAATTTGGAAAATTGTGACATGCATACATTTGTATTCACTTCCCCCTTTTTCTCCTTTTGGGTTGTGTCTCTACCTGCTTTGAACATCTAAAGACTGAAAATGTTGCAAATTCTTTGAAAAAACAGCTTGAACTCTATTAGATTGGACGGACTGGAGTCTTGCCACTCTGCAGCTCTTCCAGAGATACAACGGGCCTCTTGGCTGCTTCTCTGATTAATGCTCTGCTTGCATGAACTGTAGGTGGGCGGTCGTGTCTTGATAGATTTTCAACTCCTTTCACCTTCATGTGGTGGATTACATAGAGCTCTGTTGCTCAAAGCTTCAAATGTTGTTTTAAAATCTAACTCTGCTTTAAACTTCTACAAAACTTTATCACTGACCCATCTGTTGTGTTCCTTGGTCTTCATGATGCAGTTTGCACGCTAATGTACCCTAATTAACCTCTGAGGTCTTTACAGAACAGCTGGATTTATACTGAGATATATAATTACACACAAGTGGAGTCCATTGGCTTTATGACACAAATAAAATCCCAATAAACAACATTGAATTTGGAGTGTGAGAATACTAGGGATGTGAGAAAATATCAATAAATCGCGATCTTATATGTCACAATATAGTATCGATATTCAAAAGCAATGTATCGATTTTTTATTTTATGTTTTGAAATTGATTGGAACTATTAATGAAAGTATGACTGGCAGTTTGTGGCTGTTTTATCCTTCTTTGTTTCACTGGATCAACTAGATCTAGTAATAAAACGGGATGTGTTAAATATGAAACAGGTTGGAGTGTTTAGAACGCTGAGACAGTTTTCCTACTGTTAAATACAGTTCTAAAAATTACAATATATAGTCTTACTCATTGTATCGCTATATATCGTATCGTCCCCCCCTGTATCGTATCACCAGATTTTTGCCAATACACATCCCTAGTGAATACTTTCAAAAGCTACTGTATAATAATGGAGATACTGAAAAGAAACCCTCTTTAGGTAAACACTGATTATATCGCCTTCTGTCAGACTCAACCCTACCTGGGTTTGTAGCTTCTTTGTGGCCGGCTCATCCTCATCTGAGTCCGACTGCAAATTAAAAAAATGATTATAAATCACAGGTCAAACACAGCAGTACCACGTCTGAGCAAAGGTATGATTCAACTTACATCCCCTCTCTGGATTTGTGGCACAGTGATCTTGACAGGCTCTGTTCGTTTCTTGGGTTTGGGCAGACCGGATAAGAACCCTCCAGTAGATGGACCGAGGTTCTCCCTCACTGTGCTGTCCTCTGCTGCAGAGTTCTTTGCCCTGGATGCTCCCTCTTTCCCTCCAGTTGCAGATCCAGATGTTTTGGGAGCAGGCATGAAAGAGAAGAGCCCTCCCCGGCCGGGTTTACTCTCCGCTGCGGCAGAGGCCGAGGTTTCCTCCGAGTCACTCTCATCACTGCTACCATAAGCGACTAGAGACATGTTTGCTGAGGTTACCGAGGATTAGTATTCTGCAGGAACTAGTGGACATGGATGAACACGTCTCTTGGAGTTATTGTGAGGAAGCCACGCAAGCGGGTTTTCTGATGCGCTGACCCCAGTTTTAAAGGAACGGCTATCTTTGCTAAACAGCCGTAGTTAGAAAACCGCATTAAATCAACTGGAGGGTTAAAAGCGATCACCTGGAAACACGGAGCTAGCGAATGTTAGCTAGGCCCCCCGTTATCTATTCCCCCCTAGTTTCTTGTCCGGATTCAGTAATCTTTAACTGTAATAACTGCTGCTGGATAAAAATAACAAAATATATCGCTTTACGGTATTTCTGCGTCCATGAAATAAGCTCATTACTCCCTTCACACCATCAAAACATTCGCCTTCGTTATCTAGTGATTGAGGACGAGAGCTGTCTTCTTTTTCTTCCTGTTATTTACAGCAGCTTCTACGCTACACTGCCCCCTAGTGAGCCGGCTGTGAACTAACAAGTTTAAAATCTTTTTTTTTTCTTCTACATCTGTTCTTTGAACACTGTATTATAACATTTGTGCTTTAAGGTGGATCTCTAGTACAGAAATCAGAAATAAAAATAAAACACCTACAGTTCCAAGGCAATTGTTAAATCACAAAGGCATATTTTTCTTCTTTAAAAAAAATAAAACGCTGGGCAGGGTTAGGGGGATAAGGGAGCAGAAAAATATGAACACTAATTAAAACAAAGGGTTATTCTGGTTGACAATTTTTACTTTGTTACAAGCAGCAAGAGTTGTAACAGCTATATGATCCGTAGAGTGTTTAACTGGATCAATGTACTGCATAAATTCATGAGTATATGGAAGAAAAGATGGATGTCTTCCTGTAAACTTGCATTTGTGGATATGAAAATTTGTCCACAAACTAATAAGGTTAATTATCTATCTGTTAATGGGTTTTAAAATCTAAATAGTGGTTTATCTCAATATTACAGAAAAAAATGATCAGGGCCACTGGAAAGAAGAATCGGATTCTAATCTGCGAATTCTGACTACTGACTATTGAAAATGTTTCAATTCTGACTTTTCTTTTAGAATTTAGAATTGAGAGTTTCTTGAAAAAAGTCAGAATTCTGAGATTAAATTCTTTTTTCCCCCTTTTTTTTAGTGGCCCTAATCCTCTAAATTTACAGTGATATGATCTAATATGATCTAAAGATTTCTCTATTTCAGTAATCCGACTAGAAAAGTGAAACTCATTCATTGCATATATTTATTAAACATAGTGTTTTTAAATGTTTACTTTGTAATTTAAATGAGTATGGTTTAAAGTTAATGGAAACCCAAAAACTTGTTGTGGCTGGAGTTAATGCTACAAAATCCACCACATACAGACGTATCCAGGACTTGGGCTACAACATCTGTCACATTATGTATGATAAGGAAGCCCGTGTTGCTTTAATAGCAGACTTCTGCTCATCGTTTTTGACTTTGGTGTCTCTCGTGTTCCTCCTGCAGGTCAGGACAGTCTGCTTGCCAATCAAGCACAGTAACACGGTCATTAAAGCTTGGCATCTTTGGCAGTGTAGACAGGAGTAAAGACCTGCTGGAAAATGAGATCAGAACAAAGTTTGTCAGCATGGGAAGCATGAAGTGCTCTACTTTGGACTTTATAAAAAACAGTGGACCGGCACCAGTAGATGACACGGCTCCCCAAATCTGCACTGACTGTGGAAATTTCCCACTGAAACTTCACATTACGTGGATTCTGTGCCTCTCCACTCTTCCTCCAGACTCTGAGACCTTGATTTCCAAATTAAATTCATTATTTACTTTAATATGACAAGAAGAATGAACAACAGTCCTGTGCTTGCTTTTTCTCCTTTATCCAGGTAAGAAGCATCTTTGTCTGTTGTTCAGAAATAACTTAAGACCTCAGCAACACTTCAGGCTGATCATGTTTATGTCACACTGAAATAGGTTCCAACCATCTACTGAAAGCATATACTATACAGTACATGGACATACTTTTAAGGCCAACGTTTCTGTTTTAAAAATCAATTTTGTTGGATTTATATAATGCTAAACTTTTCAGGGAAACAAAATTCTATTTTTTACTTAGATATAAGTCATTATCATCTAAGTTAATGGTAATAAATGCTTCAAATATCATGTTTTTTATGAATCTAGATATTATATGAGTTTCACTTTTGAAATCGAGTTTCTGAAATAAATCTATGGTTGACGTGATTCTGATTAGCAGCTCAAAAGTTCAAATAATACCTCAAAATCCCAGAGAAGTTGAAAAGGAGTCTTCATGGACAGAAGGAGGAACCATCTCTTTCATCAATCATAAAGTGCAGTCATCATATCCATGACTCCAATGTTTTTAGACTGCCAAACAGAGATTTAAAGAGCAAATGAAGTGGATTAGCAGTGCTTGCCAACAACTATGGGCTGGACGATATGGCCTCAAATCTATATTGCAATATAATCTAAAGCATGTGCGGTAACGATATCTATTGCAATATATTTTTTTCTTTTTCTTATACATGTCAAAATAACTGTTTATCAACCTTTTCCCTTTCCAAATACATTGCAGCAGAACAATGAAAAAAAGTATAGAATGCCATCTAAAGATGCAAAATGCAATTAAAAAAATATTAAAATATTTTTCCAAAAATTGCAACACAAAAAAATTCTCATAACATAAATATTAAGATGTTTTAAACAAATTAAAACCTAAATGTTATGAAAACACAAAGTTCAAAATTGTCTGCTTTCCTAGTTATTTGTTGTTATTTATACATTTAATATTTCATAAAAATAAACCTGCACATATTTGAATTAAAAATGCTTCAAGTTCAACAGGCTTTTTTTTTTTACCATTAAATAGAAAACAACAAAACACTGTAGGTCAGTATAGTCAAAATCTCTACCTTTGGCTAAATTTATATATAAAAATATAGAAATATATCGCCCACTACTACAATAACTGATGGTTTCATCATGGCTCTGTTACCTTGGAATATCGTCTCTGCTGCCCGTATATTTAGCTGTTAGCATGTGATGACAGTTATGAGAGTGTGATGCAGCAACAACCTTCAGTCAGAGGCCTCTACAGATTCGCTGCATAACAGACTGCTACCGGAGATCCTTCCTGCCCATAGTGTCACCATCCACAATGACATTTAAAGATAAATACATTTCAACACTTAATTTCGCTTTGAGATAAATAAACTATTTTGAAACTGAATTAAATACTGTAGATTACTGTCACATATAGAACATGGCCAGTACAAATCAGAAGTTCCTGCAGCTCATTTAAGGTTCTTGTAGGCCTCTCTGACAGGTTTTTATATTTTTCCTTTGATCGGGTATGTCTAAATAAGTTTGCAGAGTGCCATAGCCCCCCTTTTATTTTCAGATGAGAGACTGATGTTTAAAGCTTGAGATGATGTATTACACCCAGACCCTGCTTTAAGTTTTTCACTAGAATTTTATCCCCGACCTGTCTGGCGTGTCCCTTCGTCTTCATCATGCTGTTTGTTATGTAATCACAGAAGAGCGATAGTCATATTTAGATTAAAATAACTCAAGTGGGATTTAGATTACTTTAATTTAAGGGTATCAGAGTAAAGGGGGCTCAACACAAAATGTCTCCTTTTCCTTCCTTTAAAAATATTCACAATTGTTAAGTAAAACCACTAGTTTTATCATCATTATATGTTATCCTAAAGCTAAGTAATTTGTGTCGGACTATATAAAGAATAAAAATAATCTAATGGTAGAGGTTTTGTTCACTACTGTCGACGTCACCCATGTATTTAGTTTCACAATTTCATTTTTATTTGAGCAATTTCCTTAGATGTGACGTTCTGGCCAGTAGGGGCGCTGTGTTCTGATACCATGTAAATACTGGGGGGGCGCGTCTGCAGAGGAAAGCGGGTTTCCATTTCAAACCTAAATAGTCCGGAGGACGAGCCAGCGTTTATACTATGTAGATAATACATCGTGCTAAGTAATATACGTTTATTTAGCGCAGAAACTGTTCTTTTATTTTTCGACCGTCGTTTGTTTTCGTTGCTCTGAATCCAAAGAAGAAGACGGAAGGAAAAAAAATCGCCCGTTGCGTCTTCGCTCCAATTTTTCCGCGCCTGGTTTGTTTATTTGGATGTCAGATCGACGCTCCGCTTTGGTTTTCGTCGCAGAACGTGTCCACAAGATATTCTAAGCCACAATTCAATTTTCTTCATACTCATACATATCTGATTTTAAAGCGGAATCATGCCGAGATCTAACAGGCAAAAGGAATACAAACCTGGAGACCTGGTGTTTGCTAAAATGAAGGGATATCCACATTGGCCTGCGAGGGTAAGCTCCCGCCCGTACTTGTTTAGCCTCCAGCTTTGAGTGAGCTGCTAACTTCAGTCTGTCTGGCTGGCTGCTGCCATGCTCCATTCCACTTGTTCACCCGAGAGGCCTAACAGTAGGCAGCTACCATGAGTTAGCTTAGCGTCGCCGTTTTAATCCAGCGTAACGAAAAGGACCAACAGTTGGCGATTACACGTTTCTTTCGCGCGCTCCTTCATATAATATATTCCGTGATGCTATGAAACACCGAAGCTGTAATTTGATTTTTTATTAGTCGCAATGCACAGCTTTCGTGTCCCTTGAGGCCTGTTGGCGGGGTGAGGGGGGGGGGGGTGTTTAACGTCAACTTTAAGCTTTTCGCAGCCGTTACAGAGAGCTGCGGGTGAGCCACAAACGCTGTCATGTCACGCGCCGATAACCGCTGACCATATTAGCGAAAGTTGAACTTATGTTATTACAGCGCACCCACTCGTATTTCATTTCATGACTAGTAAAATGTGTTTTTTTATTGTTTAGTTTTTTATAGCTGATTACTGATCAGTTTGAGTGTTTAATGCTTTGATGTTTGTAAACAGGCTCACCTGGCCTCACAGCTGTGCTGCCTCATGTTGAAATGCTTGTTTGTTTTTTTTACTTAACATGTTACATAATGTCTTCAGTTTATCATTTAGGACAGATACTTTATTAATCAAAGGAGGGGAATTATTTTGTCAAATTTGCATCCGTCTTTGCAAAGTTGAGCACTTCTTAGTCCCTGGACATTTCTAAGTGTGTAGATAATTAAAGATTATTTAGGTTCCAGTGAATTTTAAATTTCAATAATTTTTCATCTCATCCTTTAAATGAAACAGATAATCCGGTGTCCTTTGCTCATTTTTGTGCCATTGACTTGCTCCATTTTATTTATCTCCAGAGGTGGGTAGAGGGCTGCACAATATGTCGCAAATACTTGGTCACTGCAATGTCTGTGTGTGCAATATTAAAATCGGAAAGGACTGTTTGGAGCACATTAATTGCCGGATAGTATATTTTAGTTGTCACATACTTGCAATTTTTTATGCTAATGTAATATTTAGCTAGGTGGACAGAGTCTCACACTGGACACTAATGGCTCTGCCCAAAATGCTAAAGGTCACAGAGTGATGGAAACACAGATATGAATGAGAGGAAAGAATAATGTAGACGTATATGGCAGCTTATCACAATATTTACGCATATTATCACAGGTTTTTCATGCAACATCTGTAGCTCTAACAACAAGAATAACTCAAATACAAAAAACTACATACTTGTAATATTATCAAAAAGAGGTAAGATCTGTGCAGGTTAGGCTAATTGTCAAGAAGATGGCAGGAGTGCAGCATAACTTAAGGTGCTATTCAAGTCATGTGCTGAAAATTCGTGTATTTTCTATATCACTATATGTCACAAAGTTAGATAAAATCATGTCAGTTTTTTCCCCCTCCCAATATCATGCAGCTCTAGTAGAGTACCCAAAATTGTACTCAAGTAGGAGAGCACTACTTTGAAATATTTTTGTAAAAGTAAAAAGTATCCGTCCAAGAACTTACTCAAATTAAGAGTAAAAAAAAGTATTTCATAAAAAGGCTCCTCAAGTACTGATTAATTGATCATAAAATGTGGTTTATTAGTTTAAAATTAAGTAATCAGACAGACAAAAATGTAAAGTTAGCTGAAAATTCTAGTATTTTAAAGATTAAAATAAAAATTAAATAACATGATTACAAAATAATACATTTAAAGCAGAAGAAACACTTTTTCAAATCAATATTATACTTATGAAGCTAATACTTATAGTAGGCAATGCAGATATATATTTACTGTATCTTTATGATCTACAAAAGGCTCAGCAGATAGAAAATAACATTAGAACCACAAAGTTTGTGTACAACCAAGAAGTCTCCCTTGAGCAGAAACTGTAGGTGTCTATCTGGAGCATTCATGGTTAAAACCTGTTTGTTCTTTATTCAGTGAAATTACTCACAGTGGGTAGAGTAGCGATACTTAATAATATCACTCAAGTATAAGTAACTAGTTACTACCCACCTCTGTCAGTTTCTAATCAAACTACTTGCAAAACTGTATAGTCCCTCCCTACAGCCTTCCCTTGAAAGTGTTGCCAAAGTAGAAACCTAACATCTGACATGTTCTGCTAAAACGGAAACACTCCATAATGGAGCAACAATTCATACAACTGAACATCTTTTCAAACCATGATCCATACGACATCTCCCTTTTTTATAAAATTAAATTAAAAGTGATTACGAGCAGATTCCTCTTTACTTTCGCCCGTAACGGTGACTTTGGGCTGTGTCTTTTCCCCTCCCTTTATTCAATCTTATCAGCTTCGTGTCAGCAGAATTTGGGCCCTGCCCCAACTACCAGCTCATAGCGCTCCTATCTGGTGAATGCCAAAAGTCCCGTCTGGCAGAGGCAAATGGTCACCATGTCTGTGCATCAATATGGTGGTGTTTTTGTCCCTCTGGATTTTGCCGTCCCCTTTTTAAAAAGGCTGTTGATGGCAGCAGATTGGCAGGTCCAAATGGGGGGCAGAAAGGATCTTTAGCAACTTAATAATAATAATCTGTTATGGTTCGCTGAGGCTCTGTTTAAATATCAATTATCATTGAAAAAACAAAGGGAAGTTTGGATTCTGTTTTCTTTTATTTTAATTTAAGACAAATATATGATATAGATGTATTTTTTTTACCAATTTGTGAAAGAGTCCTTTACCATTTTCCCTTTTCTTTTTTTAAAGTTTATGCCTTTAATATTGTTTTGATTTTACCAGCACAACCTAACAACGAGCTTCTCTTCTGTTTTCCAGATTGATGAGTTGCCCGAAGGAGCCGTGAAGTCGCCCTCAAACAAGTACCAAGTGTTCTTTTTTGGGACCCATGAGACGTGAGTATTTTGTGTTTATCCTGCCATTAGTTTCCTTCATGCAGGAGAATAGTCAGAAACATACATGCATCTTGGTATACGCTACAGAAATATAGTATTTCAAACAAAAAAAATTCTAAACAAGATGCTTTGGATAACTTGGCTATTATTCTCTTTTGACCTTTAGTAAATTGTACAAATTGACACAATCCTACATTAACAAATGAATCAAATCCTTACTGAACATAAACTGGTGTCAAATAAAGTGTGCGTATATAACAATATAAAGCTTGCAGAGCTTTGTGGTTGATGTTCAATGATCACAGGGCTTTCCTGGGGGCCAAGGATCTTTTCCCATATGAAGAATGCAAGGAGAAGTTTGGAAAAACCAACAAGAGGAAAGGCTTTGCTGAAGGACTCTGGGAGATTGAGAACAACCCCGCTGTCACTCATGAAGGATACGAGGTTGGCAGTTTGCCTGATTAAATGATGTCTGTAAGGACAGCACAATATGTGGCAAATTTATCACAGCATCACAGTGTAGAATATCCATATCCCAAACAACTGCTCAGACTGGAATTAATAGAAGTGCCAAACAATCAGGCCCTGTGTGCCTGTGCTATATCTGCTGATGCTTTGCTATTTAATGCAGCAGAAATTGTTCGACAAGAGCATTAAAATGGTCTCATAAATTATTTAGAACTACTAAGATGGTTTTTTATTTTTATACAATAACAGCAGATGCAACTATTTCAATACACTACAGTGTTGAGATGAATATAATGAATGTTTGGTTGTTGGTTTTTTTCCAGTAGCTTTACTAATTTCTCACTATCTGGGATCCATGTTTGCAGTGAACCCAGAGGAGAAAGAGAACAACACTATTTAGTGGATTATCTGTTGTTTTATCTGAATTTTCACCACCATTATCCCATGTTCTCCTGATGTTGTGTAACCCCTATTGTCAGTACTAGTCAGTTTTGCTGTTTGTAGGGTTTAAGGTTTTGTTTATGAAGTAAAATATCAACCTGCTCTGTGCCTGTAATCAGGATCATTGCAACAGAGTTTAAACAGAAGACGTTTTAGCCTCTAATGCTGTTATGTAGAATATTTTATGACTGGATGTCTTTCTCTTCTGTGTATTGTTTTTACATTCTAAACTAATAATTTATACTTTTAATCTGGTTTTATTTAAAATAATGGGAACTTTCTTTCATTGTTTTTCACTAACAGAAATGTCTGTTTTTAGTCAGCAAAGAAGGATAACTCATCAGAAGCCGCTGGAGACACGGGCAGCTCGGAAAAGGCCAACGCCGAGGGCAGCAGTGACGAAGATGAGGGGACTCTGGTGATTGACGAGAAGAACGAGAGGGGAGGGACTAAACGAAAAGCGGAGGAGTCCACAGAGGTGAGCTTCAGCCTGTCCAAACAGACGCCATCGCAGTTAGATTCCTGCTAGGCTGTCCTCAACCTTCACTCCACTTTGATAGGAATCTCCCAAGCGACCAAAGGATGCGGAGGTAGAAGGCGACAAGCCCAACACAGAGGCCAAGCTTAATGATGTGGATGGAACCAAGGCAACAGCGCCTTCCTCCATGAGCGAGTCGAAACCAGAAGACCAGGAGAACACTCCAGCAGAGGGGCAGCTAACAGCAGAAAAGGTGAAACATGCTCATTAATGATAGTTATGATCCAACTATTAGAAATAGGTAAGATACTGTATATTATTGGTCAGATAAAACAAACTGTACTCACTGAATATAACACGCTGCCATTGCAATATAACATAAGCCACTAGTTTAGTATTAAAATGCATCTTTGCAACCATCTTAAAACAGGTGCAGTTGGTTCTAATCTCTGGTCAGAGTTGGTTCCACTTCATAGGAGACTTTTATAGGAAGAGTGTCTAGCAGTTACATCATAATTTCACTGTATTTGTAGAATTAATGCGATGTAAATAATCTGAATAGAATCATTTTCTTTTAGATCTGTAAAGGAATGGACGATCTATGACTTTAAAAAAGTTGTTACACTATCATTACAAATTAGGTTTCTAATTCAGTCACTTTAGACTGGTGGTAAATAGTTTAAATTCTGAAAGGAATCTTTTTTTCCCCCAGTGTAAATCATCAAAATGAAAAGGTCCTGGTTGCTTTCTTATCAGCAAACATCATGTTCTCTGATTCACTTTGTGTTGACTTCATTAAAAATCTGATAAGTTGGCCACATCTACTTTGATCCATTAATGAGGATAGGGCTGGTCCATTATAAGGGGAAACAAAAGAATAGTTAGTTATTTAGATCAATGTTGAAATTACTTTTTGCGATTATTCATTACATTTTGAAGCTCAACAGATTCTGTTTTCTATGTTTGGTAACGTGACATTCACTGAAAAACGGGGAAAAGTAATGACAATGTATCTAAAACATGTTTTTAGCATATAGCAATAATGTTGGTAATCCTAGGTGGAGGAAAGGTTTAGTTTCACTACTTTTTAGGAAGTCAGGAATTTTTTTTAATCTCTTTTTATACAGAGTGTGTAAACATCTGGTTTCAACTATATACCAGTACAAAAGCAGCATATCCCTTATGTAATATTCATAAATTTCAGTGTAAATGACGGCAAATGTGCTTCAGTCCTAGTTGTGTCTGTTTTATTTTTCTAAAATAAACTGGCCAAAATTTGTGCTGTGAGATTAAGAAGCATTCCTTTTTTTGTAAAGTAGGTTGTTCAACAAACGTTCTCCTGGTCTGCCTTAATCCCGCTCTAGAGCTGCTTGGCCTAGCTGAGATTCAGGTCCAAATGTGTCAAAATGCAAAGAACCAGCTCACAAGTACAGACTGCACCAGTGAAAAAACAGGCTGTTGTCCTTCATGGAGCTCTATTGAACAAGTAGATGCTGTAATAAAAAATAACGCCCCATGCTGGGAGCTGTAGAGCTCCTTCAGTGACTGACTGCTACATCCTGGGTGCATGAAGTAACATTATTGTAGTTCTTTCCTCCCAGCAGCTGTTAGACTCTTATCACTGCTCCCAACAACCCCAGTGAACAGTTCTGCATCTCTCCTGCTTTTGCTATTTTCACAGTTTTATTTTATTTGCATTCATATTTCATTTGCACAGTTTTCCATTTATGTTCTCACTTTCCGTAAATGGTTTGTTCTTGTTTCTTAGGCACAAATATACACGTGCAATGAGACGCTTTACACTTTAAAAATTCCCTGCTCAGTTGCACAGTTCAGGCTTCTTTAGCTACTTACTACACAGTATTTTCTAATTTTACTAATGTAAATTAAAAATGTTGTAAATGTGATTTTTATTTTATTTGTATTTATTTTTTTGTTACTGTACAGCCTCTTATTCTTGTGTGTGAATCTATTTTGCTGCTGTTACGCCTAAATTTCCCCACTGAGGGACAATAAAGGATGTTTCTTTTCTATTTTAATAAGATTTCTTTCTTGCAATAATTAATCTAAGAGATCTCTGTAGCACATTTCTCTTATATTCATTTTAGTATCTTAGGACATAAGAGAAGTAGATGTCAGCTTTATATGCGTATTGCATTTCTTCATTCTGCAATGCTTAGGTTTAAACCACTGCCCTAATTACCGTTTCCTTCTCTCCCTGCAGCCTGTGACAGACAGCGCTTAACGTCGACTCAGAAGAAAACCAACCACCCTCAATGCTTTTCTCTGGAATTCAGGCTTCGACATAAATACTTGTAGAATGCCAGATTTCAGCGGTTTAATTAATGAGCGAATTATAAGAGAGAGAAAAAGAAAAATACATGTTTGTATTGAAAGACAAACAAATTTCCATATGCCACTTTTGGGATATTATATATCCCAGAATTTAAAAAAAGACAACAAACAAAAAATTTGCTGATCAGACTTCAAACAACTGAATTGAGCATTTTCAAGCTCGTGTACAAACAGGATTTTGGTGTTTATATATTTTTTATTTCTAAGTGCAATTACATAATTACAAAGACTGAATAATAGGTGTCAAAACATTTGTCAGTTTGAGGGAAGAAATAAACTTAATATATACTACATTTAACAAAAAAAGATCTAAATCACAAATATGTCTTTGAAAACTACTCACATTCGGTGGGTTTTAAAACATAATGTACAGAGAGGAAAAAAAAGGAAAAAATTTTCATCAACTCCGCTTCAGTTTGTAACCATCTCACCCCCGTTTGTATCAACCTGCTTCTCAGCCTCATTAAGCCCTTTATTCAGTCATTGAATGCATGATGAGTTGCACTTTCAGTCCTATCGTTCACTCTCGACATTTTCAGCAACAGGAGTTTTGTTGCTTTGGTGTGAATGCCTCACTGAAGGTGACCAAATTGTGTAACTAATTTCTACATTTTCCTCATATACGGACTTCTTGGCTTTCGAACAGATCGAACATGCAAAACCTGTTTAATTTAGCCTCTTTAACTTTGCCCTCACTCCTGCAGAGAACTGCCCTGAAATCTCAGCTGATGATGACTGTTGTAGAAAGCAGAAAGACATTCCTGAGTGTTGTCTCAGCTCGATCCTGATAGGTTAAGGTGGAGTGGTGGTAATAGCTGCGAGGGGGAAAATCTTCTTCACCTCCTGTTTTAAGCATCTAGATAATCTGAATGAAACCCATCAGAACAAAACCATTGACTCAGTACACAGTCTCTCGTTACAGATTTCCAAATATGTCACTAAGATTCGCTGCATTCACAAAGTAGTTGCACAGAATTTTCTTTCAGAAATGTATCGCTGAAATTGTGAACGCTAACATTATTTGTTTGGGTATTTTTTCCCTTTAAGAAATCAGAGTGTTACCATTGCAGACTATTGAGTTTGTTTTTTGCCCAACCTTTTAACTGGAATACGAGTCATTTTACTTCAGTGGTCTTATTGTTTTCGCTGTGATACAAAGCTGTGGATGTGACTGTTCTTTCATCATTTCGGTGTTATTTCATCTGTTTACCAGTGTTGGCTTAAAATTCATCAAGTCATGAAAAAAAGGGAAAGTTACAGGAAAAAAAATATGAATCCTCCATTTTAGATTCTGAGCTAATTTTGTTTTTATTTTATTTTTTGTTTTTTGCTTTTTCTGTTTATTTCAGACGCTGACATTCATCTTAAGCTGCTGCTTAGTTTGCCATTGTAGTTGCCAGTCAATTTAATAAACATGTTGATTACCAGAAATAAACGTTGTTTATGTCGTCTTTCAAGTTTCAGGGGAGTTAACAAGACAGCTATTAGATTTAACGCAATAGGATTGGGGAACATTTATTGTCTAAAGTCAGAACATTACTTTATTCCTTTTTTCACCCAAACGATAGATATAGTCTTTATTGATCCTGAAGGAAATTCAATAAACGCTGGAACCTTTGCTCATTCATCTTTGCTGAAACCTTGAAAAGGCCATTCTTACTTCTCAAACCAGTTTCATCTCAAGTCCATTTCAGATGTACTGTGTGAAAGGAACTTTTAAACAAGTTGACAGAGTTGTATTTGTTGTCTGGTTTAGTAGAGAATACTCAGCTTTGTGAAGACAGTGCTTACCTACATTCTTATCTCTTATGCATTTGAAGAAGAGACTTTAGCTGTCTTTATTTGGTCATTTGATTACAGGTTTTCAGAAACTGAAACCTTTTCTTTTTCAAGGGACAGAGCAACACTAAAGAAGTGGCAGGAATTTGAGGTTAGAACTGGTTATGATCTACATCATGTAACAATCTATATTCTCCATATTTCTGAACGAAGAGGTAGGGTTTAAAGACAAATCTTTGCTTCCAAAAACAACATTTAGGTCTGGGTAAAATGTGTTTAGGTCTGAAGGAACATACAGGTGAAACTAAAAATTCGAATACTGTGCAAAAGTTATTTTATTTCAGTTATTCAACTTAAAAGGTGAAACTAATATAAGATACAGACTCATTACATGCAAAGTGAGATATTTCAAATCTTTATTTGTTATAATTTTGATGATTATGGCTTATATCTTATGAGAACCCCTAATTCAAAATTTCAAAAAATTAGAATATTACATGAAATCAATAAAACCAGGATTGTAAACGTTGGACCTCTGAAAAGTATAATCATATATATTTACTCAGTACTTGGTTTGTGGGCCTTTTGCATCAATTACTGCCTCAGTGCAGCGTGACATGGATGCTATCAGCCTGTGGCACTGAGGTGCAATGGAAGACCAGGATGCTTCAATAGCGACCTTCAGCTCTTCTGCATTGTTCGGTCTCATGTCTCTCATCTTCTCTTGGCAGTGACCCATAGATTCTCTACGGGGTTCAGGTTAGGTGAGTTTCCCGGCCAATCAAGCCCAGTAATCCAATGGTCACTGAACCAGGTTTTGGTACTTTTGGAAACATGAGCAGATGCCAGGTCCTGCTGGAAAATGAAGTCAGCATCTCCCTAAAGCTCGTCTGTGGAAGGAAGCATGAAGTGCTCCAAAATGTTTGGTTCATGGCTGCGTTGACTCTGGACTTAATAAAGCTCAGTGGACCAACACCAGCAGATGACATGGCTCCCCAAATCAACACAGACTGGAAACTTCACACTGGACTTCAAGCATCTTGGATTGTGTGCCTCTCCATTCTTCCTCCAGACTCTGAGACCTTGGTTTCCAAATTAGACGCAGAATTTGCAGTTCTTTTCTTTAGCCCAGGTAAGACACTTCTGACGTTGTTTGTTGTTCAGGAGCAGCTTGACAAGAGAAATACGACATTTGAAGCCCATGTCCAGGATCCTTATGTGTTTTCTGGCTCTTGATGCAAACTCCAGCCTCAGTCCCCTCCTTGTGAAGATCCCCAACACTTTTAAATAGCCTTTTCCTGACAATCCTCTCCAGGCTGCAGTCGTCCTTCCTGCTTGTGCACCTTTTTCTTCCACACTTTTCCCTACACATAACTTTCTATTGATGTGCTTTGATACAGCACTTTGGGAACATCCAACTTCTTTTGCTATCACCTTTTGAGGCTTTCGCTCCTTATGGAGGGAGTCAGTGATGGTTTTCTGCACAACTATCAGGTCAGCAGTCTTCCCCATGATTGTGATTCCTACTGAACCAGACTGAGAGACCATTTAAAAACTCAGAAACCCTTTGTAGGTGTTTTGGATTAATTAGCTGATTAGAGTGTGACACTTTGAGCCTAAAACATTGAACCTTTTCACAATATTCTAATTTTGTGAGATTTTGAATTTGGGGGGTTTCATAACCTGTAACCCATAATCATAAAAAATTATAACAAATAAAGGCTTGCAATATCTCGCTTTGCATGTAATGAGTCTATATCATATATTTTTCACCTTTCAAGTTGAATTGCTCTAATTTAGTTTCACCTGTAACTTAAGGGCCACCGTTCCATGAAGTACAACCGAAAACTAGAAGGGAGAAAAGTACTAAATATAACACTTAATTTATTTAAAAAGAAACAAGCAATGAAAGACAAATGTACCGGTCGGAAAATAAACTTAAACGAATTGATGCCAGAAACTCACTTTTTCACGTTCAAATTGGCAGTTGCGCATATAGACATTCCATTACATGGTGTTTATATCTTCATCTAGTGGTTATATATGTCTATGGTTAGTATGGTCAGTAAATAAGCTGGTAGATACTTTCCTTGCGAAAATCTCAGACATCATGGATTCCATTGCTCCAACTAAAAAGAAAGTAGTCTCAGGTAGAAAGAAGTCTCAGTGGACAGGTAATACACTGGTACGTAGTGAAAAGAGAGAGTGTCGACGAGCCGAGAGAAAATGGCGGAAAACTCAACTCCAGGTTCACTGTGAGATCTACAATGAGAGACTGAATAGATATCAGCTAACCATAAAAGATGCTAGGGAACTGTTCTTTTCTGAAATCATCAACAGAAACATTAATAATGCTCTGTCTATATTTGCGACAGTGGAAAGACTAACTAATCCTTTAGTAACAGTAGCCCCTGAACTAAACTCTACCAGGGCCTGCAATGAATTTGCCAGCTTTTTGACTGAAAAGATTCTAACAATTTGACAGTCAATCTGTACCTCAATATCGAACCCACAACCATTGCCATCCCCAATCAACAACAATGTAGAGATAATGTCTGAATTCCACGAATTAAACCAGAACAGCCTTGAAAAAATCATTATCCAATTAAGCTCCTCCTCCTGCTGTCTTGATATCCTACCCACAGCTTTTCTAAAGAAAGTTCTTTCTGTTATTGGGTCTGATCTTGTTCAAATAGTGAACTCATCACTGCTATCAGGTGTCTTCCCTCAGGCTTTAAAAACAGCAGTTATTAAACCACTGCTAAAGAAGAAAAATCTGGACAACACGTTAATGCAGAACTACAGGCCAATCTCTAATCTCCCATTCATCACTAAGATTATTGAAAAAGCTGTGTTTCAGCAGTTAAATCGCTTCCTAACAATGACCAACCACTTTGATGTTTTTCAGTCTGGTTTCCGTGCTCACCACAGCACCGAGACTGTCCTCGTCAAAGTATTTAATGACATCCGCATAAATACAGACTGTGGTAGAACCACAGGGCTGGTTCTGTTGGACCTGAGTGCAGCATTTGACACTGTTGATCATCATATACTATTAGAACGACTGGAGAGCTGGGTCGGACTTTCTGGTACACTACTTGGCTGGTTCGAGTCTTAACTAAAGAACAGGGGCTTCTATGTTTCAATAGGAAACTTTTCATCAGAACGAACAGAAATCACATGTGGGGTGCCCCAGGGCTCCATCCTGGGGCCCCTCTTATTTAATATCTACATGCTCCCACTAGGCAAGATTATAGCAACCAATAACATTAGCTACCATACCTGCGTGGATGACACTCAGCTCTACATTACAATGTCACCAGGTGACTCTGAACCCATTCAAATCCTAAATCAATGCACTGACCAAATAAATGGATGGATGTGCCATAACTTTCTCCAGCTGAATAGAAACAAAACTGAAGTAATTATTTTTGGACCCAAGGAGGAACGATCAAGAGTCAGCACACAGCTTCAGTTAATACAGCTAGAAACTACTGATCTGGCCCGAAACCTAGGTGTAGTAATGGACTCAGACCTGAACCTCCAGAATCACATAAAGGCAATAACAAGGTCAGCCTTCAATCACCTGAAGAACATTTCTAGGATTAAACAACTGATGTCACAACAGGACCTAGAAAAACTCATTCATGCGTTTATCTTTAGTCGGATTGATTACTGCAACAGCATCTTCACAGGTCTGCCTAAAAAGTGAATCAGACAGCTGCAGCTGATCAGGAAGGCTACTGCTCGTGTTCCTCACTAGAACCAGGAAAGTAGAGCACATCACCCCAGTTCTAAAGTCCTTACACTGGCTCCCTGTAGCTCAGAGAATAGACTTCAAAATACTTTAACTAGTTTATAAATCATTACATGGCTTAGCACCAAAATATGTTGAAGATCTGTTGTCACAGTACCAACCACCAAGACCACTCAGGTCCTCCAACTCTAGCCTACTAAACATCCCTAGACTCAGAACTAAACATGGAGAAGCAGCTTTCAGTTTCTATGCTCCCCTTATCTGGGACAGACTTCCTGACGAGTGTAGAGCTGCTGAAACTCTGAACTGCTTTAAATCGAGACTAAAAACCCATCTGTTTAGAATTCCCTTTGAGTAAATGCTTGATGTCATTCACTGATTTGCTTTTTTGATTTGTATATCATGTGTAATGTGTGTTTCTTTTACTTTTAATTTCCAATGTTATATTCCATGTGTTTTTAAAAAAATCACCAAATCATGTAAAGCACCTTGAATTACCCTGCTGTGTATTCAAGTGTGCTATACAAATAAAATTGCCTTGCCTTGCCTATGGTTGCGCATGCGTGAAGACACGAAAGAATCCTCCCGTCCAGCAGGTGGCGCTACAATTAGAAGGGGCATTTCTGCTGCTGCATGTGACATTGGCATCAACAGAGGGTAAGCTACATATAACCTACTTATTTATCTGTAAAACCTCAACTCTTGTAATAGAACAAAAGCAATAGCTGTAGTTTTACAGTAAAATGGTAACAAAACTGGATGCAAGTTGCTTGGAGCTATTGCTAACGATGGTTTACCATTGAGCTAAAGTTAGCCTAGCTTGTGTCTGTGTGTATTTTTGGTGTTGACCGGACAGATAACTTTGTATCTTTTGGCTCCTGCAGCAACATGAGGCTGACCGCTCTCCTCTCGATGGCAGCCCGGGTTGTAGTGCCCAAAGATTACCGCTGCGGCACCAACAGGCCGTGGACGGAGGCTGCTAAGAGGCGGAATCCTCCGGGAAAGAAGAGGAGGAAGGTTTTTGTGGAGCCACTAGAACCACAGCAATGGACCATACTGAAGGGCGACATGGTGAGGGCTAGACACTAGGAGGGATAGTCAAGTCGGCACACGCTTATTCTAATGATCCACCCCGTTAGACCTGCAGGGACTGGTTGACTTCAGTGTTTTTATTTTACTGAAGAAAAAACAGCGGAAAACATATGTATCCACCCGTATTCAAATATGCTCCCATCTAATCATACAGTTAATTCAATTCAATTCAGTTCAGTTAACAAGCCGGGCAGAGAGACGTTGATCCTTACCCATTATGATTGATTGGAGAGATGCTTTGAACTTCCTCCTGCTCTCTTGGCTCTTTGGTCCAGACCTGCATCCATGATGCCTCCTTTTCAACTCCTCTGAGATTCGAGATCTTGGTTCTGGTATTATCTGAGCTCTTGAGATGCTACTCAGCTCCTCCCACTTGTAAAAACAATATCTTGTTGCCACGGTAATGCATCATAGCAACTGTCTGAAAGTAAAAATAGTAAGAACAAAAATCCTTCCAGCTGCACAGCTTCCAAAACCAGAGGGTATAATTGTCGAAACATGCAATGCCTCAAAAACTATAAACAGAAGTGTAGAAAACGAACAAATCGGACCTAGAACAGAGCTACACCAACATGCTGCCACCATGAGCTGTGTAGTTCCTGAAAGAATTGTTTCATATAAAGAAACAAGACAAAGTTGAACCTTTTTGAGAGGTGCACTTCCCGTTACAGTTGGTTTAAAACTAACGCTACATTTAAGGAAAAAGTACAGTATACCTATAGTCAAACATGGTGGTGTTAGTGTAACATTGTGGTTCTTCGGAATCGAGGCGACTTTGCCATAACTGCTGGAACTGTGAGTTATGTTCTTTACCAGAAATCCTGAAAGGCGATTAGTTTATTTTATTTTTTTATTTTATTTATTTATTTATTTATTTTTTACGTGTCCTGTTTGGCAGTGTGGAGCTCAGAATTGGTGTCTGAGTACCAAGTAGAAGCCCAACAGATTTACTTTCACAAGCGGAGCAGTACAGCTTTTGCTATAGTCCTCCACTTGATTTATGTGTGAAAAATCTTTATTATGAATTGTTGGGGTTTTTATTTCCTGATGTTATGGAGACGGAAAATTAAGGAGAAGAAAGAAGGAAGATGAAGAAGAGAGGTAGGAAACAAAATGTCATGAGAGAGGGTGAGTTGAAAATACAAGAGAGGAAGGGGAACAAAGAAAACACAGGAAAACATTGAAGTCTGCCTCCATACCCACAGGACGGCAGAGAGAGGGGGAAAAACAAAACACGAAAAAGGAACATCGACAAAACCAACCAAACATTGTGAACTTAAGAATTACACAACCACATCACACAAAAATAGATATAAAAATACAACAACAATGTTAGAGAAAAACTCATGGTACCGATTAATCAAGCTCTAGTAATGATAACCTCAGCCCAAGAATATTTCCTTAAACACCAGAGACCCCACATCTATGTGTGTGTGTTAGCATGCTGGTGCATATAAGGATTCTCCATAAGCGTGTTCGATAGTTGGTGTGAGAAGACATCAATCCGTCCCCAAGGAATCGATGTAGACATGAAGGAGATCGGAGCAAAGACGTCCAAAGGACCGCCAGAGCCCCAGGCGGACCCGGGCGGGGCCGACCGCATCCCCCAAGAGAGGAGAAAAGGAGAACCCCAGCGGAACATCCAGCGGCCACTATGCAGGGGCCCGGGGGGAAGCAGTGACGAGCCCACAGGCCCCACCGGCAACCGGCCGCGCCAGGGCGGGCCGGTCAACGCGACGCCTCCACCCTAGGCCAATCCCCACCGACAACATCCCAGCGCCCCACCAATAGCCGCAGGGGACGGACAGCATCCCCAGGCCGGGCTCAGTCAGCATCTGGACGCCAAGTTGTACCAGCTCCCGGGTCCTGATCCCGCGCAACGCAGGAGCGGAGACCAGGCGATTAGTTTAACTAGTAATCTAGTTTGGATTTAAATCCAATCAAGATGCTGTGGCATGGTCTTAAACAGATCGATCATGTTTAAAGGCCCTCTAAAGTGGCTAACTAAAAACACAATTATGTAAATAAGAGTGAGCCAAAATTCCCCCACAGTGATGTAAAAGACTAATTGTCAGTTATTGTAAAACCTTGATGGCAGTTGTTGCCACCACTGTAAACACCAAATCTGGGTCATAAGGCATTAAGCTGGGCTCTCTTACTTTTACTGTCCTAAAGCAAAAGAGACAGGAGGCTAATACAACACAGCCTGGTGATTTTAACTCAAGAATTACCTTTGGGACACACCTGTGTTTACCAGTGTTATAAGTCAAATAGTGAAAGTTAAGTTGTTTGGAAATGTTTTTCTTTACAGGTTGAGATTCTCTCTGGGAAAGAGAAAGGGAAGCAAGGAAAAGTGACACAAGTCTTCAGACGCAGAAACTGGGTCATCCTGGAAGGACTGAACACAGTAAGAGAGCAATTTAAATTTTTTCCCTTTTTAAGAGACCTCACTGACAACATGATCCTGTAACATTTAGTCCTATGAGCTTTTTTCAGTCTTTAATTCTGTAGTTTTATTTAAAGGTTAGAAACTATGGCTGTAACAGACGGTACATATTTTTTACTGAACTGACATAAGAAGTATTGTACAAGAAGTCAGACAAAGAAGACATTGAGCTACTATCTAAAGCAAAGCTAATGCAGGTATGGTTAGTAAGCTGACCTGCTGGAGGCTGAAGACCTAATTTAACAGCTCTGCTCAGAGTATGGGCTAACACTGAGTTTTGGGTTATTTTTTAAAGCTTTGTTTGAGATATGACCTGTAGGCGTCAATGTTCAAACTGAATTCAAATTCTTTAATTTTCAATTTTATTTATTATTTCTATTTCTTGTTTTAATGATCTTGTCTTTTTTATTTGTATTTATTTGGTGTATCTTTTCCATTACTGCAAAAGCACTTTGGTCAGCCCTATGGCTGTGTATAAAGTGCTATATAAATAAAAGTGGTATGGTATTATTATTTTGAAAGTGTTTTTTTGTATGCTTTTTTTTTTAGATATGACCTGTAGGCATCAATCTTTGTGTTCAAACTAAAATCAAGTTCTTTAATTTTCTATTTCAATGAAAGGAATCCTTGTACCTTTAAGTTCCTTTACTAGTACAGGGGATTTGTATTTCTGTCCGTGTTGTTATCAGGGTTATTTTATATTTAAGAAAATATAATGATGATTTGCAGATATGAAGTATGTGTTTTAATAATTAAATACTGAGGGTTTTTTTCCCCAGAAAGTATTGAAATGGACCACTTAAACTTTCTTTGGAAAAGCAGCAAACAAAACTCTGTATTTTTTTAACACACCATAACTCCTCAACTCCACTAGATGGCGCCAGGTATCTGATTGGGTGGTGTTTTTAGCCTCCTCATTTCAATAGATGTGACAAAATGTTGTTTCTTTTCTGTTGTAGCATTTCAGATTTATTGGAAAAACAAGAGATTATCGTGGAACCTACATTGCCAGTGAGGCTCCTTTGTTGCTCCGTGATGTCGCGCTCATTGATCCGTCAGACAGGTAGAATAAACAGGAGAACAAAACAGGCTGATTTTGAAGTCAAATGCCCTAAGAAATGTGTTTCTTAGATTAGCAATAAAAACATGGTATTCATTGTAGTGGGAAAATGTTTAAATACAATATTTCCTCCAATATGATCATATGTATGGTGTATAAAGAAATGTACGGTTTATATTTGAAAGCAGCACAGGATTTGGATGTTTAAAGAAAGGTATGATATGCAGAAAGTATCATAGCAAACATGAAGAAACACCAATAATAAAAATGTTAATATGTCTGTTAGAAAGACTCTAATGTTGAGTGATGGAGCAGATCTTTTCCATCCACATCAGTTGTTTTGATCGTTGATTTACAGGAAGCCAACTGAGGTTGAGTGGAAGTACACAGAAGAAGGCGAGAGGGTGAGAGTATCCAGCAGGACGGGCAGAATCATCCCTAAACCTGTGGTGGAACGACGAGACGGCATTGTGCCTCAGCAGTGGAAAGGTGAGGCCGGAGCAGTTTATTTAATTTGCCACATTAAGACCTGCTGGTTTATCTCTTACGTGCAGAGTAAATTTAGATAAGTTAAAGGGGCTATATGCAATTTTCTGAAATTTAAACTCGCGACTGACACCTGTGGCCAAAAAACGGAACTGCTCTTCATTTCTGCTCGCCGCTTCGTACGCCGGTCGCTTTCAATCTTCAATCTTTTTTGGGCACTTGTCAGGGGTTTAACTTTCTTAGTCTTATGTGGAGTTACTGTTGGTGTCAGAGTTGTCCTTGGTCTCTTCTGTATATTCACACAATCCATTGAACTGCTTGCGAGTGCTGACTAGCGGTGGTGGCAGAGTGATCTGAAACATTTAACATGATCGCGCCTGACGTCACATCCGCAGACAGCGCGGGAAAATCCAACCCAAAAGAAAAGAGAAAAAATTGGATACAGGCTTATAGGTGCACCCACTGTGAGCTGACAAGGTGTCAGTATGCTCATCAGGAGAGGTTTGAGTCATAAACGGTCAAATAAAAAGACTATTAAGTTTATTTTGGGGGAAAAGTTGCATATAGCCCCTTTAACCTTTTTTTCCCCCCAAATGAAAAATCACGTTAGGAATGCAAACACAGCTCTAAATTAGTTAATTTAATTGTTTTTGTGCAGGTATATTGTCTGTTAGTTGGAGCAAGTCTAAATAGTCCCTTTCTCATGTTGTCATGTCATTACCACAAACCGCTGTGTTTCACTGAGATTTTATTTTGTCGGACTGTGGCAGAATCCCCACACCATAATGCTGCCACCACTATGTTTGACTGTGGTGATGGTGTGTTCAGGTTGTTCTTCAGGGTCCTGCATATTTTTGGATGCGTTACTGCTCCAGCACACTAGATTGAAATGATTGCAGTACCTCCTCAGCTGCCTTCAACTTCGACAGAAACCTATTAAATCAGGTGCTGGAGCAGGGACACATCTAAAACATGCAGGACAGTGGGACTTAGGGACCACTGCCCTACATGGCTTGTGGCTAACTACAAACTTCACTTCTAATAGCTTTCTTCCTGTCATGCTTAAGTAAGTTACATGTGGACTCTATTGTGTATTTAGGTTAGTTCTTAAGACTGGATTTTATTTAGCGGTATTACGCATTACTTTGTGTTAATTCCAGTTTAAGGAATACAAAAACCTTTTCATGGCACTCTAAAACACGTTTATTTCACGTGTGAATTATTTCTGTTTCCACACAGATGGACCCAAAGACACCAGTCCTGAAGACGCTCTAGAAAAAACCTACGTTCCATCTCTGAAAACCCTGGAGGAGGAGGTCATGGAGAAACTGGGTATTCAGGAGGACAGGCGGCATCGGAAGTCCTACTGGTACTGAAGATAAACCCCAGACGTGCGCCTCCTCATTCTCTCTGGTTCTTAGAGGCATGCTGAGCTTACCGTCCTCTGCTGGGAGTCTATGTCCAGATCACATAAAAGCTGTGTGACGACTCCAAAAGGAGGCCAAACAAACTTAAAAATACTACTTCAGCATTTAAAGATCCTTTGTGAACCTTCTTTGTGTGTAGTTCCTGAATTTATCTGGGGGGGGGTCAGAATATTGTGAATAAATGTCAGGTCTGTGTTTTATTGTTTTGCGGGAAATGTAATAAATAACAACATGCTAAATTATAGTTGTGGTTATAGAAAAATCTGGCAGTTATACACCTGCACTAAATAAAATAATTTTTTAATGCTTACAGGAGCCTTTTTAACCCTTTTTGACCTATTTTGGTTTTTATTCTAACGAGACAATTTTAGCTTTATCTGTTATAAAATTAAGAGTTTGACTAATGATTAATATGCCATATTTAGCTGCTAAAGAAATGTAAAGAGATACAAAGGGGAAAAAAACCCCTCAAAGTAAACCTTTCCCCCTAAAGATATTACAACAGTGTGAAAGGTGGCCAATCTGATAATGTTGGGTTTTGATTATGAAGATAATTTTGTTAACAATAGGAACCCTTACAGAATCAGAGCTATGTACCATCTAAATGTTGCTGTAAAATAGCGACTCGTAGGACCAGGTAACATTTTTCCATTTATGTTCCTATTTTGGAACACAGCCTGTGTGAATTGTAGCCTCAGTTTTTCTGTTCTTAGCTGACCGGACTGCCACTCTGTGTGGTCTTATGCTGCTGTAGCTCATCTGCCTCAAGCATTGATGTAGTATATTCAGAGACAAACCGCTGTTACCTTTTTATCATCTCAAGCTTGTTTGCTTATTATCCTCTGAACTTAACGAACTGTAAACCTGAAAGATGACTGTGTGAAGCTCTCGGAGATCAGCAGGTTTGGAAAGACTCAGACCTGTCCATCTGGAACAGAGACCATGCCTAAGTGCACTGAAGCACTGTTTTTATTAACAAGCAGGTGTATCTCAGAAAGTGGCCAATGAGTGCACCATCTTTTTTTATTTTTCCATCCATCCCCCCCATGATACCAATTTGCCATTTTCAAAAAGTGTTTAAACTTTCTTCCAACTAGGTTAATATTATTATTGGGACTCCTGAATATAGAATATGTGATGCTGAAAAGTGGATTCATTTGACCAGGCCTATAAACTGTTAAATAGCCTGAGTTTTTTTGAGATTTTAAATTATGCCAAAACAACTATTAAACTTTAGTGTATTTTATAATGAATGATGAGTGCGATTATGTTGTAGCCAAGACTAACGCTTGGTTTATTTCCGGCTTCATCCAGTCAGTCTGAACCAAAGGAAGAAATGACATTATTAGAACTATTGGCAGCTTCAGGAATGCAAACGGGGGCTGCTTGTTTTGGATCGGTTAAGAAAATTGGCTTTTTTGAATACATTTTTTTAACCAATCCCCAGACAGGCAGAGCTCTCCAAAACCTGAAGCCGTGAGACAAATGAGTCTGTCTTTCCAATGCGTCTGGGAAACCTGAGGGAGACATGGAAACGGTCTGGGAGGAGAAGACTACACAGACTGGATAGTTTCAACAAAGTCCTCACTCACCTCATTCAACTCTTTCCCTCTGGCACCACTGCTCGTACCTGCAATGTGTTACAGTTTGGAAATACCTCGTAATCCACAAATTTATTACCAGCTGTGGAAAATGGACTTTGTGTAAAAATAGATTAGAAACAAAATCAAGCTGCAAATCTATTGGCATCAGCTGAGCTGTTTGTTCATTGATGGCATCACCTAAGTCCCCTTCCGTTGCATTTGTTACAGGATATTCTTATTTCATCAAAATTATTACAGAGGGTTGTCTAAACTGGACTAAACGCTTTACCCTTTTTGTCTGTGGCATATTTGCTATTGTGAACGTTTTGACAGAACACAATTACCACAGCGAAATGAGTCAAGCTAATTTCCTGGCAATTCTAGGGTGCAATGAGTAAGAAGGTTTTTTTTATTTATCTATCCTATTTTCTCAGACCTCGTTTCCCCTGACTGGGATTAATATCAATCAAACTTTATAAAGCGATTCTCATACAAACATTGCAACTCAAAGTGATTTACATATAAAAAATGACCTCACATAAACCGCATTCCCATTCCTTCCCCACAGATTTAAAAGCATGATCACAATTATACCCCCCATCCCAACTCCCATGCATGCCCACACTTAATAAAGAACATCTAAAGCATGTAATTTGTAACCTAAAGACAAAAATATTCCTCACACTATTAGAGCAAAAAGAAGAGAAGAATGCTAGGACTGGCATTTATTTATTACTTTTTATATTTTAAATGATATATATATTTTAAAGCTCAATTCTTTATAATTTTTGGCTAAAGTCATTAAGTGTGTTGTAGCTGCAGAAACAAGCCAGGCAGGAGCTCCATGGGGTGTCATTTGTAAAGTTACACAGTCAACAATTAACAGCAATAATTAGGTATTTAGCCTGTCATTAGGGAAAGAAAATGGGAGTTTATCTTTCTGAGTGATATTTCCCTGTGTTTTTCCTTTTTTTTTTTGAAATTTCACAGTTAATAGCTAAATATTTAATTGGCAAGCTAAATACAGTTGTCAAGTGTTGTCAAAAATTCACACTAAGATAGGTGTAAGTCATTTTAACACACAAGGCTTTGAATATAAACTATTACATTGTATCTCTGGCAGCAGGTTTAGCGTCTTTCTGTTGCTGGAAGGTGAGCCTCCCTTCTTGTCTTCAACAGGTTTTTTTCATTGACTGTCTTGTGTTTGAGCTTCTTACTTCATCCAATCAACTCTGACCAGCTCTTCCATTCCACGATGCAGCTGCTGATGATTATTGTGTGTGTTAAATGTGTTCGTAGGCCAAAAAGTCCAGTTTTGGACCTTTTTGCTGGTAAAACAGGAATTTATTTAGGCGTGTCAGAGTAGAAGAACCCAAATACATGCATGTGTGGCAAGCCTTTCAGAACTGAAATGTCATTTTAATTCCACTTGTGTTGGCCTATTACTTAAATCTGAAGAAAATATATTGAGGTTTGTGGTTGTAACGGGTTGTTAATACCTTTGACAGGCACCATATGACTTTATGGGAAATCCAACATAAAACTTGGAGATCTTCATTCTGGTTAGAAAATAACATAATGCACAAACACAGATATAATAAAAATGTGCATGAAGTGTTGCTTCTTTATCTTTGCTTTGCTGTTTCTCCTAAAGCATGCACCATTCACACATCCATTTGATCTCATTCAGACCTCTGGAATTAAAACGTTTTGGCCCCAGGCTCATAAATAAGCCAACATTTTCACTTTTACCCACTATAGTTATAAATATCTTTTTTTATATGTATGAATAAAAAAAACCATTTCATGTGATCTACAGATTTGTGTGTAATATATGAAAGGAGCAGACTGTGAAGGTTTATTTTTCCATCTGGTAAACCACATGTATTGATTTAACACCAAGTGACTTTCATGCCAGCTCTTCAGCTGGTGAAGCAACTATAGCTTCATTCATCGACAGAAGAAAACTGACATGTTGCAGATCATAAATATGCGTTGATGTTTCACAGTGGATCACTATACCCTAATTTCTGGTCAGGGCAATGCAGAAAGCAGGGTGAGCTGTCGGTTTGGCCGGTGGTAGGATGAGTGCTGCACATTTTCCCAGACTTACCCCTCCTGAGCCAGTTTGACTCTACATCCATGAGGGAATAAAAGCTGCCAGTCAGCAGAAAAAGTTTTTTTTTTTTTTTTGAGGTTTTTGACTTTATTGGAGGAAAAATGAGTCTAAGTCTGGTTGTCTCTGCTCTCATTGTACGGTTTTGTGTCTGTAGCTAGGTGAGGTGTGGTGGTGAAGTGGAACTGATGCATTGCTTCATTTGTCTCATCTTTTCTTTTTCCATTTGCTCACAGAAAGTGCTGGCCTCAGCCTTAAGTTTTCCATCGTATAATTTCTGTCTTGTGGGGAATTGACAGCAGTTCTGGTGATCCAGTTAAATAAAACCGCTTGCATGACTCAAGAGGAACCAAAGATGCATACAGAGTATACTGCTGTTTAGCTGAGTCATGTTGGCTCCCCGACCACACACATTAATGAGTCCCACCTGGCAGGGACGACAGCATGTAAAACAGCTGAATATACAAGCAGGAAGTGCTTATGGTGCGTGAGATTACGTAAAAAGTAAACTGATGAAGTGGTGGAAAACGTGCATTTAAAACAAGGATTTACAAACCCATGGACTCCCAGGACATCTGAAGACAGTTTCAGACTAAATCCGAGCGCCGCTCCGGACTCAGCACATGATCTAAGCTGAAGCTTCAGAGTAATGATAGAGTCTGATTATAGGTTGGATGTTTGAAAGCAGATGGAAAATGTAACTTTAGCCCTCATGCAGCTCTAAACCATTGCCTGCCTGCATGTTTAACTGTGTTTGGGCAAATTTAGTCAGCTGCCAGCAGATATTTGTAAATGACTGTAATTTATTGTGGTATAAATGATAAAACTAACTTCTTTTAATTTTTAATTCTTTCATATAACCTTAATTTTCCAGACCAATGTTGTGGTTGACAGTACCTTTTTAAAATAATAACCTTTAAGCAGGTATTAAACATACTTCCACATTAAGCCCACATTTCTGTATTATCTGATATATTATAACCTTAAATCTCATGTTTTCATCATAATTTTTAACACAAATCAAGGCTTGAAAACATCAATCTGTGATTAATTAATCTAATATGTTTCGCTTGGTAAATTGGTTACTGTATTAAATTAATTTTTTAATCATCTTCTAATTTATTGAATGAAAACCTTTGCGCAAAAAGTTATTTTTGGTAAATGATTACTTCATCTTTTTACAGCTCACAAAAGCCTTATTAATATTAGAATGTAAAGTATGAAGAAATAATGTGGCTATAGATGCATATTTCTGTAAGTATTTTATAAATCTTAGATCTTATAAATCTATTTTTAACCTGCATGAATTATGAGACCATTGGAAACAAAAGCATCTATCATTAGTTGTGGGATCTTTGTCCATTCTTCTTTGTACAATTTCTCCATCCATCCATCCATCCATCCATCCATCCATCCATCCATCCACTCATCCATGAATTCCCTTGCCATTTGGAATATAAAGTCCCTCTAGCGAGTGCTGTCTGTTCCAAAGTCTCCTCCCATTGGAATCTGCCTGAAATGTGTCCAAAAGGAGGCATGCAGGAAGCAGCCTGATCAAGCACCTCAACTGACTCCTTTCGATGTGGAGCAGTAGTGACTCTTCAACGAAGTCCCCCTGAATGTCAAGGCTGAGTCCAGCCACCCTAGGATACTTAGTTCAGACACTTTTATCCAGGATGCTGTTCCTTCAGTTATATTCCACATCTCATGACCACACAAGTGTGTTTGAACCTCGACAGACTCAACTCAGTCTTAATCATAATAGACTGGAGCAGTGCCAACATTACTGTAGACGAGGCCCAAATACCCTGCCATTACTTGTGAACAAAATAACTAGATACTTGAACTTCTTCATTTCAGGCAAAGCCTGATCCCCAACCTATGGGGTGCAATTTGCCTTTTTATTGTTGAAGAACTATGGCTACAGACTTATATGAGCTGACAAAAACTCAAACCTTTTCCACTACAGCTAGGCTTTGAAATCTTTTATCAAAAGCAGAAACAGTAGAACATTTTACCTCTTCTTTATCCAGTAAAGTACCTGAAAGTACAGCAGTGGGTTCAGCTTGTTAAAGTCACAATGGGGGATGTTGAGAATAACCAGAAGGTTTGTTGCTTTTTGTGCCATCCTTTCAATTTAATTTACAAGCTCCCAAAGAAAGTTTCTCTTCAAGTTCTGTAATGAAGAAATTCCAACTTTAAGATGGTATTCTGCTGCCTGTGGAGTCAATCTAGGTCACTGGGATAGCTTGTCCAAGTCAGAAGCAAGACCTCTGATCTCTACCTGCTCTTTGAGCTCTGACATTTCCTTCCCAGACTGTTACCTGGGTGTGAGATTCCTCAGGTGTGCAGAGCCAAGAGATGCTGCTGAATCACAGCACGTCCACCACAAAGCACCATTCACTGTCTGCAGAGAGCTATGCACTTTCCCTGTCTTAGTTTTTACTGTGCTTAATGCAACAAAAACATACTGGATGATATAGCAGACAATCAAGTCGAACCCTGAAAATACAAGGATCTGCATGTAATTCATAAAAGCAAAAAGGTAAACGTTCAGGCTGCAGAAATAGCTGCAAACACAGCTGCATAATTTCGATACATGTCCTCTGTTCATTCGATTTTGGAGGAGTTTCAGAAGTTTAGACCACAAATATACACTCCACAGAGTAACAGGGTTCATAGAGTTTGTGCTGTGTTTGATTTTCTGTTTTGTGGTTCCATAAACATCTTGGTTGGGTTTGTTCTTGTTCAGTTCTGAACAAACTGAAAAATGGTGCACTACTTTGTGTTGGTCTGTGACGTAAAATCCCAACAAAATATATTGAAGATCGTGGTTATAACTTGACAAAATGTGGAACTACAAGGAGGGTTATCCGTTTTACACGGCATAACATCGGTCATAAACTTTCTTTCACTACCGCACTGGCTATGATAGAGAGTTCTATACATTAAATCTGACACTGCTTACCTCTTTGACCTTTCTTTCAATTTCAGCAGCCATCATACTTGTGCCCTTTCATATCCCATAAACAATGCAGTCATAGATTGTGCTCTCAGGACTTCTTAACCATTGATTTTCCATCTGTCCGATCAGGGCTAGGCTTATACTGCTCAATGTGAAACTTCCCGATCTAATCTCTATCTGAGATTTTAAACGCCTTTAAGACTTAGATATTCTAAGAACCTTTGTTTTTCCCTTTTGTGCTTTTGCTATTCATTGCCTCATTTGGGCTGTTTATCAGCGCTGTTTTAGTGTTTGTGGTTTTCTGTGAACAAGTCTGTCTAGAAAACTATTATCACACACATGGTAATTTGATGTTTCCAGTCCAGATTAAAGAAGCTGCACATCTAAAAGACTGTTTCATGCCTCAGGTTTTCAGGGAGTTTGTCCATTGTTGAGGAGCATTTAGTTTTGTTTTGCTGCTCAACTAACAGACTCCCTGAAAACCTGAGATGTGAAACAATTTCTCAACATCTCCGGTTTTCAGGAAGTTGGTTCCAGGGTTGGGTACCATTTATTTTTATGCTACCCAACTCTTTTAGAAAATCACAGAAATCCTAAAATGTGCACCAGTGAACACCAATAAAGATAAAACAACGTGTCCTGTTTATATTGGAAACCCTTTAGTCTGGCAATGCTTTCAGGTCAGCAGTTTTCAAATATTGCCACAGATTCTTGAATGGATTTAGATCTGGACTTTGACTGGGCCATTCTAACACATGGATATGTTTTGTTTTAAACCATTCCATTGTTGCCCTGGCTTTATGTTTAAGGTCGTTGTCCTGCTGGAACGTGAACCTCCGCCCCAGTCTCAAGTCTTTTGCAGACTCCAAGAGGTTTTCTTCCAAGATTGCCCTGTATTTGGCTCCATCTATCTTCCCATCAACTCTGACCAGCTTCCCTGTCCCTGCTGAAGAGAAGCACCCCCAGAGCATGATGCTGCCACCACCATATTTGACAGTGGGGATGGTGTGTTCAGAGTGATGTGCAGTGTTAGTTTTCCAACACACATAGCATTTTGGCCAAAAAGTTCCATTTTGGTCTCATCTGACCAGAGCACCTTCTTCCACATGTTTGCTGTGTCCCCCACATGGCTTGTGGCAAACTGCAAACGGGACTTCTTATGGCTTTCTTTTAACAATGGCTTTCTTCTTGCCACTCTTCCATAAAGACCAACTTTGTGCAGTGCACGACTAATAGTTGTCCTATGGACAGATTCCCCCACCTGAGCTGTAGATCTCTGCAGCTCGTTCAGAGTCACCATGGGCCTCTTGGCTGCATTTCTGATCAGCGCTCTCCTTGTTCGGCCTGTGAGTTTAGGTGGACGGCCTTGTCTTGGTAGGTTTACAGTTGTGCCATACTCCTTACATTTCTGAATGATCGCTTGAACAGCGCTCCGTGGGATGTTCAAGGCTTGGGAAATCTTTTTGTAGCCTAAGCCTGCTTTAAATTTCTCAATAACTTTATCCCTGACCTGTCTGGTGTGTGCACTTTGTATTGGTCTTTCACCTGGAATTCCAATAAAACTGATTCATGTTTGTGGCTGTGATGTGACGAAATGTGGAAAAGTTCAAGGGGGCCGAATACTTTTGCAAGCCACTGTAGCTTCAGAGTCAAATTGAGTCATGATCTTAAAAGCCAAATAACTGAAAGATGACTTTTTATGTCTCTTTCAAATGTTCTGATTTCAATTAGTGTAACCACTTGGATATCTGTGTACTACATGAGAATGTTGTCTTAGTACATGTTGTATACAGGGACTTTTGAGAGGTTGTGGTCATAGATTTCAACAAATCTGAAATCTTTGTCCAATCAGTAGGTGTTGATTCTTCAATAGTTTTAGTTTAGTTTTTGTCTAAATTGCTTTGTTGTTTTGGTTTTTCGCTGTAAGCTTGGTATTTAAGCAATTTAGGAAAACTTACATATCAAAAGCCAGACATCTTTGTCTGTGTTCTTGTGTACAGGTGACTGATGCTGCATGATCAGTTTACCTGCAGCAGCAGTTGATGCTGATTCCCCTCGTCCTTCTCCATCCATCTCCTTGCACTCAGCCGACATACATGCTTGGATGATTTCCTGAACATTTCTCTCTATAACACCAGTTTCTGTGGATGTCCTTCCTCCCAGTCCCCCCTCTGACCAAGTCTGCGTCACCTCCATCCCGACTGCTGGATGGGGAGGGAGTGGGCAGCTCATAATTTCATTGGTGGCGTCACTTTCTCTCATTTCCCTCCTTTCTCCACGAGCCTCCGAGCCTGTCGGTGCACGGCTGCAGCTCCAGCTTGTATCTACCTGTGCAGAGCATCCAGCCGCTTCCCCCTCCTGACCGGATAGTCGCACTGCAGCACGCAGAGAGGAGCTGACGGAACATACTTGTACCGAGAAGTCTGACCGTCCTGCTTCAGCTGAAATGTTGCTAATAACAACCAGGTAGGCTTTTGATTCGCTTAATGCGTTAATAAGTCGCCATTTGATTTTATGCATCGTGAGAAGATTGTTCCCTTTTGCTATTTGCGCCATAACAGAGTGGAGTTCATTTCATCGGCGCCTAACTGTAAGGTGAATTACTGTGCAAAAGTTTTAAACCACCCCATTATTTGTTGAACTTCAATACAAACAGGCTTTCGAGCGTTTTAAAGTGGACTTGACCATATTCTTCGTCCCTGGGGCTTTTAAAGTTTTTCTTTGGACTTTTTCTGCATTTCCTTTCCATTTCTGCGGGGTATTATAATGCAAAACATGACATGATCGAAGTGGACAATTAATTGACAAAAAAGTGCCAAGCCAAGAAAACACACACACACACACACACACACACACACACACACACACATATATATATATATATATATATATATATATACATATATATATATATATATATATATATATATATATATATATACATATATATATATATACATATTTATATATATATATATATACATATATATATATATAATATATATATATATATATATAAACCAGACACCCTTTCTAAAATATTACTCTTTCTTATCAGTTTCAACAACATGTTATTGAAAAACTCTATTTCTAGAAAGAGGTAAACCAGGACACCCTTATATGTAGCCCAGTCTCACTTAAAATATTTGAGTCATTAGTTTTGTTGAGACAATGTTCATTTGTTTTAACTAACGAAATTAGAACCTACTACGAGTGAAACTATTAGCATATCGTGCATAAGTTAATATATTTCAGGAATTCAACCTAAAAGGTGAAACTGATACAGACTCATTACATGCAAAGCGAGATATTTCAAGCCTTTATTTGTTATAATTTTGATAATTATGACTTACAGCTTATGAAAACCCCAAATTCAAACTCTCAGAAAATTAGAATATTATATGAAATCAATAAAACCAGGATTTTGAATAGAGAAATGTTGGACCTCTGAAAAGTATAGTCATGCATATCACTCAGAACTTGGTTTGGGCCCTTTTGCATCAATTACTGCCCCAGTGCAGCGTGACATGGATGCTATCAGCCTGTGGCACCGAGGTGCAATGGAAGACCAGGATGCTTCAATAGCGACCTTCAGCTCTTCTGCATTGTTCGGTCTCATGTCTCTCATCTTCTCTTGGCAGTGCCCCTTAGATTCTCTACGGGGTTCAGGTCAGGCGAGTTTCCCGGCCAATCAAGCCCAGTAATCCCATGGTCACTGAACCAGGTTTTGGTACTTTTGGCAGTGTGGGCAGATGCCAGGTCCTGCTGGAAAATGAAGTCAGCATCTCTATAAAGTTCGTCTGCAGGAGGAAGCATGAAGTGCTCCAAAATGTCCTGGTAGATGGCTGCGTTGACTCTGGACTTAATAAAGCTCAGTGGACCAACACCAGCAGATGACATGGCTCCCCAAATCAACACAGACTGGAAACTTCACACTGGACCTCAAGCATCTCGGATTGTGTGCTTCTCCATTCTTCCTCCAGACTCTGAGACCTTGGTTTCCAAATTAGACGCAGAATTTGCAGTTCTTTTCTTTAGTCCAGGTAAGACACTTCTGACGTTGTTTGTTGTTCAGGAGCAGCTTGACAAGAGAAATACGACATTTGAAGCCCATGTCCAGGATCCTTCTGTGTTTTCTGGCTCTTGATGCAATAACTCTAGCCTCAGTCCATTCCTTGTGAAGATCCCCAACACTTTTGAATGGCCTTTTACTGACAATCCTCTCCAGGCTGCGGTCATCCCTACTGCTTGTGCACCTTTTTCTTCCACACTTTTCCCTTCCACATAACTTTCTTGCTTTGATATAGCACTTTTGAAAATCCAACTTCTTTTACAATTACCTTTTGAGGTTTTTGCTCCTTATGGAGGAGTCAGTGATGGTTTTCTGCATCAGGTCAGCAGTCTTCCCCATGATTGTAATTCCTACTGTCCCAGACTGAGAGACCATTTAAAGGCTCAGGAACCCTTTGTAGGTGTTTTGGATTAATTGGCTGATTAGAGTGTGACACTTTGAGCCTAAAACATTGAACCTTTTCACAATATTCTAATTTTCTGAGATTTTGAATTTGGGGTTTTCATAAGCTGTAATCCATAATCATAAAAATTATAATAAATAAAGGCTTAAAATATCTCGCTTTGCCTGTAATGAGTCTCTTATTAGTACCTTTTAAGTTGAATTACTAAAATAAATAAACTTTTGCACAATATTCTAATTTTTCAAGCTTCACCTGTATATCCTTGTGGCAGTTACAAAATTAACTAAAGTGAACACTAAACATATTTTACACTTGTGATATTCGTTAAATCCACATTGAAAATAAAGCATCCAGAGTGTGAATGTGTGAACAACATTCAAATGCATGTGTTAAATCCAGAAAACAAAGAAACAATAGAGAGAAAAAAATTGCCTGAAACAAAAATTAAGTGGGTGTTTAAAAGAATGAAATACCGTCAGTCAGTCGATGGTTTGCAGCCTTTATCTAAGGAGAGCAGATATAAATATACAGGACCAGACCATCACATATACTTTAATAATTTATTTTCCCATTTTAATTCAGTTCACTTCTTTTATATAGCACCAGTTCAGAATGCATGGGATCTCATGGTTCTTATATAGTTACATGGAATCTATCAAATGCAATTCAACATACAACCCAAACCTGTCAATCTAAAGAAGCTCAGCTGACTAAAAACAACTATCTGACTTTGAAGCAATCCCTCATCCTATGCAACCATCCACGGCAGAATCAAATCAAACTTTATTTGTAAAGCGCTTTTCATACAAAGATTGCAACTCAAAGTGCTTTACAGATGAAAAATGACCCCATAAAAACCACATTCCCATCCGTCCCCCACAGATTTAAAAGCATGATCACTATTATACCCCCCTCCGCCCAACCCAACCCCCATGCGCACACACACTCAATGGCAACAATAAACGCGCATTGCGCCGAGTGCAGATTTGGCATCAAAAGAGCCATCTGCACCGGCAGTAGCACATCAACAGCAGCAGCCAAGACACCAGCCCAGGGCGCCGAGGAGGCGAGGCCGAGACCCCCACCTCCACCTAAACTCCACCTAGAGAGCACCTGCAGGCAAGCACAGCCAACCACCACTCCAGAGGCAGAGGGCTCCCACAGTGGAAACACTGGAAGGAAGAGTAAAATAAAAAGATAAACAGTGGAGAAATATGATAAGACTAAGTAGTAAAACACTGATAAAATATAAGCAAGTAAAACATGCAAAGCAGTTAAACAGTCCATAATAAATAATAATCGGTTAAAAGCAAAACTAAAAAGGTGAGTCTTGATCCTGGTCTTAAAAACATGAACGTTCATGAACGGCCTTGAGGTCCTCCGCCAGCCTGTTCCAGAGGTGAGGGCCATAGAATTGGAAAGACGCCTCGCTGTGACTTCTAATGTGACAAGGCGGGTTAAGACGACAGAAAGTAATAAAACACAATATCACAGAACCAGGACTACTTTCTGAGGAACAAAGAGAGACAAAAACACAAAGAGATGTTTAATGATAGCAAGAGCATTATCATTGGTTCTGTACAGAGAAGAATAACTTCTGAACTCAAAAGCACTGGGCTAGGAATACTTTTAGTGTCAAAAGTCCATAAAGGTAAGGATGTGAATTGCTCAGGAACAGGAAATTGACAATAAAATAGGAGAAAAGTGCCGGGAACTGTATGTCCACCTAGTTTATACTTCTCCGTCTACGTCGGAACAGATAGATGCAACGCCATTATCCGTCGACAGAAAGTCTCTCCGTGACCTACACTAGGACACACGGAGTAGAGCCCAATTTTCTAACTATCCGTCGCACGAAACAGAGAGCGCACGCCTGTAATTGGTCAGCTCAACATCAGCCCAAGATCATTTCACCAGAGCGGTGCTCTAGAGTTGATGTAATAAGTAGGCAGCTTTAGAGCACTAGATGCTTTATATTGCAAGGCCAGTTCATCTAATATGGTCTTTTGGTGATTTTGAACAACAGGATGTGTAGAGAAAAACAAAACAGAGCACCGTGTTTGTTTGTTTCCATGAGTTTTTAGAGGATTATATGAGCTGCACTTCTAGTAAAAAGCTTTCCAGCTCAATCAAAACTTGCTCTCTGTCGGCCATTGCTCCTTGAGTGAATGTGCGTTTACAAGCTGAAGTAAATAAACTTTCTCCGACCAGAGATGTCACTGCAATGGTAGGCAGACCAGCCAGAAAAGGTTTGCACCCCCTGCTGTCCTGGTGGAGAATTGCTTTGCAACACTGACACACCGACGGAAAAGTATAAAAGGAAAACGTCTCCGTCAATATGTCTGCGTGTAGGTGCAAACTTACGAACGGAGAAGTATAATCCAGACTTAAGCCTGTAGCAGAATAACTATAGAAGAAGCTCAGGATAATTCAAACAAGCTAATCCAGAGGCTTTAACAAAAAAAAGTTTTACGCAGTGTTAAAGATATGAGTGATGTAAGGTCTGGTTCTGGAACTTTAGAAAGTCCACAGAACCCCCTTTAAAAGATCACAAGAAAGCCTGACTCATTGGGTGCAAAATATAAAGAAATGTGGGATAAATTATGTCTTTTACTTAGTTCTATAATTGTGAAGGTCTGTGTTTTACAGTTTTTAATCAGCATTTTTATCAAGATCAAAATAAAACACATTTTGTAATTCAATTTGCAGGTTTTTATGCGCCCCAGAGATCCAGGAAGTAGCTTTTAGTCTTGAGTGCTTTCCTCTGATTTTACTTTACTTTCTGCAGTTCACCTCAGGGTGCAGTTGAATTTCAGTAATGGACACACAAGAGAGCCAGAGGTAAATTAAATCATGTAGCCGTCCGTTTTAGTCGTTTTTGTTTATATAACGTTCCAGTGGATTCTTGAAAACCACTGGAACGTAAAGAAAGCGCAGAAAATGCATCAAATTTAGACATGAAGATTCAGATAATGGTGAAACTACATTCAGGTTCAGCTACATGTACCCAATACTCCTTTTTTATTATACTACTCATTGGTCTTCAAAAATGTCTCAGATTTATTTTTGAACTCTAGAATTGAATTTATAATTGGCATAATAAGGCATCACTCTGGTCGTCACTACCATACTTTGTCTTGCACCTTTAATTTTCTTATTATGTCTTTGACAGAAAAATGCAGCAACTGGGTGATGCTGAAATCAGCCTATATAATCAAATACTTTGTTATTAACCTAAAACGTATTACTTGGCAAGCTCCTGATATTGTTTACTGAACGGAGCTGTTTTTGAAACTGATTCAAGTATACTAAGACTCCCTCATCGTGAACATTTTTCTTCCAAGAAGCCCAGCTTTCTTTTAACATTTTAAAGTAGCCATAATCAGTCATTCTCCAGACATGCTGAAGGTTTTGTTGTAGTTTTTTTTCTTTCAGTTTTCTATTCAGGTTTGTATGATAACATTCTGTGTAAGGTCTACATAGAAAACTGAGAACATTGACATAAAGAGAAAAGAAGTGTTTGACACAAAAAACCCGATAGAGTTATAGTTCAGAGCTACTAAGCGGTTTTACAAACAGAAAAACATTCCTCTCAGAATGATCCGGTACTGGAGTGAAAATAAGTGGAGACATAGTTTGAAGCTGTTCCGGAACCACTAGATGGTGAATCATGGTGGGTGGCTTTCTGGCACAGTGATGTTGTGGGGAGACATCCTGGTGGTTTTTCTTGGAGATGTGCAAGCGGAAGATGTAAAAAGCCAGAGTTATAGTGTTGAGTTAATACTCTAACTTCTATCACGGATAATTAACTTCATTTAGATCCTGTGGTCTTTTCAGGCATGTTAAATGACATATAATTTTCCAACCATTTTAAGGTATCTTAAAACCTAAATTATTCTACTGAATATGTTATTTTACTTTTAAAAATCTCTGTCCAGTCTTATGTGGGGACACACCATTAATCCTGTTAAGAGTACATGTACTGGATGATTTTAGCAGTAGGTAGATCTTGCCATAAGACACAAACACAAAAGTCCAGAGAGGACTAAGCAGAAAACTGTCTATTACCCCAAAAAACTCTAACTCCATCAAATAAGATTTTCAAATTAGTTGGTACTTTGATACCATGGATATTTGAAAAAAACATTTTTTTTTAAAGATATTGATTTGTATCAAAATCAATATAAGTAGTGCAATTTTCTTCTCCTTCCTTTGACACATAACTTTGCACTGTATCGCTGCAGACAAAGATGTACTTAGCCCATTTTCTCTGTTACATCTGCGTACCTGATGGCTGAGAATTAAAGGAGTAAAGGGTCGCTAGAAGCTTAAAAGTTGCTGGAGGAAAGCATTTGTGGCTTTACTCAAAAAATGAAGGCAAAAGTGTTTTTGGAGGTATTTTATCTATGAGAGAAAAAAACAAGAAAAGCCAAAGGATGTCTATCAGCCCTTATGTAAGCTGTGGCTACTAGCGACTGCTAGAAAGCATATCAATTCAATTCAATTCAGTTTTTTATATATAGCACAGATCCACAACAGATGTCATCTCAAGGTACTTTACACAAAAGTCATGTTGGCTTTTCAAACCTTCAAAACACCTCAAAGCCCGAAACTCTGATGTTTATAAGGTGAGTAAAGCTTCTTTATTTAAAACAGTGAATTATTAAAGATGCTGGATGGCATAACCCATTGTCATCAGTTTAAATATTGCTTCTAGCCTTATTCCAATTCCACCCTTGGGGTTGACATGAATGGTAGGCATCACGAAAGATGGGTTTATCTGGTATGAAACAATCAGAACTACAAAGATACTGAACTAGGAAGATGAAACAATTAACTGCAACCCCCACCTCCCATTTCTACTCTACTATGTTCAGAAGAAAATGGCTAATAATAAAACAAGCAACATTAAAGAAAAGATGCTACACATTTCAATGTAAACAATTAATTCATGAGTTAGCAATTTTGTTAAAACACTTATTTGTTTTTTAACCCTAGAAAAAATAAATCTGACCAGAGGTTTGTTAAAACATGTTTTTCCTGCTATTTATTGGCTTTGCACTAATCAAGACAAAAAAAATGTAATATATAATGATGCGTTCCATTTACCTCAGAAGTCAGAACTGGGAATGACGTCACACTCGACCTAATAGCGTTCCAGTTAGCGTAGTCGGATAAGTCGGGATTCCAATATGGCAACACCCAAGGAGCCATTGTTTTAAGCTGTACTTTACACATGCAAACACCACTTTAATTTTCTACGTTCTGAGTTGCAGGTGCTACATTTAACAGTGATTTTAGACGCACTCTTACAAAAATTTTCTACAGAGTACCAAAATTGCTGTCAAACAGACCAATTAAAATTGGTCTGAGCTTCTTCAATGCTATTGTTACTCTGTTTGTTTAATGGCTTTTCAGTTGCCCGACAAGCTGTTTTATTGTTCGACTGTGCCAACACAATAGGTCAACCCATTAAATATTTGTGTTAATTTTGCAATTTTGTTTGTTTTTTGTTTGTATGTAAAATTTACAGACCAAAGCAACAAGATTTAGAGCTAAGAGACAATCAGTTAGAATAGGCCTATAACCTTTCAGAAGGAAAATTACATACTAAAAAGCTCTATTTTAAATCATTAAAACGGTGAATCCACTACTGAAGAATTAACATTTAGCAACGTTTTTGAACAACTGCAAGAGGTGTCGTTGTTTTTAAATGTTATTGCCTTGCATAAATAAAGTAACCTACAGTGTTGAAATGTTTTTCAGTGACGGTTCAGTTGATAGTTTTTCATTTCAATTGATCTTTTGTGTGCAGAATGTTTCATAGGTTTTATTGGTGTCTTGCACAAGAATCTGTACTTTATGTTGCATGTAATTCCAGCACAATCCAAGTACTAAACCATCCATCCATTTTCTGTGCCTGTCCATCCTATGTAGGGTTGCAGAGGGGGCTGGTGCCTATCTCCAGCATTCATGGGGTGAAAGGCGAGGATACACCCTGGACAGGTCGCCAGTCCATCACAGGGCAACACAGAGAAATACAGGACACACTCATACCTAAGGGCAATTTAGAGAAACCAATTCACCTAACAGCCATGTTTTTGGACTGTGGGAGGAAGCCGGAGTAGCCGGAGAGAACCCACACCCACGCAGAACATGCAAACTCCATGCAGAAAGACCCCAGGCTGGGATTTGAACCCAGGCAAGGCAACAGTGCTACCAACTGTGCCACTGTGCAGCCCTCCAAGTAATAAACCTAAAACTAAGAGTAGTTGGCTTGTTATCGGAGGGTTGTAGGTTTGATTCCAGCTTCTGTCTGTTATATGCTGATGTGCCCCTGGGCCCACCGATCTTTGTATAGGTGTATAAATGTTTGTATGGGTGAATGTGGCTCCAGTGTAAAGTGCTTTGAGTGGTCAGCATGAGTAGAAAAAACATAGAAATAAAACATATAAGTTAAGTCCATTTACCAGTAGAGCAAGAAAGCTAGAACTCCAGATTTACACCTTGTAAAAGCTCAATTAGTGTGCTTTAGAGAAGGCGTGTGTTGTTCCAGCTCAGCACTCCTCCGAGCTCACTGCACATCCATCAAACAGACATGTTTGACCTGGCTGAATTGGGATCAGGAGTCATTTTCTGGCTTGTTGGTTGGGACCAGGGACCAGGTTTCCCCTTATTGACAGTGATGTAAAACTGCAGAAACCACCCACGAGGTGCAGGGCAAATTTCTTTATTGTGCAACGTTTGCAAAAAGATGTAAGCACAGTTCTTATGTTTCTTGATTTCATATACTTATTATATTTTAAAGCAATCCTTAGTATAACATATTTTCATGCTCTATACACTATAGTCTGGAGCTAATCTGTGTCGACAGGAGAAGGAGGCTGGATAGTGCATTGGCTGCAGTTTGCAAACCCTTAAATGCAGTGGGTGGCATTGATTTCAGCTTGACTTTTCTTCAGTGTCACTGTCATTTAAACAAGAGGAGCTGCAATCCTTCAGTGGCAAATGTGATATAAAGATGGCACAACACCCAGCAACCGCAATTATTCTCCTTTGTCGTCAACCCGATTCACAAATGGACATTTGAGCCTAACAGTGAGACCATTTGAATCAGTGTCCGGGGTCTTAATGTTGCTGTTTCTCCACTACAAAGCCCAGAGCACAGCGATCCTAAGTGCTATAAAAACTTTGCTTTCCAGCCTTGAAAGGAGCGAGAAGGAGAAAAAAGAAACTGAGCGAGTGTGCCAGTGGCCTGTCCTTTAATTTTCCATGAAGCCTTTTGTGAGGAAGTCGGTATGGAGTGAAAGCACAGTGTGCAGCTGTCCTCTTGGCTCAATACTTGCTCTTTTATGAGACGTTTTCTTGTCAAGAATACTAATAGTGATACCAGCCTTGTAGAGTCCACCCAGCTGCCAGGAAAACAGACTGCAATTATACTGCCATGAGAGAAGGCCATTTCATTTGACAAAAGTCATTGAGGTCTATTTGTGCCGACTCATTTCAAAGCAATTGTTTGACATAAATGCAGAAAGTATAAATTTATTAAGACTTTTTACCCTTCAGTCTTTTTCCAGAGACTATTGGCTTATTAATAGAAGGTAATATCCTACCCCTGACTAACAGGGTGGTTGGTTTTATTGGTTTCTCTATAAGAGTTTCTTTTGATAATAGATAAAAAGAAACCTAGAAGTTAGCATTTATTTGCTATTCTGTTGGGTGGCAGAAGAGAAGTTCTGCACAGGCTTTAGTTTTCGTTACATCTATAGTAAATCTGTCATTGTTGACTGAATATTTCCAGGATTTTAGTTGCAACTTTTTACGGATGCATAGATGGATAAATAGATGCATAAATGTATGGAGGTGGTATGCAACCATTAATGCCATGAACTGACCAATATGTACTCTGTGTACTTGCTAAGTCCTATGGAATCGGATTAAGTATACATGGCAGCTAAGATATTAATTGATACTGCGACTGAACCCAAAATTTGATTCCCTGCCAAGGCTTATTGAGTTGAATGGGATGGCAGAGCTGCTAGCAGAAGTGGAGCAAGAGTATTTAGAAGTTTGGGCAGCTTTCACAAGATCTTCTGGAGCACTCAACCATCGGGCTTTATCCATAAAACCAAATTCTTCAAACCTGAGACAGTTTCAACAACATCTCCACATCCCTGTCTCTAGTTTTCAGGACCTTTGTTTCCCTATTAGCCAGATTTCTAAGAGTAAGCCGACATTAAGCTTAAAAATTGACCTATTTGAACAAGCTTATATGTGACTTGGGTTTAATACAAAATACCGAATCAACTCGATGTTAAAGAAATAGTGCAGAAGCACTCCTTTTCCACAGTGGAGGAACATTTCCAGTTCTTCCAGAGGTTGTATGAGGTCACTGTAGACGTCCCGTCATGCCTGCTGGGTAATAACAGGCCCGGGCTGGTGATGGAGGGCTGGACGGCTGCCTCCCTGCTGAGACACTGTGTCATTAGCTCACGGAGGTGATAAATAGCTTGAGGTCAGAAGCCTGCGGCACCAATTTCTCTTTGAAAACCAGAAAAGACTCCTGCATGGTTGAGCTTTCAGATACGTTTTGTTTATTTTCCACGGCTCTTGTAGTTTCCAAAAGCCTCGGCAGTTTCCTTAAATCAAATGAATTCATTCTGTAAAACCAGCGGTTTGAAATGATTCTGTTTCAGTTCCATGTGACATTCATACTAGGGCTGGGTCATATGGCCTCAAATCTACATTGCGATATAATCTAAAGCGTGTGTAATAACGATATCTATTGCGATATAATCTTTTCGCTTCTTTATACATGTCAAAATGAACATTTATGAACATTCTCACTTTCCAGATACATTGCAGCAGAACAACTTCAAAAAAGTATAAAATACCATTTAAAGATCATTCACTGTGCAAAAAGCATTTAAAAACATATTCAAACTTTTTTCCAAAAAATGCAACACAAAACTTCTCATAACATAAAAAAGAAGATATTTTAAATAAATTAAAAGCTAAATGATATGAAAACACAAAGTTCAAAATTGTCTGCTTTCCTGGTCATTTGTTGCTGTTTCTAAATGTAATATCGCACAAAAATTAACCTGCACACATTTGAACTAAAAATGCTTCAAGTTCAACAAGTTTCTTTTCCATTAAATGGAAAACAACAAACCGCGGAAGGCCAGTACACTCAAAATCTCCACTTTTGGGTAAATTGGTATAATATCTACCTTATACCTTTTATATCACCCACCAGTAATTCATATGAAACATGTTGTATAATACCAACTAACAGCATCCCAGATTTCCTTCAGTATTGGAGGCTTCATATAATGTTGATATAAATATATTGATTAACATACTAACATCAGATTTGATTAGATAGAAGTAATAATGAAAATTTAAAACTTAACTCTACTGATGTCAATAAAACGCTTTTTATCCGTTTTATGAAAAAGTGAGATTAAAAAAAAGACTTGATAAAATGTTAACAAAATAAATCAAATGCAATGAAAAGACTTTAAAAAGCATGTGTGGAGGGTATTGCAGTAATGTTTTCTACAACGTTCCAGTAGATCAATTTGGGATCTATGGAGCATGTTTGGCTGAATCAATAATATGCATGACTTCCCGCATAAGAAATCAATTTCTGTTGTTATTCTCGAGTACAAATAACTAGAAAATTAAAAGGTCTCCTGTCCATGATGAGACATGTCGACTAATTGTAATCATTTAGCGTGATTGTTTTTACAGTGTTTATTGTTTTATCTTTACAGACATGTCCAGATCCTTCCACTCATCTGCGCAGTTTGTCATCTCACCCTGGCCTTCCCCATCCAAACACAATCTGCTCATGGTGAGTCCACATTTACTACAGTGCTTTGAAAACCCCATGAACTTTCACCACATTTTGTGCTGTTACAAGTGCCTCTGAATGCAGTTGGTTGCACTAGATTTTATTGAGGGGTATCAGAGGAAAGGGCAATTGAATACAAATGCACATAGAATTTTAGTTTCAAAAAATCTTAGTTCATTTCCACTTAACAATTATGCACTACTTTGTGCAATCAAATACAATGTGTAATAATTTGTATTTTTGCAAAGGAACTGTACCTCTATGTTTTTTTTTGCTTTGCTCACAATGCAAGTAATACATCTCAATGAGTGAAAAAATATGCTTACATTTTCCAAACGTTAGGCCTAGTGAGTCAAATTTTAGCATAAAAGTCAAGATATTTATTTTTAGGAAATTCTCTGTGCCGCTTTTTCTTCCATAGTGTTTTGTTCCCTTATTTTCATCAGATGATGTGCGGCAGCTGCAGCTGAACATCCCCCACTCAGGTCCAATTCTTACACCTTTGGGCAGCTCCATCTCCATCCCTTGCTTGGTGTCTCTGTCCTCCACCTCCTCCTTGTCCCCCTCTGTGGTGCCTCGGGTGAAGTGGACTGTGGTGTCCGGTGGGGTTGAAACACAGATCTTGGTAGTGAGAGGTTCAAGGGTGAAGATCAACGAAGCGTACCGAGACCGCGCTGCACTGCTCAACTACACCTCATCCCCGGAAGATGTGTCTCTGTGGTTAGGGGATCTGCGCCACAGTGACTCCGGTCACTATCGCTGCGAGGTGCAGCAGGGACTGGAAGATGCCAGCAAAGTTGTACAAGTTAAAGTCAAAGGTAGCATGGTCAATGCTTATTTGAGATTTTGTTTCTGTGCATATATCATGAGGGCTGCACAATATTTGCATTGTACAATGTTCTTAATAGCTGCAATACATTTTTGCATTTACAAGAAACCGACCATTCGGTATATTTCTGAGTGTGTAAATATGTGTGTATAAATGTGTGTGTTTAGGGGTGGTGTTCCATTACAGAGATGCTTTGGGTAGGTATTCCTTCTCCTTCCAGCAGGCCCAGGGGGCTTGTGAAGGCATTGGTGCACAGGTCGCCACACCGGACCAGCTGCTTGCAGCTTATTTTGATGGATATGAGCAGTGTGATGCAGGTTGGCTGGCGGACCAATCTGTCAGGTAGTTGCTTACTACTTTCTTTTAGCTTTCAGTGCATTTCATGCTGAAATTATACAAAATCTATACATTGCTGCTTTATACGCTTTAAATGTTTATGAATACTGAATTTGTTTTTTAATTTTACAAACATTCATTCATTTCTGGGTTGCTGAGAGGTTACTTTCAATTCAGAAAGCATTCTTCTTAACTGATGCAGGTATCCAATCCAAGTGCCCCGTGAAGGCTGCTATGGAGACATGGATGGGCAACCAGGAGTGAGAAACTATGGCACGATGGATCCAAATGATCTCTTTGACGTTTACTGCTATATAGAGCAAATTCATGGTATGAATTATAATAATCTAAAATTAGATGTGTTATACAGTTTGTTTACAAAACAGTTGAAGGCAGATATTTAAATACACAGTGTATTAAAAGTCACAAACTTTTTTTCTCAATATCTGGGATTAAAGAGACTAAACCTTTTCTTAAGCTTTTTTAAGTCTAAATGATTCAGATGTTTAAGTTACGTTTAACTAACTTAAAAATATCATCTGAAAAAATGGTGCAAAAACATCAAAGTCATAAAAACTAGAGCTAAAGATGATCAACTCAAAGGTGATGAATCCCTTGATATCTGTGGCAGACTTTGCTGGATTTCATCCCTGATTTTAGCTACTTGGCTTGCAGATACTTTTAATCTGTTGTAGATAGTTTCTTCTTCTGTCCTTCACAAGTCGTGCTTTATTTTTTAACCACACTATCCTCACAGTTACAAGTACTGTACTGAAAATGAAAACCATCCAATGTCTGAGTAACTATTCTTCACTTTAATAATGTCAAGAAATTCTGCTTTGAAGCAAGTTCCAAGAAACCCTTTCCTAGAACTGTATGGAGTGAGTGAATTTACCATTCAGTACAATTAATCAATGGCAATATTTTGCATTTTTAGGAAAGGTTTTCTATGACCCGGTCCCACAGCTGTTATCATTTGATGAAGCACAGTCATACTGTCGAGCTGCGGGGGCACAGGTGGCAACAACCGCACAGCTGTACTCAGCATGGAGCGAAGGTCTGGACCGCTGCAGTCCTGGCTGGCTGTCTGATGGCAGCGTGCGCTACCCCATCGTAATCCCAAGAGAAAGATGTGGTGGACCTCAAGCAGGCGTCAAAACGCTCTACCGCTTCAGCAACCAGACTGGTTTCCCAGAGGTGTCTACCCTTCATGATGTTTATTGTTTCAAAGGTAGATGACTTCAAATATGCCATACTATAAAACAATCCCTTAATATATATGCGTGTTGTTGCTTGTACTCTGAAAACAAACTTTTAATTGCTTATTTGTCCTCAACAGGAAACAGAGAAACTTCTACTGACTCTCCAGTGGACCACCTGATGACAGAAGTTGAAGATATAGAACAAAATGTTGTTATTCTAATGGAACGAGATCAAGAAATTCATCTTAATCAACTAGAGAAACAAGTGGAACGAGAAGCACAAAGTGAACTTGAATCTTTACCCCTTTTGCCTGACTCTTTTACCACAGAACACCCAGTCGATTTAAACCAGACAGATACTCCAGACCAAACAGAATCTTTCCCCAGCACAACTTATACAACGTACCTCCTTCAGCCAGTGAATGAAAGTGTGGAAGTAAGTTTCCATTCCCAGATTTATCCAGAGGCAATTAATAGCACTATCAGCACAACAGACACCTACGTTACAACACAAAGCACAACAATTCTTCCTGGTGATTACAACGGGACTGAGTTACACCAGAATCTGAGCTTTACCTTTCACATATCTGAGTTTGAAAAGAGCACATATGAACCCCAGACAGAGAGCCAAACAGTGCCAGACACAAACCCGACTGAGCCTTTACAGTCGCTCGAACAGACGAAGCAGTACCAAGAAAATCAAGAGACTGGTACAAGATTTCCCAAATCTCACACCAATTACAGCGAGACTGAGAGCAACCATACAGACGTAGATGTACAGGAAGAGTTTTGGGAGGGTTCTACTTTGACAGTTGGTCCGTCGCTCCAGGTAAAGTTAGAAGATGCAGCTGCAGAAGATCCTGTGGAGATGTTGGTCACGACTCAAGCTTCCCAATATAAAGAAACCTCCTCTACACAAGAAACTCCAACTACTGAGTCAACCACTGAGACCTACTCAGTCTGGACTTTCATGGATGGATCTGGAGATATTTCCCAAGGTAGGGAAACCCCATTCATAAAAACAAGAGTGCATGATGTAACCCAGTTACCTGAAAAGGTTCCTACATGACGCTGAAGAATTATCAGCAGATGTCTAGGCTTAAAATCAGAGGAAATTGGCTCTAAACTTTACCATTCAATAGATTTCATAAACCACATTTAGGCTTTGAATAAAGATTTGGATTAAGGCAGATTTGTCAAGTGGTTAGCATTCCCCAGTTTAAGCACTACTGGTTTGTTAATAGTGCAAATTTGAAACTCAATTGTGCCTTAAATTTAGTTTGCTGTTATTTAAGGTTAAATGGGAGCTTTTAAACCAGAAGTTCTTGTTTATTGCTTATTATAAATGCACACGATGGGTAAATTAATTAATAATTTTACAAAAACTGTTTTACTGGAGACCTTTGTCTAGATTTTAGTCAGTTTCCCATGTTTTTATCAAATCTGTAACTGTTTTCCAAAAATATTTTATGCCCTTCTCCAGATAGAAAATTTGAAACGGAACCAGCCACCTTCATCTCCGCGTCTCAATCCTCCACTGCTGGATTCACTGCTCAACCGCTGGGTACTGCGGTGGCTGGCAGAGATCCTACCACACCTCAGACAGCAGCTCCAGATCCAACCCTCTCTTCTGTGTCACGCCATGTGGACAAATTGGGCTTTGAAATCCTCTCCACGACACCAGACTTGTGGGAGCTCACTATTTCTAGACAGGAGGGAAGTACAAGCTTAGACACAGAAGACAGTGAAGAAAGACAAGTTGATGCAACTCAGCCTCCTAAACAGGTAGTTTCTGGAGTAAGTTTGCCTATGACTGAATCTCCAGAGGGCTTGAATGTCTCTCATTCACCATCTGAGTTTGCAACAGAACAGTATCAAACAGGTTATGGAGAGCCTATTGGCACAACCAGCTCTTATGAAGAGGCAAGCGGATATGAACTTGGAATAGTTACTTCCATTTTTCAAGAGGACAATAAAGTGGCCTCTCCCTTGGAAAAAACTTTTATGGTTTCCTCAACCCATGACAAGGAAGTTAACAAGTCCATTTTAATTGAAAAAGAAACTAAAGTTCCATCAACTGTTGTGTTTATAGAAGAAGTAAATGCTGTCCAAAGCACTGAAAAACAAGGTAAAGTTGCCCCAACACTTGTTCTTGAAGGAGAGACCAAGGTTACACCAACTGTTGCCCTAGTAGAAGAAACTAAAGTTAGTCCAACACTGGGTCTTGAAGAAAACAAAGTTGCCCCAGCCCTGGTTGTCGAAGAAGAAGCTAAAATAACCCCAACAGCTGCTCTTGAAGAAGGTAAAGTTGTGTCCACCCTGGCTTTTGATGGGGAAACTGAAGTTGATCCAAATGTTGCAGAAGAAGCTACAGTTACCCCAACTCTGGTTCCTGAGGAAGAAGCTAATGTTGTCGCAACTGTTGTCCCAGAAGAAGAAACTAAACCAAGCACAACTCTGGTCTTTCAAGAAGCTATAATTGACCCTACTCTGGTTCCTGAGGAAGAAGCTAATGTTGACCCAACTGTTGTCCCAGAAGAAGAAACTAAACCAAGCACAACTCTGGTCTTTCAAGAAGCTATAATTGACCCTACTCTGATTTTTGAAGAAGAAGCTAATGTTGACCCAACTGTTGTCCCAGAAGAAGAAACTAAACCAAGCACAACTCTGGTCTTTCAAGAAGCTAAAGTTGACCCTACTCTGGTTGTTGAAGAAGAAGCTAATGTTGACCCAACTGTTGTGCTAGAAGAAGAAACTAAAGCTAGCCCAACTTTGGTTCTTGAAGAAGTGAAAATGGACCCGACTCCGGTCATTGAGGAAAATAAAGTTGCCCCAGCACTGGTAGGTGAAGAAGAAGCCAAAGTAACCCCAACAGCTGTTCTTGAAAAGGAATCTAAAATTGCGTCAACCCTGGTTTTTGATGAAGAAGCTAAAGTTGACCCAAACGTTTCAGAAGAAGGTGCTGTTACCCCGACTCTGGTTCTTGAGGAAGAGGCAAATGTTGACGCAACTGTTGCAGAAGAAGCTAAAGCTTCCCCAACTCTGGTTCTTGAAGTTGTCATTGATGAAGAAGCCCGAGTAATCCCAAAAATTATTTTTGAAGAAAAATCTAAAGTTGACCCAACTCCGATTCTTAAAGAAAAAGCAAGTTTTACGTCAACTGTTGAAGGAGAAGCTGAAGTTGACCCCACTTTGATTTATGGGGAATCCAAAGCTACCCAAAACCCTCTCCTGGAGGAAGAGGCCAATGTCCTAAAGTTTGAAAATGCAGAGGAAACTAATAATTTCTCTGGTGTCCCTGAAGGAGAATCAGAAATAACCTCAACCCTTGTGACTGGTGAACTTGAAGTTACTCCAGTCCTTGATTTCGAAGAAGAAACTAATGTTGCACCAACCCTTGAGGACTTTACCATCTTTCCTCTCAATTCTCAAACATCTAAGTGGAGTCTGTTTACTACGACAACTGGAGCCCAAGAGCATCTGAATAATGTAAACTTCAGTCAGAAACCGCCCTTGTTGTCGGTGTCAGAGACCTCAATGGGTACCAAGTCTACTTCTTATGCCCCTACCATGACTACCCCGACACATGTGCCCAAACGTACCTGGAGCCCAAGAACAACAAGACCTCACATTTCCCATGAGACGACAGAGCCCCAGAAGGTGAACCATTTCATGCCACCATTGGATCATGGTGTGGTTGATCTTGAGATTAGCCTCACCCCACCACCCACCCTGCTTAACTTGCCCAAAGAGAGGGCAGCTGTAGGTGGTACAGGGGCATTTTCAGGTAATGCTAAAACCACTCTTCTCAACCTATCCGTCCTCTTCTTGCTCAGCACAGTGATGCACTAAAATCCCTGGTTTGTTTTCTGACCAACTTGCTCCCTTTTCTGTAAAAAAAACAAAAAAAACCCAAACCCTCCCTCTGTTTCACTCACTGTCTCAGGCGATCCTCTCACCTTTCTGACTCCTAAACACTTCACCCTGTTTAAACACTCCAATACTCTCTGCTGCTCACCTGCTACTCACACTGGGACAGTTGACATTTGTCAACGTTTTTTCTTCTTTTTTTTTGTGCATGACGTTATCCTACTCATCTAAAGACTGACTTCTGTGAAGTACATATAGGTTTGAATGAATGTTTTAGTGCTTCCTTGACAAGAATGTTGGCAATAGCCCCTGCACAATCACTTACGCAATCCACAATGTGTTTTGCATAAATCTAGAAGCTAATTTATGAATGTAACAGCAATTACTTTGAGTGTGATAGCACTGACCAATGCAACTGGAGCGATGATTTTGACAGAGATGTTTTTCTTTTGATTTTTTTTCTGATAATGCCTCTTCAGCTCACAAAAGCACACATTGTGTTTAGGTTTAAAAGCACAAACTATGTTTATTTACAATTTGTTGTGAGCAGTGGCGGTTTTTTAATGTGGACCATATGGGCAGTTGCCCAGGGCAGTATTAGAAAGCGGGGTGCTCAAGCTCCAGATTTTCTGTTGGTTTTGAGCATGTGCAGACAATAGAATAGGTTAGAATAGGCAGTTTCACAGAAATTAGAAAATTTCCTACATTTTGATTGGTTGGGGGGAGGCAGAAAGAAAGACTACCCCGGAGCCACATTACTGAAAGAACCGCCACTGGTGAGTGTTTAGCATCTTGTTCTAAGTTGTCTTAAAGCCAAGATGTATTGTGTTTTTAGTAGTAATTCTGTAAATAAAAGTAACTAATATTATCTATTTTATTTCTGTCCGCACTAGTAAAACATGACACTTCATTGTTTGTAGTTTCTACGTCCTGATGCTCATTTCTTTCAAGAAAATAGAAAAAAAAATTTTTTTAAAGCTTGCTATACAAAACAGCTTGTCAAAAAACACTCTAGTTGAAGGGGTATTATTGGATAAGTAAAATGTAAAGCTTTAATTTTGAACTCAGTGTAACACTTTAAAGTTAAAATTATATTTTAGTCAGAAAAAACTATTTAATTGTTTTCAGGACATTACAAAAAAGCTTTTTGTCCAATTTGTTAATATCACATAAAGAAGTATCCTATAAACTTTTGATACTCTTGACAATAATAAAGAAAGGAAAAACAGTCCACAGTTTTAAGCCATCATTTTTACTTCCATATGCATGCATTTTCCATGCATAACCTGTCAAAATTAAGAATTAGAGACAAAATATCTAAATGGCTCAATAAATGATTCCTATGGTAACGACAGGTTAAATGTTAAGCAAAAACAGATGAATTATCTATCAAATGTGGCATAATTTTTTTCAATTTTAATTTATGGTAGGTCTCAGCATTGTCAATATAATATTATTTATTTTATTTAAATGTAACCTTTACTTGTCAGTTACATGAATTTATACATCTACTTTATTTTTTACTTTATTTGGTAAGTCAAGTATTTATCTTGGAAAGGTTCCTGTCTTGTTTTACATATATATTTATTTAAAAAATAAAAAATAATGTTTACATTTATACATGCATTATAATTCATTTCTATATTTTCACAATGTATAATTTTATTTTTACTGTTTATAAATAGATTTTTGTAATATCTCTGATTTAGCTTCTTATGTCTGAATCAACGTGCACGTTCATTTCTGAGATTCTTTCTTACTATGTGAAGAAAAGCATAATAGATAACTGAATTTAAAAATTATTGTGACAATTACAGATAATAAAAAATATGGTATACGAACACTGAGATAAATTCTTACAAATAGAAATTAAAATAGAAATATCCATTCAGGCCACATTTTACAAACCCAAAGTTATTTAAACTAGTTATTTTTATTATTTTGTTCCATTTGAGGGCATAATAGTTGTATTGAGCCATTTCTACAGTATATTTCTTGTTAGTTATTCTTAATTTTGCTGGTTCTAGTTCGCCATCTAGTTCATGTAATTGCTGCAGCAGGAGTTTCTTGTTTGGCACTGGTTTTCTTTATTATTGTGGATTTTACTTTGTTTTATGATTACTTGACCTGGTTTGTACTAAACAGTCACCTTTTCTCAAATAACTGCGACAAAAAAATATGTTTGAAATATATAGGAAATACATGTATAAGGGGACCGACTTCTCACAGAAGCTAAACTTTTATTACCTGTGCAATGCTCACAGTTTTCTGTGTGCATGCATATACAGCGCTCTACGGAGCTTTGTGGTTAACTTACTCCAAGTCTCTGTTGTCCACTAAAGGCAGAAGGTGTCCATTTTCTTTTGCCATTATAAAAATAATAATCATGCATTTATTGATGTTTGGTTTAATAATCTACCCTTTCCAGCCTAGCCAGGGATGTTTGATTTTCAGATTTTGGTGATGCCTTAACAACCATCTCCCCATTTGATGAAGAAAAGAAAAAAACATCTCTGTTAAGACAAACTTTGCCAACTCAGTAAAACTGATGTTTTAGGAAACATAAACATGAGGGAAAGCATCTTAATTAGAGGATGGGGTCTTTTAGACTTTAAATGAGTCTCCGTGGTTTCCCACGCTGCATTTGTATATTTCTGTTGTGCTCAGCTTTGACAACAGTTATGCCTAAAGAGCATATGATTCTCATTTGTGTCGTGAAAAGTAGTTATTACCTTTCATATACACAGCAGCAATGCTTCTGGAATGAGCTTTATGTGAAATTGAGCATAATGACAAGACAAACCTTATGTTGTTAAGTATTTCATTTCTGTTTACACAGACATGTCATATTTTGCTTTCTTTTCACATATTTTAAAATAAATCCAGACTTTGAGCTCTCTTTCTTCTTTTCAAGGCTTTAAACAAGTGATCTTTCATCTCAAGGTGACAAAAGCAATGAGTTGCCTCTATTCTGCACTGAAGCTTTTAGTAACATTTTGCTTGAGTAAACATTTTGTATGAAATGATGTGAAGAAATAGTGAAATAGCTGAGTTATCAGTTGATGTGACTGACAATTTTGCTCAGATTACTCCTTTATGGTTATGTTTCTCATTACCATAGCAAGAAAACTTTGGTTTTTCTTAATAAATTACTGAACATCCTCACAAAAAATGAACAACTTCTGTATTTATCTGAAAATCTTTTGCAAAAGAGTCTTCATGGAAAGTGAAAACTCAATAGCTGACTGCACCTTATTCAAACAAAAAGATATTTTAAAGGTTTGATATTGAGGGTGAGAACGAAAAGGAAAGAAGAAGACAGAAGAAGGATCTAAGAAGATTTCTATATCACCCAGTCCTGTCCTGGCTTACTACTGGTGTTTCTTAAATTCTGTGTCCTACATTACAAATTATAATTACTAATATTTAACAAATGTAAATAATGTGTTCCTACCTTTAAACTAGGCTGTGCTTTAGTAATGCCTCCAACATTATTGATCGTTTCCACACACAGGGTCAGACCTGTGGTTTTTATTTCAACATTAATCTGCAGTATCCTCTCTCTTGTGTTTCAGACGCATGTTTGGAGGACCCCTGTCTCAATGGAGGCACCTGCACTGAGCGAGAAGGACAAATTAAATGTCTCTGTTTGCCAACATATGGAGGAAGCTTCTGTCAGTCCGGTGAGATTTCTGCTTGTGTTAATCTAGATGCTTTCCAGGCTTTGGAAGAATATACTCAAAGAATATAAAATGTAAAATGCCTTATGCCTTTAGTTGCATAAATAAATAAGATTCTGATCAATCAATTTAGGATTTTTAATACCTTTAAAGTGAAAATTATTTGGCATTATTCAACTGAAATACAAACAAATCTGTAACAGGGAGAAAAACAAAAAATACAGAAGCTGCAATAACCCCATTAGCTAATACTTTACAGATGCACTTTTTGATGCAATACCAGTATTCAGTTTTCTTGGATTTACATACCTACTGTCATTTATCTTATTAACTGTACATAAAGATAAGCTGTGGCCTTTCTTTAAGCTGCTCATTTGCATCCTTTAGCTGTAGCTGTAGTTTCCACAGAGGAACTGTCTCATCGTGTGAAGGTATCAGTCAGGAGAGGGTGCAAAAGTCCACAGCATGATATATCAAGTCAAGTGGCAAGGTTAGACAGTAACTGGAGAAAATATGGAACAGTGACACTGCTAGAACTGGTCATTTTCCCTTGCTTTGATGAAATTAAAACTGATCAGGGAGGTTGGCAAGATGCTACTGGAAGAGAATATAAATATCCTATTTTGTGGGGAAATTCAGATGTACCAGCAGCTAAGTGAAAGGTTAAATGGAAGCACACAGACTGACACAAAAGTGCAATAAACCAACAAAAACTGTACATTAAGGACACATTTACAACATAGGAAAAACTGTATAGTTATTTTAAAAATTGCTTGCTCAATTTCAAAGAAGTGTGCAGCTGAGTAAGAGAATTAAAAAATTTACCAAATGTGCTTGTGCATTATGTGCATAAAAAAAACAATAACAGACTATTTACAGGAATATGGGAAAAACTGTACAAATAACAGCAGGGATGTAAAGAACGTATTGACTTTCATTTTGTTGAGAGTAGTGAAAGTAAAGTCTAAAAGCTGCTGGGGGGAAGGACCTGGAAGAATTTCTGGCAAGTACTATCTGAGTTTTGTGACAGAAATCCTCCTTTATTCTCTTTAAGTCTGGATAAACGAGTAGGGTTGAAGGACAGAAGCCTTTTCTTCCAGGCTAAAACCTCCCGAAACCTTGTGGAAGATTGTTTTATGGTCTGAGGAGCCCAAAATGTAACTTTTGGCTGAAGATCCTCTATGTTTGGCACAAAATCAACACAGCACATACCATACCATACCATACCATTTTATTTATATAGCACTTTCACCACATCAAAAGAACACTGCATCTACAGGGAAACGTGGTGGTGGTAGCATCATGCTGTGGGGTTATTCATCTTGAGACGGAACTTGACTTTTGGGGTGGATAAAATAGACATATTTCTGAAACCAGTTAGTTGTAACACAAACCCTTCAGATGACCGAAAGCTGTATATGAAAAGGGATTTTTTTTTCAGCATAACTGTGATATCAAGTAAACATCAAAATCAACAAAAATCAACTACATGAGAGAAGGAATAAAAAGTTTTAGACTGGTATAGGTAGAGTCCAGACAAAAATTTAACAAGAAATCCTTGTAGAGAAGTGTCAAAATATATATGATTTTTTTTTACATGATTCAACATGATTTCCTTTTTTGTCATTTAACAGATATGCATATACAGGTGAAACTCGAAAAATTAGAATATTGTGTAAAAGTTCATTTATTTCAGTAATTCAACTTAAAAGGTGAAACTAATATATGTTATAGACTCATTACATGCAAAGCGAGATATTCCAAGCCTTTATTTGTTATAATTTTGATGATTATGGGTTACAGCTTATAAAAAACCCAAATTCAAAATCTCAGAAAATTTCAATATTACATTAAATCAATAAAACCAGAATTTGAAAAAGAGAAATGTCAGACATCTGAAAAGTATAATCATACATACGTACTCAGTAATTGGTTTGGGCCCTTTTTGCATCAATGACTGCCTCAATGCGGTGTGGCATGGATGCTATCAGCCTGTGGCAAAGCTGAGGTGTTATGGAAGACCAGGATGCTAAATTAACTTTTTTCTAATTTTTCACCTGTATCTAGTGTATTTTCTTGACCCCATATATTGACAATCCTGTTAAAGCTGTGTAGATAAATTAATCCTTTGTAGCATAGCATAGTCTCACACTGAAACATTTTCAGCCAATCTCAAACAGTGAGCTTTAGCGATTTCTCATCTCCTCTACCATGTTTTTCTGTGTGCACTGGTAGGATAAACTTGGATCCTCGTCCCCGTTCTTTACAGTTTCAAATATTTCAAACAGTTTAATTGTTGCTCTCAACCGTAGATGTGAGAAATTCTCACATAGCTGCAACACAATTAATAAAAAATAAACACACATCTGAGTGTTACATTATATTTGTACCCAAGGAAACATGAGGACATGGGTGACAAAGTTCCTATACACTTTGGTCAAATTAGAAGAAAAAGTAGAAATTTTAAATATATGTTTCCATTAGAGTTATTTTGGAGGTTTGTCAAAAACTTTCACTGTGTGATTGTTCTACAAAGATTCAAGCTTTTTTCCACATTTTCATGGTATCCTTATTGTAATTTTATGCGAGGCAGTGAATGGATCGTGAATTAATGTGAACATGCCACCTTTTCTGTTGCTGTAAAACTACTAACCACTAAATACATAAAATTAAACATTAATTTTGTGTAGAATCTGTTGAGCCATCTGAATTTCCTTTGTTTGTGCTTTCCTGGCTCCCCTGCTATTTTCAGACTTGGAGCGATGTGAACCAGGCTGGGATAAATTTCACGGTTTCTGCTATCGACACTTCAGCCAGCGTCAGAGCTGGGAGGTGGCAGAGAGGCACTGTCGCATGCAAGGAGCTCATCTGGTGTCCATCATGACCCCTGAGGAGCAAGACTACATCAACAGTAGGGCTACAACATTCTTTTTACCTTTTTTTACTGCCATAGAGTTTCTAATGGTTATTATATGGACTTAGACTGCTTTTCTCTAATTTTCTATCCAGTTCATGCACCTGTACAGGTATTTAAACAGATATGTGCAGAATAGTAGAGAAGAACCATCAGGCCTTTAAAAACTACAAACACATCACACACAACAATACAAACAAATCTGAAGGAGATAAGAAGTTGATGATTGTCAGTAAAAACATGTAAGAGACGCATTGTCCCCCTGTATTTCTTCTACTGTATGAGAAGTTTTCACCTATTTTTGTTTTCTGAAAATCATCTTATTGGAGCTAAATTACTACAGTGCCTTTCAGAAATATGACTCGTATATGTATTCAACAACCTTTATTCCGATACCCCTGAAAAAAATCCAATACAACCAATTGCCTCCAGAAGTCACATAATTGGTAAACAGGGTCCACCTGTGTGTAATTTAATCTAAACATCTAACAGAGAACAGTTTAATCCATTATCTCTAAACATAAAGAGTATGGCACTACTGCAAACCTTTCAAGACATGGCTGTCCACCTAAGCTGACAGAAAGGGGAAGGAGAGGTTTAATCAGAGGAGCATTCAAGAAGTCCATAGTAGCTCTGGAGGAGCTGCAGAGATTTTATTAGTCGTGCACGTTACAAATCTGGCCTTCTTTGAATAGTGGCAAAAGGAATGCCATTACTGAAAGAAAGCAAAAAGAAATCTCAATTTGCAATTTAACACAAGCCCTGAAGGAGACACAGCAAACATGTAGAAGAAGTTAGTTTGCTGAGACAGGACCAAAACGTAACTTTTTTATCTTCATGAAAAGCATGAAGCAGACTGTACTTCTTGAGGAAGCTTAGGTCCTTCAAGGTTTGCAGCAAGATGCTGCAGATCTTCTACTAGTCTGTTGTGGAGAGTGTAATCTCTTCAGCCATCATCTGTCGGGGTAGCAGCATCAGAGCCAGGGGTTTAAAAAGGCTAAACAACCTGATAAAGAAGGCTGGTTCTGTTCTGGGGACGACTGTGGAACATCTGGAGATGATGATGCAAAGAAGGATTCTTCATAAAATCAAAAAAAATTATGGACAACCCTGAGCATCCTCTTAATGAGACAGTCATACAACAACAGAGTGTCTTCAGTCGGAGGCTTCTTCAGTTTCGCTGCAATACAGACCGCTACAGGAAATCCTTCCTGCCCACAGCCATCATCATCTACAACAACTCCTTAAAGAATTAATTATATGAGCTATACAAACACTTACTTTCCCTCTGGGATCAATAAAGTATTTTTGAATTGAACTGAATTAAAAATACTAATAGGGCAAGATGGATGGAACCCAGGACAAGGAAAGCCTGTTAGAAGCTAAGCTCTGAGACTGAGGAGGAGTTTCACCTTCAAGCTGGACAACAACCCCCAAATTTCAGCCAGAGCTACAATGAAGTGATTTAGATCATATATTCAAATAGCCAAGACCTAAATCCTCTTGAGAATCGGAGGCAGTAAAGGGAAGTTGATGTTTACAGACCTTCCCCATTTAATCTGACTTAGCTTGAGCTATTTTGCAAATAAGAATGGGCAAGAATTCCAGTCTCTATATGTGCAAAGCTGGTGGAGACATCCTCCAAAAGACCTGCAGTCATAAATGTGGCAGAGGGTGGTTCTATGAAGTATTGACTCGTTTAGAGACGGTAACGTGACCAAAGAATTAAAAAGTTCAAGGGGTAGTAAAAGTTTTGCAACACACTGTATTTTCTGCCTCTCAAACTGTTTTCTTTGGTAATTTTCCCTGATTCTGCTAAAGAAATTTGACAACCATTAAGCTAGAGATGATTGAAAAAGCAGCCAACATCTGAGAAAAAAAGAATAAAAATTCCACTTTTAAAGAATAGAATAACTGGGATATGTTTTCACTAGGTAACTACAAAGAATACCAGTGGACTGGTCTGAATGATAAGACCGTTGAGGATGATTTTCGCTGGTCTGACGGAAACCCGCTGGTGAGGAATGTTAGACAGAAAACTGCTACAGAAAAACAATTAACAAACATCACACAGAATATCGCTAAAGAATAATTTTGCTTTCAATTTCGGTAGATAGAAAAGCAAAATAATTATGAAGAAACTGTAGAAAATCACAGCAACATTAGGAACTTTTCAGGGCATCAATTATGCTTTTTGTTACAGTTTTAAATGTTTTGTAATTTCACTAAATAGTAAAAAAAAAATATGATTAACTCCTCTTAGAATTGAAAGTGTATATAAAAAATAATTTTCTTTTGTTTGAATTTAAATCTGTTCTACAAATCAATGCAGCTGTATGAGAACTGGTACCGAGGGCAGCCAGACAGCTACTTCCTCTCTGGAGAAGACTGCGTGGTGATGGTGTGGCACGATAACGGCCGCTGGAGTGATGTACCCTGCAACTATCACCTGGCATACACCTGCAAGAAAGGAACCTGTAAGTTCAGAGCAATCAGACCGAGCAGACTTCATTCGACCTTGAGATCATAGCTCCCTCTTCTGGTTGTCAGAAGCCATTATGTCACCATGTGTCATCTCTTTCTGCAGCTTCCTGTGGTCCACCACCAAAGGTTCGGAACGCATCCATATTCGGAAAAGCCAGAGTAAGATATGAGACCAATGCAGTTGTGCGGTATCACTGCTCAGAGGGCTTCCAGCAAAGACTGAACCCTCTGGTCAGGTGTCGGTCCGGAGGTCGATGGGACAGACCCGAGATCCTCTGCATCCCTGGTGAGATTGGAGCTTATTCCATAAATCTACCACTATTCATATTAATCATGTAGCACATGTCTAATTTTTTCTTTGTTCATCTTTAATCCAGAAGCTGGAGAAAATATGCAGAACCTCGACATGTTATCACAAATTGACAGCCACTATTCAGCAGCTGAAAATGAATTTGAAGCCACTAAAGAGACACCACTGTACTGGGACATCAAGTTTTAACAGCTGTGGTTTTCTTTTGGACATACAATTTGGTCACTTTACCGTGACACGATGTAAATTATCTTGAAGAGGGGACGATGAGCCACAGAGACAAAAATATAAAGCAAAAGGAGTAAAATTTCCTTCCAGTAAAGTTAATCCATGATTATGGAGATTTTAAACTCATAATCTGACATTTAACTATCCCCAAATTAGACTATGATCTATAAATATTCCCTTTTGATTGTTCTTGTTGTGGGTTTTTTTCTACGTCGATGGCATTTTCACACAATGGTGCTAAGCTTTTAAGACACTTTTACAGAGTTAGGTTTTTATTGTGTCATGTTCCTACTTTATCAAATACACCTCTAAAGTGAGTCATAAGTTACCAAGAAATGCTGCATATTTTGGTTTTCACAGCTGAAATTATTGTCCACTGTTTTTCTTTTTCTCGATAGAAAACTTTAAGGTCGAGCAGACACAGTTTTGTTCGGTGGCTTTATGTTGTAATAAAGTTTTGTAGAACAGAGCCAAGAATAAATCCGTCTATTTTACTCTCACTGTGCGTTTGGTTTATTTCATGTGGATTCAGGTAAATGTAACCACAAGCTGTCAACACTTTACTCATGATACCGCCGCTTGTGCCTTGTGTTGCCTTGTTTTAAATGTGCCATTGCTGCTCTGCATGTGTACCAAATTATCTCTAAATCAGAATAACACCAGAGCATTTTTCTTACCCAGAAACATTTGGAGAGTTGACATAGTTCTTTTTGACAAGGGGGGAACACTTTCAAAAATACTTCCCAATCCAAACTGAGTAGCATATCACTGTATAACCCACTCTAAAACAAAACAGAATAATGAAGTGCAAGAAAACTATTACTGATGTCAAGTGTCAGAGTACAAAAATATGGGGATGTTAAAATCATTAGCACTAAACTATTCAGGGGCAAGAAAAAGCATGTGAGAGACATCAGAGAAAGTACCATTGTTTCCTCTGGTTGTATGGAGCTGTATAAAGCCCTTCCCAGTCTGTTGTTGCACACTGTGGATCTGCTGGAAAGTAGACTCTCTTGTTAACAAGGAAAACAGATTTAACTGTTTGAAATATTTTAGTTATGGTATGGAAACTATATGCAACACAACACAGTGTTGGAAAACTACAGCTATGTACAGCTTTCTGGAAAGCAGTCGACTACCAGTTAGATATGAGAGGAGACAGTGCACTAACTTTAGTTTGTTATAGTCAGTGTTTCTCTATCAGTTCTACTCGAATAATATTCAAAACATAAACAATTGAAAAGTACTTCAAAATTTAGCCAGTGTTATTTAGCTATATATTTTTACTTCATCTAATGTATCAAAAATTAAAAAAATAAGCAATAAAAACATGTAGCATTATTATAACTGCAATGATGTTATAGGCCTATTATTTCAGCAGCAGTAGGAATAGATCTTGTTTTTTGTAGTTTGAATGACAGCAGTCAGATTATGTTTTCTCTTTTTTATAATGGTTTTTGTGTAAATATTGTGAAACTGTGGTATTTTTACTCGAGGTTATCATACCTTGAGAATCCTATACCTGCAATGCATTTATTTAAATTTTTTCCTCTAACTATCTTACATTTGGATAATTGTGATGATGCGTTACCCTGGCGAAAAAGTTATTGTTATTACAACTGGAAGCAGCTGATTAGCATCTCAATTAATACCTGAACTATGCCCCCAAATTCAAGAGGAGCTGAAAAGGAAGCTTCATTGATGGAGAGGAGGATCAAAAAGCAGAGAGAAGGAGTAAGTTCAAACCAAATCTCCCATTGATGGGCAAAAATCCTGTCCTCGACTCCAACGTCTCTCTGCCAGGCTTTCTACTAATACAGCCAGACAGAGCTCAAGAGGAGCAGCAAAAGCAAATGAGGTGGATTAGCAAACAACTGATAGTGTTATCAAGGACATGTTACTGTGGTAAATTGTCTTGCCTTAGGCGGTCCCATGTCATATAGCAACAGTATATGGTCAGTGGCCTCTTCAGATTTGTTGCAAAACTGACTGCTACTGGAGATGCTTCCAGTCCACAACATCACCATCCACAATGACTCTTTGAAAATACTTGGATGATATGAATTACGACAAAATTTATTTTCCCTTGGGGATAAATAAATTCTTTTTCAATTGGATTGAACTGAAACAATGCTATCCCGTAATTAGCCTTGAACACATGCTCTTTCCAACAGGTTTATCTTTTGTTTATCTTTTTTTTTTTAAGATTAACAGTTAATACCTCAGGTAATAGTTTTTTGTTGCTGTTGTGACTGAAATAAAATAGGCCATTTTGTTCTCTTTAAGCAAACCTGACTTTTAAGCTAATTAGCAACATGCTAAGTCCTGTTATCTTGTTTTCGGCGGCCATATTTATTCCCAGCAATTGACGTCATTCCTCAGCAGCAGCGCCTGGGTATAAAAAATCACTCGGATGGAAATAAAAGACAGAAAGAAGTTGTTGAAGGTAAGTTTTAGTGGTGCTTGCAAATCACAAGTGACGTTATGAATTCATGGGGGAAAAGACAGTTCAGCGTTTTTGTAAAAGCATGAAGAAGTGCACAGAACTTGGAAAAAATAAGCAGGCCTCATGCTTTGCATGAAATGAGCCACTAAAAAGTGCAAATGAGTTGTTGTTTTTTTCTAAAAAAATTTAAATAATTTTCCTGCTGTTTAAGTCTATGAACTTCTATGATTTGACATTTCTTTAATATATAAAATGTCTCCTTTTAAACTTGAGACACCGCAGGAGATGCATGCACGGATTCTGCCACCAGATGGCAGCGATGAGCCATGTTTCATGGGACGTGAAAACAGAATGCTGTTGCGTGGGATTTCCTCATTTGACAATTAGTCTTCATTTTTAGCAAAGATTTCCGTTTCTAGATATGCAAAGTTAGTCGAAACATACTCTAAAAGACTTCCAGCTATAAATGCAGCTGTTCTACAAAGGGAACACTTAGGGGAGCTTAATAAAAATGCACACTTTTTTGTCTTTTATTTGTAAAAATAAATAAAAATGGAAGCTATTTGATATTTTTATTCCATTTTAAATTCATGCACTTCTTTGTGTTGTTCTATCAGCTAAAATGTCCATAAAGTACACTAAGGTTTGGGGTTGTAGTGTAAAAAAATGCAAAAAAAGTTACATATTAATAATAATGTAAATAGCAAGGCACTGTGGACCTTAGTTACAATTCGACAGAGTTACGACACCATTTATTTTCCCTTGGGATATAAAAAAAAAAAATTGGATTGAACTGATATGTAAAAAGTTACATATTAATAATAATGTAAATAGTAAGGCACTATAGACCTAAAACCTGCTTTAAACATAGATTGCAGTGTATTTTGTCCATAAATATTGTAAATTTTTCAAATTTCCTAAACTTTCTTATCTGAGAAATGATATTGGCAAGACTATGCTCAGAACAACTCCACGTTGTTGCTGCTAGCTTTTCTGGTGTGGTGCACAGAGAAAAAAAGAGGTCCATGTTACCAGCCTTGCTTAAGAAAGAGAGGTACATCCTTTAAAGGAGGACTCCATTTGTGAAGCCTTTAATAGGCTCGTTCAATTCAGTGCCAATGAAAAAGTTTGGTGCCTGTCCTTTTTGCCATAGTGCTGATAACCCAACTCTAGATTTTGTGATTGGGATGGGAGTGGGGGGTGTACTGAGGCCTATGACCATGAGGTCAGGGTTATAGAGAAGGGGACAGAGGCTAGTCTTTGAGGGCTCCTCACTGAGTTCCTCTTTCTTTCTACAGGCGTGTGGCTCACTAATTGGGGGTCCACCTCCTTACACCCTAAGTGTGAAGTGCCCAATGCCAGAAAAGGACTGCTAGTGTGAGCTGGAGGAAGAGGAGAGAGATAGTGAGAAAGTGATGTGTAATTTAACCTCTCACTGGAGCTGAGGAGTAATTTTATAGGTTTTTTTAATCTTTAAGATGTTATTTCAGTGTGGGATAGAGTAATTCTGATGCAATGACTCATTTAAGTAATAAATTATTTCTTTGAACAGTTTATTATTAACTTTAAAAGAATAAGCATATTTCTGGTAAAGTTAAGAATAGCGCATTACATTTTTTTAACTGGGAACGTAATAATAAGGAAGCATTAAATGCCCAAAACAGACTTTTTGTGATGTTAACAACATCACTTTTTTACTCTAAAAGATGTGAATCAAATCAAACAATTTTGTTCTATTTAAGGGTCAAATTTCCTGCTCATAGAATGGGACTTTAAGCTTCTTGTTGGAAACGGAAGAAACTCTCTGAATTTTTCTATATTAGTTGTAAAAACCAACTAACTAGCTCCTAGCTGCCTTCAAAAACAGAAAGACAAAAGAAGAGGTTGAAAAGGCGTGCCAAGTTGGCTGGGAACCTCAGCAACCAGCGTTACCCACAACCCTTCACCCCAGCGTTGCCGCTTGCTGGAACACAAACAACCTTTGTTGCTTCTCTCACTTGTGAATTCCATTTTTTTGTGGGGAGAAACAGTTTTCTTTTGTGTTTGTATTAAGTATTTACAGAATTCCTCTTCTTCTAGTTTTAGCACAACTCTAACCTGAGGTTTACGCTCAATAAAATGCCAGTTTTGCAGGGGGGGGGAGGGGGGTAGACTTTTGCACATATAAAGCTACATATTTCATAATTAATCATTTTTCTTTTGACACCACTAGGGCTGGGTATTGTTAGAAATTTCACAATTCGATTCGATTTCAATTCTTGAGGCTTCAATTCGATTCGATTTCGATTCAATACAATATTGATTTATTAGCTTCAATATCGATTCAATAATAAGTAAATACACAAGTAATTAAGTACCTGAGTATATTTTTAAATAAATGAGCCAAACGTCGGCTTTTAACATTGGTGTTGCAGGTTTGAACGTAGTGCAGCTGCTCTCCGCCATCTAGCTGTTTTGGTAATGCGCGTCTTGTACAATGCTGAACGGTCTCACTAGAGTGTTGCCCACAGCGCGCCACTGGCCGGTGGGCTGAATCGATTCATAGGATTTGATGAATCGACATTGAATTGAGAAACAAATAATTGCAATGCATTGCTGAATCGATATTTTTACCCAGCCCTAGACACCTCAGTGCTCAACCTTTGCTAAACAAACTTATAAACTCCATTTTGTTTAGAAAACTGCTCTGACAGTAGTGAAAATGATATAATCATATCTAAGATTTGTTTTCATTAGTCACCAATTATGTCACTAAATAGGCTTGTTGTGTTTTGAATTTCCAAAATATGGTTAAATAAAGGTAGAAACTGTTGCCAGTGGTTGGAACTAGTCAGTCTGTCTTTGAGCATTGATCTCCAGGTCAACTACTAAAAAAACTTTTTTTTTTTCCCTGTCCATTAAATATAGTAAAACAGAAAACTTCCTCTTCTTCAGTTTGCAGTGGCATAATTGCTAATTTTTTCAGGCTTATAAAAAAGTCAGATAAAGGTATGTGTGGACCAGCGGAAAATTCTCTCAAGTAACATACAAAGATTTAAAGCAAAAACGCATAACAAGAACTAACAGACGTGTTGCTTCTAGCTTGTCATGTGTGATTTCAAAATGGCTTACAGGGTTGATAAGAATAATAGGCGGCACACTTTTAGTCACCGGAAATATTTCCAAGCAGACAAACGTGGGTTTTTTTTAAGTGAGGAAACATTATAGGCTCCTTGTTTCAGCCAGTTGGTTGGCAGTGTGCAGCAACAGAAGTGGAAGGAGCTTCATAAAACCAGAGAGAACGTCAACACTTTCCTTTGCATCTCATTAAAACTTTAAATAAATCCATATGCAAAGTAAGATGGAATTTAATTCTGTTTTTGAACTTTTTAATGATTGGTATAGCTCCATAAAGATCACTGCCCCATGCCTAAATGTAAGTTAGTTTTGCTATTGTGGGAATTTGATCCTATAAATGCATTTGAAATATTTAGTTTTCGTGCTGATTTGATGCGTACTTTAAGATCTCTTTGATTTTCCTCTGCAGTTGCAGAGCTGCACAGGTCCAGCAGGGGGCACTCTGGACTGGAGGTGAAACTAAAGTGAATCAGGTCTTTTCAGTATTCAGGTATTTCTCTTCCTGTGACCTGTGCTCATGTTTTATATGTTTCCTATTTATACATTTTGATATAAAACTGATATAGAGTCAACTTTTCCCCAGTAAGTGATGCTGCATTGTTGCATCTGGGTTTTTGTTTCTTAGGTAGAGGACGCATTTGAACTGAAATGTGATGTTTAAGACAAGTTAATATGTTTTTCAACACAATATGTAAAAATGTACATTTCAGAACAATGTTTTCCCTCTCATCCAGCTGCCTCATCATCAGCCTATTTTTTTCATCCATGTTCGTATTTTGAAGGAGAGAATGTCATTTTTTACCAGTTAAGCAGACATGTCTGTCAGACTAATTTAAATAAACTGTGTTCTGACCATGTTAGAATCACCAGCGAGTGTGTGTGTTTTCTTAATGTGCTGCTGCAATGCATTAACATGTGAAAGCTTGGAGTTCCTGTGAACTTATTTAAACTCTGACCTCTCCTCTGTGTCTCAGATAACAAATAGCTGCAGCTGGGGCGGAGGCTTACTGGTCGGTTCTCACCCACAGACTCCAGACTGGGACACGTCTGCTCACAAGCATCTCTGAGTGGGTAAGAAAAAGGGATTCTGACTTGTTTTGACCATTAATGATGTCTGACACGCTCAGTGTTGTTTAAGCACAAAAAGAAAGTGCACCTTCTGTCATTTCTAGGGTTTTAACGTATACAATGACCCACAAAAGTACTAAAAGCAAATTTCATTTGTCAAATTTTATTTGTAGAGCACTTTTCATGATAAAATCGGCACAAAGCCGCTTTAAATGATAAAAACAAAAATATGAACAGATGAAAAAAAAAAGAAAAACATTTAAAGCAAAATCAATCATACACAATCAGTTGATTGTGTACAATGATTAGGGCAGGCAGGTATCCACACCACAGTCAGAAGGCTGCTGTGCAAGCCCAAAATGACAAAAGTGATCCCAATGGCTAAATTGGTAGGGCTCCCAGCATGACGGACCCCCATGAAGGAAACAACTATACCACTGAAGTACAGCCCCCCCGTGGCTCATGATGGAGCCTGGGCCTGATGATGGAGCCTGGGCCTGGTGGTGGAGGCTAGTGATGGAGCCTGGGTCTGGTGATGGAGCCTGGGTCTGGTGATGGAGCCTGGGTCTGGTGGTGGAGGCTAGTGATGGAGCCTGGGTCTGGTGATGGAGCCTGGGTCTGGTGATGGAGCCTGGGTCTGGTGATGGAGCCTGGGCCTGGTGGTGGAGCCTGGGGGTGGAGGCTGAGCCTGGTGATGGAGGCTGGTGATGGAGCCTGGGCCTGGTGGTGGAGGCTAGTGATGGAGCCTGAGCCTGCTGATGGAGCCTGGGCCTGATGATGGAGCCTGATGATGGAGCCTGGGCCTGGTGATAGAGCCTAGGCCTAGTGATGGAGGCTGGTGATGGAGCCTGGGCCTGGTGGTGGAGGCTAGTGATGGAGCCTGGGTCTGGTGATGGAGCCTGGGTCTGGTGATGGAGCCTGGGTCTGGTGGTGGAGGCTAGTGATGGAGCCTGGGTCTGGTGATGGAGCCTGGGTCTGGTGATGGAGCCTGGGCCTGGTGGTGGAGCCTGGGGGTGGAGGCTGAGCCTGGTGATGGAGGCTGGTGATGGAGCCTGGGCCTGGTGGTGGAGGCTAGTGATGGAGCCTGAGCCTGCTGATGGAGCCTGGGCCTGATGATGGAGCCTGATGATGGAGCCTGGGCCTGGTGATAGAGCCTAGGCCTAGTGATGGAGGCTGGTGATGGAGCCTGGGCCTGGTGGTGGAGCCTGGTGGTGGAGGCTGAGCCTGGTGATGGAGGCTGGTGATGGAGCCTGGGCCTGGTGGTGGAGGCTAGTGATGGAGCCTGGGCCTGGTGATGGAGGCTGGGCCTGGTGGTGGAGGCTAGTGATGGAGCCTAGGCCTAGTGATGGTGGCTAGTGATGGAGGCTGGTGATGGAGGCTAGTGATGGAGCCTAGGCCTAGTGATGGAGGCTGGGCCTGGTGAAGGAGGCTAGTGATGGAGCCTAGGCCTAGTGATGGAGGCTGGTGATGGAGCCTGGGCCTGGTGGTGGAGCCTGGTGGTGGAGGCTGAGCCTGATGATGGAGGCTGGTGATGGAGCATGGGCCTGGTGGTGGAGGCTAGTGATGGAGCCTGGGCCTGGTGATGGAGGCTGGGCCTGGTGGTGGAGGCTAGTGATGGAGCCTAGGCCTAGTGATGGTGGCTAGTGATGGAGGCTAGTGATGGAGGCTAGTGATGGAGCCCAGGCCTAGTGATGGAGCCTAGGCCTAGTGATGGAGGCTGGGCCTGGTGAAGGAGGCTAGTGATGGAGCCTAGGCCTAGTGATGGTGGCTAGTGATGGAGCCTAGTGATGGAGGCTAGTGATGGAGCCTAGGCCTAGTGATGGAGGCTGGTGATAGAGGCTAGTGATGGAGGCTAGTGATGGAGCATAGGCCTAGTGATGGAGGCTAGTGATGGAGGCTAGTGATGGAGGCTGGTGGTGGAGCCTGGGCCTGGAGGCTGGTGATGGAGCCTGGGCCTGGTGGTGGAGCCTGGGCCTGGTGGTGGAGCCTGGGCCTGGAGGCTGGTGGTGGAGCCTGGGCCTGGTGGTGGAGCCTGGGCCTGGAGGCTGGTGGTGGAGCCTGGGCCTGGTGGTGGAGCCTGGGCCTGGAGGCTGGTGGTGGAGCCTGGGCCTGGTGGTGGAGCCTGGGCCTGGAGGCTGGTGGTGGAGCCTGGGCCTGGTGGTGGAGCCTGGGCCTGGAGGCTGGTGGTGGAGCCTTCTGCTGCTTGCTGCTTTTCATGCTCCTTGTTATACTACAACTAAAACTCTCAGTGTATTTAATTGGGATTCTATGTGAGACAGCAGCACAAAATAGGTCTTTGTAGAGTGGTAAAGGTAATTGTAAAGTGTTTTTTATTTATTAATTAAACTTCTTGAAGTGTAGAATGCATTTATATATTTAGCACCCCTTTCCTCTGATAACGCTAAATAATATCCAGTGTCTTCAGAAGTCACCTAACTGGTACATAGAGCTGTGTAATGAATCTCAGTATAGATCCAGTTGTTCAGTGAAGGCCTCTGAGGTTCGGGATCATTAGCACAAAGGCATACAGTAGACAGGTCAGAGAGAAAGATAAAAATAAGTTTAAATCAGAATTATGTCATAAAACAACTTGGAACGTCTCATGGAGAACTGTTCAATCCATCATCAATTACAGGGGAAGGAGAGCTGGACAACTGGAAAGCTGCTAAGACATGGTTGTCCACCTATACTGACATAGAGAACATTAAAGAAGGAACCAAGAGGCCAGTGGTAACTCTGGAGGAGCTGCAGCATTTCACGGCTCAGATGGGAGGTTTTGTTCACAGGATAACTATAAGTTGTGCAAGCCACAACTTTATGGAAGAGTGGCAAGAAGAAAGACAGCCAGTGGGTATCCGCTCTTCTAGTCAGAGTTGATGGGAAGATGAATTGAAAAACATACTGGGTGATACTAGAAGAAAAACTGTTGAGGGTTCAGAAGACTTGGGGCTGGGGAGGAAGGTTCAGCTTCCAGCAGGACGTCTCCAACCTTACAGCCAAAGAAGTAGTTTAATTAAAGCGTATTAATGTACTGGAATGACCCCGGTCAAAGTCCAGACCAAATCCAATTAGGAATCTGTGGCAGGACTTGAAACTCGATGTTCCAACCTTTCTAGTCTGACTAAGATGGAGCTGTTTTTCAAAAATGGGTGAAGCTTTTAGTCTGCAGATATGCAAAACCGGTGGAGACATCCCCTAAACGACTTGTAACCGCAGAAAAATGTGGTTCTAAAAAGTATTGAATCTTCTTCTCTTTTGCCGTTTCCCCTCAGGGGTCGCCACAGCGAATCATCTGTCTCCATTTAATCGTATCCTCCGCATCCTCTGCCCTCACACCAACTAACTTCATGTCCTCTTCCTCCTCTCCTCTGTCGACCAACAGTAGTCCAGTTTCACCCTGTGGGTCAACAGCACCGGTGGCGGTCGTTGTTAACCCGGGCCTCGGCCGATCCGGTATGGAGTTCATGTTTGTGATTCACATATTTGATTTGGCTTAGCTTTTATGTCGGATTCCCTTACTGACACAACCGTCCACTTCACAGTTCAGAGCTACTGTGCTTTAGTCTGTCACATAAAATCCTGATAAAATACATTGTGGTTCGTAGTTGTATTGTGAGAAAATTAGAAAAAGTTCAAAGGGTTCAAAGCGTTACAGAAACATTAACCATGAGGAACAAGATGTGATCTTTTAAAGGCTGCAGCAGTAAAAGAAGAGATAGAGAAAACTTGTTAATCCTTATATTTAGCTTTAGTTTCACTGCATGAAATTATAAGGATCCAGACGTGTAAAATTCCTGTAAGGAACTGTCTTCTGATTGGAACTGGCTTGTGGTCTGCTTTTTCTGGCATTAAAAACTTCCTGCCTATGTGACTTTACATCATTAAGCCACTCTTATGTTGCACCATTCCTCATTGCATGTGATCCCGGACATGTGTTGTTTCTCAGGCTCTTTTCTTAAATTAAAACTTTCTGATCATTGCAGCTCAGCTGCAGAATTTTGCCAAATTTTATTAACTTTTCTTCACATATCTGTTTGTATTTTAACAACGGGAGCAAAAGCAGAAGTTGTATTACTGTTAAGGTTAAAGCCATAAATGGAAAAATAGGCTGGGCAACATAAAAGCGTTTGAATCCCGGCCTGGGTCTTTCTGCAAGGAATTTGCATGATCTCCCACGGCATGCGTGGGTTTTTTCCGGGCACTCCAGTTTCCTTTCACAGTCTAGAAACATGACTTCTAGGTTAATTGGTCTCTCTAAATTGCTCTTAGGTGTGAGTGTGTTCACCGCAGGGTAGTAGTGTGCAATATAAACGGTATAAGGTAGAGATTAAATAAATTTAGCCAACGATAGAGATTTTAACTATACCGGCCTACTGCGAATGCGCATTTTGATGATGTCATCAAGCTTTGTCTACGTACTTTGCACCAGGTACACAACAAGGATAAATACTGATGTTCAGTGTTCGCCTTTACACTAGATATTGCAAGTGTTAAATTTGTTGTTTTCTATTTAACAGAAAAGAAGCATGTTGAACTTGAAGTATTTCTAATTCAAAATGTGCAGCTTTATATTTTATGCGATATTAAATTAGTAAATAATTAATCAGGAAAGCAAAAAGAAAAAAATTATTTCCCTTGTTACTTGTTATTTTTCACTATTTGCACTATAAACTATTTTGAACTTTGTGTTTTCATAACATTTTAGCTTTTATTTTATTTAAAATATCTCCATCTTTATTTATGTTATAAGAATTTTCATGTTACATTTTTTGAAAAAACATGTGCATATTTTTAAATGCATTTTGCTCAATCAATGTTCTTAAAATGGCATTCTATACTTTTTTGGAGTTGCTGTTCTGCTGCAATGTGTCTGGATTGTGAGAATGTTCAAAAGTCACCGGAATGTTCATTTTGACATATATAAACAGAAGAAAAGAATATATATCGCAATAAATATCGTTACCACACATGCTTCAGATTATATTGCAATATAGATTTGAGGCTACATCACCCAGCCCTACTGCAAGGTGTACCCCGCCTATCGCTAAATGACTGCTGGAGATAGGCACCAGCCCCCCTTGACCCTGCAAGGATAAGCACATAGATGGTAGATAGATGGCAAGGATCGCGTTAACCAAATATTCTCCGTCTTTGACCGGTTTTTAAAACAGTGAAGGAAAAATCTGAAGGCCGTCCGTCATTTTGACAGATTGCGTTTCACACCCCTGACCACTTGGTGCAGACGTGCAGACATTTTCAACTTTATTTACAGAGTACAGATAACAAAATTAATCAAAAAAAGATTCCCATGAGAGCATCTGAGCGTCATCTCAGACCTGGACACTGTACTCAATGCTTCTCGCTATCCGGGAGTCTTTGTCTGTGATCACTACACGTCACAGGCGGTCACAGACTGGTGCAGGTGAAACACAGATGGAGAAGGAGCACATGCTGCAGGATTTCCTACCGCTGGACAGAGGGCTTGCGAGATCTAGAAATCCCTTGTTCAGAGTCTCTCTGACATCTGATCACTTTTAGAAATGTTTCCTGATTTCAAAACTTTGGCTAAATAGGCGCTTGTAATTCCAGTCTATAGCATGGATGCAGAGCGTGGAGTCAGCCTCCAAAATATCAAAAAACCCCATGAGAAATGTTTAGTCTGAGTGAAAAGTTCAAAACATCATGACAATACCCTCTGCAGCAATCCCACTTTAGACATTTGATTACGTTAAAGCGGTTCATGTCCAGGAGGAAGTTGCGAGGCTGCGTGTTCAGACCACAGCAGGTGATGTGTGATGACACGATGCATTGTCTGTTCAGTTTGTTCAGATTGAAAATTAATTAAATTGTATGAACATTAAATGCTATTTAACATGTCTTTATCATTTTTGAAATTGACAGCTAAGAATTGATTGTACCTTAATTTTTTTGACCCCCCTCAGTCAAAATGACCGACAACAAAAGAGTGTAGTGCTGATAAAGGGATATAAATATGTTTTATTGATACACGAGTAGGCATTTTTGTTGCAGTTCTGTTTATCAGTCAATCTTCACCATCAAAACAACCCTGGAATAGGAGCTAAAACAGTATTAATAATCTTACTACCAATTCTGCATCAATCTGTAGGTTTGTTCTTTTCTTTTTGTGACATGTTATGTTATATTATTTATATTTATTGTTTTAAAATTCTTATATCTGCTATGAACTTTACTGCGTTCAGTACAATCATCTTCATCCAGTGAAAACCTTCATCACGGTCACATGTTCCAGATAATGAATAGGAATATTGTTCACCTCCCTATGAAAACTGACAACGAATCTGAAACATGTTCAGTCAATGACTCGCCCCCATACCATAAACCTAGAAATCGGTCAGAAACTCCTTCATTTGTGCCAGACAGGCAGACATTTCTGCACACAGCCAGAACTGCAGCCACACGGCTCACAGGTTCTCACAGCGCTGCTCAGACACATACACACACACATCTTCAGCGTGACGCAGACGATCTGAAGGGCCTCATCTCGCCTGCCTTTCTCTGGCTGTCTGATCCGTCTGACCCGGCCCTTTTATACATCTAATTAAGCAGTCAGACCCTCCACCATGCCATGACATACTCATGGCTGATTTCTCACCATGTTTTGTGCCCGTGTCTTAGCCTGGATGGATCCGTTATTTATCGTAATCTATGACACATTGTTTTCCCATCGAGCTCTCCGCCCCTCCGTCAGCGGTGTGTGTGTGTGAGAGAGAAAGGGAATAATTCACAAAATGTTCAATAGCCACCAGACGCTTTCTGTGGGAAGGCGGAGGGTGAATGACTTTAGACAAAATTTCAGACGGTGCTAAATATTGAGGGAGCAGGTTCAGCCGAGCATTCCCATGGATGAACTGAAACGCTAAAATGGAGTCGGTATTGTTTTAGTATGGCCCTGAGAATGTGTCTAAAAACTAGCTGTGAGGTTCATGTGTGTACGCCTGGTTAGCACACGCCTTCCAGGAGATCTCCAAGGTCCACTGGGGACTGCGACACACTTCGCCCTCCTGTCTGGCCCTTAGTGGACGTCCCTCCAGCTAAACCTGACCTCTAAGCTCCCATCAGGAAAAGAAGGCTAAGAGGTTAAACTCAGCAAGCCAGCAGGTCAACAGCCTCTTTATCCGGCCATGACCTCTTCATCCCTGTGGAGCAGAGCAGCAGTTTCACTAGCCACACCAGGTAATGATTACTGCTAGATCTAGAATCAAGAAATCACTTAAATAGAACCTGTTAGACAACATGAAGTATACTAAACCATCTAAAAATCGACACATCCTGCATTTTCCTCCAGGAATTAGAGAAAAGATGAGAATAAAGTCACTGACATTTATCAGAGTTTAGGCTACCAATCCATGACCTTATGCTCAAGCATGCTTGGGGTATTCAGCGGGCCAGTTATCAAAATCATTTCACTATTTCTACTGTTATATGCCTAAAAAAGAGCAAATTAAGAATTTGGAAGGTTTTAAAAGCACTTTGAATCACAGGATCATTAAAAAAGTGAATTTTAATGGTTTTGAACCTGTAACACCTAGAAATCAATAACAAGCTTGCGCCATTTGTTGAGCTTTATTTATTTATTTTTCTCACATGTGATGATGGTGTTTCAGTGGTTCCAAATGTGTGATTTTTACCTAAACACCGACTAAAATAAAAATATTTCCGGTCCCCTTAAGGTTATTCAAGTCTGAATCTTTTAAATAGAGAAATTTAGTTGAGTTTTTTAATCTTTTCCGCCACAGTACGTTCCCCACTTAAGCAGAAATTAGTCACATTAAATCAGGAGGGTGTGTCAGCACGTAAAGCAAACAGCAGGATTTCACAGGTGTCTTTATGGGAAATCCCAGTGGCCTGGCATGAACCACAGTGACAATCAAAGAGAGCAAAGGTCAAACAACTTGGGGATTTAAAAGACTATCAGTGAGGGTCACAGAGAGAACCATCCTCCATTCACAGGGCACAGAGAGAGGTCATGAACAGAGAGATGTGACCTTTGTCCAGCTGCCCTGGGGTCAGATCTCTTTATGTTGCGCTTAATTTCTGACCTCGGACACGCTGAGGGTCTTCATTAACTGCACATTATGTTTGGATGGGATGTTAATTTGAATACAATTTTTAGCTCCATAAACATTACTAATTTGAGGCATTTAAAATAAAGAGAAATCTTATATCTCTTTTACGCATCATTTACGTTTAAATCAGTTTGCTTTTGGAAGGTGTTCTGACTAATAGCTAGAAGAGGCCCAAAACACTATTCAGATGTGTGTCTGACCAGTTTTAATATAGATTTTATTTACAATATCATTTATTTATAAAGAATTTCCCAAATCTTTAAATTTCTCCCCCCTTTTACTGCACTTCCTCACCACAAACCACCCTTACTTCCTGCTTCATCTCAGGAGTTTTTTGCACAAATCATTTCAACTTAACTTACAAAACATTTATTTTCTTAAGGAATGCACATGGACAATTCAGAAAAAAATAGTAACTTTGTCCTACTTAAAGGTCCTTACAGCTAGACCATTTTAATTGGTTTAAACAAAGTAACATTGTATTCTAACTTTTATAAATCACACGTAGTTTGAAAAGAAAAAACATTTCTTTTGCTATGGTAACCATGAAGCTTACTAAAAATCTATCCAAATGTATCTTCTCCTCCATGAAATAAGGTGAATAAACAACCTTATTTTGTTTTTATTTTTTATTTTTAAATAAATAAACAGTCAGTTTTAGAGCCGAAGGCAAAACAACAACTTAGGTATAGGCTGAAGCTTATCAATAGCTAAAAAGTGTATATTTTAATCTATAATAAGGTACATCCATTGTTTTTAAATATAGCCCATGTTATATTTTCAAAATCTGTTTATATAACGATGTTTTGTCGATTTATTATAGGAGGCTTAATGTGTTGATCGAAAAGCAGTTTTTTACATTAAATTTTGGATACATATTAGTTTTCTCAAAACTTTCCATGACATGCAGGTACAAAATTTTTTCATTCAAAACATTTTTAACACTGTAATGAAACTTGAATAAACTGAATCTTTTTTCAATATATAGTATTTATTATGTAGTTTCATTGAGAGTTTATGGTTTTATATATAAATTATCCACTTTCTATTCCTGTTAACAATTTTTGTCTTATTTTACTGAAGATGTAAGAAGTAAATACTTACAGCAGGTCCATTTTCTTTATTTTTTATAAATAATTTACATCACTTTGAAACTATTAACTTCACACATCATATTTGAAACATTACCTTTTTATTATATTCTTCATAGTCAATTTAACCTGCCTTGATATGAACACCAGGGGGCAAAGCAATATAAAAGCAACAGGACAAAAAAGTGGCAGGCAGGAAAGATGTAACCCTGCCAAAAATGTAACTCTCCCTGTCTATGTGATTACGTTATAATCCCCAACTTTATCTGTATTTAACTAGGTAGTCAAATTGGCAAATTAGGGGCTCAGATACAAGAGAAACAAAAAAATAATACCAAGAGGACAAACAGAATAACAAGCAATAATAAATGAGACACAAAGCTCTTATTAGAAAATATCAGTCAATACATTGAAATCATCAACAGGAATATAATTCAATTTTTAATTTAATTCAGTTTATTTATATAGCGCCGATTCACAACAGATGTCATCTCAAGGGACTTTACAAGAAAGTAATTTAAATACAATCATTCATACATTCCAATCAGTTTAAACGTTTTCTATTTCAGGAATCCCAGCAGATTGGATCGAGTCATTGACTTGAGGTTGTTCCCTGTTGATACAGAGTCCAACTGCAGCAATCCCTCATACTGAGCAAGCATGTAGCGACAGTGGAATAGAAACTCCCCTTTAACAGGAAGAAACCTCCAACAGAACCAGGCTCAGTAGGAGCGGCCATCTGCCACGACCGTCTGGGGGTTTGAGAAGACAGAGCAGAGACACAGAAGGAACAGAAGATCTGATATAAGAGAACTTTCTATGTTACAGAAAGTAAAAAGTTGATAACAGGACACAGTGGATGTTCAGTTACTGGGAGCATCATCCCAGTCGATCCCCCCCTGGTGTAGCTTGTATGGAGAGAAAAATGCTGAGAAAAAACAAAGTTAAAAGTTGTAATAACAGCACAAAAAAAAAATACAACTAGAGAGTAGTTGAAGAAAAAAGTAGCAGAGTGAAGAAAATTGGTAAGTCTGTCCTCCAGCAGTCTAAGCCTATAGCAGCATAACTACAGAGCTAGCTCAGGAGGACCTAAGCCACTCTAACTATAAGCTTTATCAAAAAGGAAAGTTTTAAGCCTGGCCTTAAAAGTAAACAGAGTGTCTGCCTCACGGACTAAAGCTAGGAGCTGGTTCCACAGGAGAGGAGCCTGATAACTAAAAGATCTGCCTCCCATTCTACTTTTAGAAATCCTAGGAACTACAAGTAAACCTGCAGTCTGAGAGCGAAGTGCTCTGTTAGGAACATAAGGAACAATTAGATCTCTGATGTATGATGGAGCTTGATTATTAATGGCTTTGTATGTAAGAAGAAGGATCTTAAATTCTATTCTGGATTCAACAGGGAGCCAATAAAGGGAAGCTAAAACAGGAGAAATGGGATCTCTTATTTTAATATTCATCAGAACTTTTGGATCAACTGAAGGCTTTTAATGGCATTTCATGGACGACCTGATAGTAAAGAATTACAGTAGTCCAGCCTTGAGGTAAAAAATGCGTGAACTAGTTTCTCAGTATCACTCCTGGACAGGATGTTTCTAATTTTAGCAATATTCCGGAGGTGAAAGAAGGAAATCCTAGAAACCTGTTTAATATGGGATTTAAATGTCAAGTCTTGGTCAAAAATAACGCCGAGGTTCTTTATGTTATTACTGGGGGCCAATTTAATCCCATCCAGATGAAGTGATTGACTAATCAGTTTCTGTTTAAGAACTTCTGGTCCAAAGACAGCAACTTCTGTCTTGTCAGAATTTAAAAGCAAAAAGTTTAGGGTCATCCATGTTTTTATGTCTTCCAGACATGCCTGTAATCTACCTAACTGACTGGATTCATCAAGATTTATGGATAAATATAGTTGTGTATCATCTGCATAGCTGTGGAAATTTATCCCATGCTGTCTAATGATTCTACCAATTGGAAGCATATATATGGTGAAAAGAATTGGTCCGAGCACAGAACCCTGTGGTACTCCACAAGTAACCCTTGAGTATGAAGAAGATTTATCATTTAGATGAACAAACTGGAATCTGTTGGACAAATATGATTTAAACCAGCCTAGTGCTGTTCCTTTGATCCCTGCAACATGTTCAAGCCTTTCTAAGAGAATATTATGATCGACTGTGTCAAAAGCAGCACTGAGAACTAACAGCAATATAGTTATGAGACTGTTTGTATTCATCCCATTTATAATACCAGAGTCTTTTGAATTAAATAATATAAAACAGCTCATGTTTGGCAGCAACTTAACCTGCAGAAAAGTTTTAATTAGTCATAGCTGAGATGATAGCTTTTCTCAATAAACATTTGATACAAGCTTCATTTGAAGGAAAATAACATACAAGAATGTTTTATGAACCTAAAATAACAAAATTCCCCTTACTCAAAGCTTTTTATTATATACAGTATCTAATGCGTTGATTGATGAATCCAGAAACTTGTTTGTTTTTCAGTTAATAAATGCATAATTGAATGAAAGAGTTTTAAAATAAATTTCATCATCAGTCCTTATATTAAAAAATAATCACTGACAAATGTTTATTTATTTTCCGAGCAGGGATAAGTGTTGCCTCAGCTTTGATAAAACTTCCCCCTCACTTAGTTCCAGCCTCAGCCAGACAGGATTTTTGTCTACATCACTTCAACATGCAGATGAGGATTTGCAGTTGAACTTGAACCCAGTTCCCTCTCCCGATTTCACACCATCAGCCCCTCCTCACCGCCTCCCTGCAGCAGCACCATGCCCGTCTTTGTGAAGCTGTCTTCCTTGACTTTCTGCATCCCCCGTCTGGCCCTGCGCTGCCTCTTCTCTTCAATCGTCGCCCCCCCCCCCCCCCATGCAGCCATTCTTCACTTCTGGGGGTGGGGTGGGGGGGCTCTGGGAGACGGCCTGCGGGGACTCGCAATACAGAATGCTAATCATCCCCTCGGCGACACTTCCCACGATTTTCCTTCCAGACGTGGGCTTTTGTTTCGTTATTGATTCTATCGCAATCAGACAGTTCCCGCAACTTTCCTGCCGTCTGGGGCCGGATCTGTAACGCTGCCTCAAGTACAAGGCTCAGTGTTCAGATGGCGCTTTCTAAAACGACTTTATTGTCTCAGTCATTGTCGACAGTCATTGTTTCTATAATACAACAGCTGTAATTCCACTCTTTTATATAAAACTAGTGCAATTCTTCATTGAGTTAATGGGAATGGGAATTGGGTTCCCATCTTTTTTATCCTGATCAGTCTCTGTAAAGTCGAACTTACTGTTACTTTAAAAAGATTAATATATTTTTGTTTGTTTTCCCGGTTTTGATAAGTCTGCAAACTTGGTATCCTGTAAACGTTTGCATCAATCATTGAAACTCCATCTATCCATCAGTTATCTGTACCTGTCCATCCTCTGCAGGTTGTGGGGGCGCTGGTCCCTATCTCCAGCATTCACTGAGTGAGAGGCGGGGTACACCCTGGACAGGTCGCCAGTCCATCGCAGATCATTGAAACTTATCCCCCTAATTTGCTGCCTGCTTTAGGTAGTTGAATACTCAAAAACTGTAAAATTGTTGCTAATGTCTCTTTAAAAACACCGGTGCACCGTATTCTTGAGAGAAATGATTGAGTTGACATTTTCCTCCTGTGACGTCTGCGTCGTAATGTAGTGCCTTTTAATTTAAATTCGTCCATTAATTAAGGTATAGAATGAGAACCGGCTGATGGTAGAAAGGCAGAAAAGGTCAGACAGTCGAGCACATGTGCTCGCAATAATTGAAACACAAGTCTTTTACTCTGTTTTATCACACCAATTGTGATTTCTAACTGCAAATACCAGTTTTATAAGAAATCATCCTTGCAAAATTGATCAGTAATCAGTTTGTACCCACCTACAAATGTTTAATAATTTAAGCAAAGATATAAATATGGAAAGTATAGGATCATTCCTGAAACAGAAATAGTCGCTCGTTTTCAATAGGTTAGTATTTGTAAATAATTTTTTGTATTTTATGAGAAAATGGGCATTGTGTGGAGGGGAGGAAACATATGGAGTAGTCCTGATGATACTCATGACGGTGTTTTAGTTTCAAATCAGTGTTTGAGCTGTTAAGATGTCAAATTTGCTTGTTGCAAATTTGCTTTGCTTGTTTGCTTGTTGCAAATTTGCTTGTTGCTTGTTGCAATGCATGCATTGTTCCAATGCATGCATGAGATCTTTCTAGGTTCCTCCCTCAGCCCAAAAACATGCATGCTAAGTTTATGGGAGGCGGTAAACTGCAGTCAGATAGGTCTGTATGTGCATGGTTGTTTGTTTCAGTCCAAAGTGCCCCCCTCCTCCCCCCTGGATGAATCTCTGCCATCACTGATGATTATTTAAATTTGCACTTAACACTTCAGAAAAATGCAGCATTTATTAATGTTTTGGTTTTTTCCGGGGTTAAGATGAAAATACAACCATCCTACAGGGGGAATAATTTATAATCTCCTGCTGTAGATTTGCTGCCATGTTTGGGATAATTGTTGTGTTGAAGAACCAGTTTGGGCAAAGGGTAAGTTGTTGCACAGATAGCCTCACATTTGACTGCACATGTATTGATGTACAGAGGAGATGATGGTCAACTCAATAACTACAAGGTGCCCAGGCCCTGTATTTTTAAAACAAGTCCAAATCATTACCTCTCGACTGCCGTGCTGGTAATTGTTTTTGGAATGCTTGTGCTGATCTGCTGTGCTTGTTTTAACCCATACATGGCTCTGTTATTGTGGCTAAACATCTCCACTCTGGTCTCATCTTTCCAAAGATCATTATTCAGTGGTTAGTCAAGACCTTGTAAACTTAAGCCATGTTTGGGGGGGGGGGTTCAGAGAAAAGGTTTTCTGTTTTCTCTGTAATTTTTTTGGATTGTGCTGTGAGGATCTGTAACATTTCACATGGTAGCTGTAGCAGATGCAATGTAGCTCTTTGGTTGTTTTTTGTTTTTTCTTTGCTATTATTTTGAGGATATCATGGTCTTACCTTGGGGTTAGTTTGCTTTGATGTCCAATCCAGGGAACATTAGAAACTGTCTTAAATGTTTTTCACCGATGAATAATAATTTCTCACTTAAAACTATGGCATTTGTATAGACTAAAATGTTCGGAAAGGACTTTGGAACTCTTCCCAGATTGATGGGCAACAACGATTGCTGCTCTTAGGTCACAGCTCATGGTTTTTCTCTCCTTGGTATTGTTTTAGCCCATAGCTGTGTGCTCCAGAGCAGCAAATGGAAGAAATTCCTGCTTTTATAAGGGTTCTCCCACTAATGATGGTCAATTAATTAATTCAATTTGATCTTCTGCTGGGTTAAATCCTCTGGAAGCAGCAATGATGTGCTCAGTGTTTCACACACAGTTTTTATATTTGTTTCTCATCTTGATTTAATGAATAATAACGTGGTGGAATCTATTGTGTTGTTGTGTTCTAGGTGTAAATAGTTGTAGATCCTTTCAAAAATCAATTGATTTTTATTTTCTGTGACTTTTCCTTAACAAATATAAAAACTATTTTTAAAAGTGTTGAAATGCTACTTTCCATTGTAGTCAGATTTATTTCTGTACAAGTTAAAGCATATTATTTGAATAAGTCAGTGACTTAAATATATTTTCAACCATCTATCGATCTATCCATGGTGTGTAGCTGCTTATCCTCGCTTGGTCGCGGGGTTGCTTGTGGCCACCTCCAGGTGAACCCTGTACAGGTCGCTAGTCCATCATAGGGCAACACAGACATGGAGGGCCAACCACCACACACACACACACACACACATGCACACACACACAAACACATGCACACACATGCACACACACACACACACACGCACATGCACATGCACACAGGCAATTTAGAGACACAGATTAATCTAAAATGCATGGTTTTAGACTGTGAGAGGAAGCCAGAGCACCCGCTAAAAACCCATGCATGCACATGGAGAACATGTAAACTCTATGCAGAAAGGACCCCAGGCTTGCATTTTTTTCATTTTTTTTTCACGTGTCCTGTCTGGCAGTCTGGCACTCAGAATTGGTGTCTGACTACCAAGTACAAGGCCAACAGATTTACTTTCTAAAAGCAGAGCCTTACAGCTTTTGCTATAGTTCTCCACTTGATATATATGTGTGAAAGATCTTTACTAGAGATTGCTGTGGGTTTAATTACCTGAAGTTATGGACACGGGAACAAATTAAAACACAGAACCTTCTTGCTGTGTCGCAACAATGCTAAAAAGCGCCACCATGCAGCAATTTATATCATATTATCAACTGTATTTGGCTTCATTTCATTTGAGGTTCATTTGAGACAAGGAATTAGGCCGATATCTATTGAACTTGGAACAAAATTGACTGATTCCATAAAATAAAATATTGTTTCTCTTGTACATTGCCTTGAGATGGAATTTGTTTTAAATTGTTGCTATATGAATAAACAGAACTGTTTATAACTGAGTTATGATCAAATTTAACGATAGACTTACAAACTTCACAAATGAGCAGGTGATGTCATTTTGTAAACATTAATACTTTTATTGATTTACATTTGAAACAGTTGCATAGTACAGTTAAGGTTATGTGCAAACTGAACATCTAAAACTGTTCAGAGGCGTTTATAGTGCAATATTGTATAATGCTCATGAGTCCTTCTAAACAGGTATTTCCTGCTTAAAAACAATGGTACATATTTACATGACAAAAAATGAGACATTTTAACATTAGCAGAATCAGTAATTGATACATATTTGTGGAACAAAAACAGGTTATAGTTTCAAAGACTGAATTGCATCAGTCCCAGCCCACAGATCCTCCAATCATATCAGTTTCTACCTACACGATTTTCCATTGCATTGTGCTCATATTGTGCAATATAGTGCATGCTAGTATTTGTTACTCATGAAAATAAAGATTGAACATTAATCTCTTTAGTGCAAATCTAACAGCTCTGTGCAAATTGTTACATAACAAATACCAAAAAAATGTAGCAAATGTGTCCTCTTCTAATTTTCTGTTGTTTGCATAGACAAAGTTAATGTTATGTAGTTTAAATTGCATGCATACAACAAAATCTCTGCAGAGTAAGTCTGCAACATTAACACAGATTGTGAAAGAGTGCTGAGGTTACTCCAGTCTTGTGTTACTGATGCGCATAAAAAATGTCAAAAAGTGGTTTTAAACATTTTCAAAGACCCTTTCTGGAAACTGCTTCAACTAGTGTAATAACCTTGGGATTTTGAGGAACGAATGCTGCTCTCGATGAACAGAAATTATCATTAAACTTTATCCTGAAACATGAGTAAATAAGATAAATGATCAAAATACATTTGACAAATGTCGTTATAGATTATTTTTAGTCCTAGGATTGTCAACAAACTGAAACATTCAGATTCACACAGGACAAATTTTATCAATAGGACTTAAAAGCTAATAAAAATAAAAATAAATCAAAGAAGAGATTAAGATAGAAAAAATAGCTTGTCCTAAACTAAAAAATAATATAAAATGTGACTACTGATCACTAATTTTCTCAGTGTTTCGGCTTTTTCACATGTGAATACATAAATGCGAGTCACATCTCAGCTGAATTGTTGTCTTTTGTGTGCTTTTGAGAGAGATGCTGATCTGAGCTCTGACCTACATTCAAATCTAGTGCAGATGTTTCCTGAACATCTGTGCAGAGCAGCTTCCCAGAATGCCGCTTTAAACACTCACACGCAAAATCCGTCACTCTGTCCTTCAGTTTTGACATGTCCAGTATGTCGATCAGACGGTGTCTTCTCCATCCAACCATGTGATGTGAGAGTCTGAGCTGCCCTCTACCAGGTTGTTGTGTTTGAAATCCTTTCCTCAGGTTAATCGTTGCGGTTTAGATACTTTTGTTGTGAAACTGACATCAATTGTTTCAGTTAAAGTCCTCTTGCGCCCCAGAGCTCTGATCCGATCAGAAACCTTGAAAATAAAGGATTAAAGGCATTAAAAGCTGTCAACCAATAGGATTTGAGTGAAACCTGTCTTCTGCATCCTTCTAAAGTGATGCATCGTCAGATGTTTACATTTCTATCGTAAAAAACATAATTAAAAAACCCAGATACAGAATGAAAAGCAGTATATTCCTCACAATCATAAAGTTCCTCTTGAAGATGCGCACAAGATAACAATACTAATAATGTCTCTTCACCTCCAGTTGCTTTTATGTAGAAAACATGTATTAATACATGTTTAGACCCTGACTTTGATTGATGCAATGCGTTGAATTCTGCTTATTTTTGCTCGCTTACAACTGGTGCAAAATGCAAGATCACAGCATGATGCTGCCACCGCCATGTTTCTCTGTGGGTATGGTTCGTTCAGGGTGATGTACAATATATGCATAAGCCATGTCCCCCTTTAGGAATAGAGATTGTAGCTGCATTATGACCTCTAGGTTAAACATATCCTTTATAGTGCCTTATTAAACAAGATCTCATTTTGCAACAGAAAAGTGGTGCATCAAAAAGTTTTGTTGAAATTAGATCTGGCTTTTTACTGGTGCATTAAAAATATATACTTGGGCCATGTATCTGGGTAAGATGAGTCTTAATTCTCAATGTAATTGATACATTAAAAGAACTAGCAGGATGACAAGAGGCAACAAGTTCACAATATTTCAGAGCTAATTCAACCTAAAATATATTTGGATTAGATGTTTTGTTTTTTACTCAGACCAAGAGTGAAACTAGCTTAGAAGTTGAAACATGGTTCATTTGAATCAGTGCTTCTTGTAGAAACAGAACGACTTAGCACTTATCTTGATTTATTACTGGGACTGGTTTGGTTTTGTCTGGGGTGACTGCATAGTTGTTACAAAATTAAAGATTTTTAAATACAAAAAAAAAACACGCAGGATTGTGCCTACTCTAAGTTGTAATTAATGTATCCCTAAAGTTAATGTCAGTCTTCGATATATATTGCCTTCTAATAACCTGAATGCCCTCAGTCAAGACAGACATACAAGGTGAAATATGCCCCTGCCACCCCCAAAACAACCAAACTCCACAGCAGTCAGTCTAGACACAAGCTGCTCTTCAAATCATCACACCTCCTCCTCCTCCCTCATCCCGCCATCATTGTCTGAGCCCCCAAAGTGTTTTTTTCCCACGCTTTATTTTTCTCCGTCCTGTTTGCAGCCGAGGAGAAGGAGGAGGAAGAGGAGGAGGAGGTGGGAGAACTGATGGGGTGGCCATGGAAACCCTACATTGGTGTTCCCCCTGATTGGAGTATGCAGTGACTAATTATTCAGTGCATATGCTTAAAAAAAACAATAAAGCGGGACGTATTGAGATGCAGACGCAAGCATCGCACGGAGTGTGATTAGCATACAGACCAGAAAACCCTTCTTTTAAGGAAAGGGAGACCACTTTGATAAAAAAGTGACTCAAATTATTCCTCTTTAATCAGGCTTGTAATGTTGGTTCAATACTGTGAGATTTGGGGGATTTCTATAAAAAACAATACAATTGTTTAAACTTTATTTGTAGTAGTTTTGATAGTATATATATATATATATATATATATATATATATATATATATATATATATATATATATATATATATATATATATATATATATATATATATATATATATATAGTGCAAAAGGAGGAGTTAAGTTAACAATGGCTGGTATTGTTTACCAATCTCCCTCCTCCATTAATCAGGACGAGCCGGCTCTAATTGGCGTTTTGGTTAAGCTGCTCTCCAGACCCCGGTTCCCTCAACTGGCCTAAATAATGGCGTTACGCCACAAGTGCCGCCACACATTGGGGAGGACAATGTGCCGCTTGTCTGAGGGTCCAGGATAGGATCCCCCACCCTCTCCTCTTTGCCTCCTTCTTAGCACCCCCCTGTGCCCCCCAAAATAAACCTCACACGGAAACACAAAGAAGGCCTCACACTATTGAGATCTCACTATCGCTGGCTCCTTCTCCTTGTCTGTCTGCTTCCCCCTCCTCCTCATCCTCCTTCCCCTCATTCCCACACCCCTCCATCATCCTTCAGTGGGTAAAGTTTCTCAACCAGTAGTTGAATTTATTTGGCTCAGTGGTCAGGTAAAAAGAAAATCTGGATTTCTGTAAAATGATTTACTTTACCTTTTAAAATCTGCTGCCCATAAAGAAAAATTCCCAATGAACAGTGGTTAGATATTAACGCTACTTCTATCCATACACTGCAGGTACATGATCATCTTTTTTGTGGTGTTTTAAGGTTGGTCCACCCTTATCTTTACATAGACCATACCATGTGTTAATCCCATAGGTCCAATCCAAATTTAGCCTAAAAACAGTCGATGAAAGTCAGGCCTGATGTTGTTTAGACAGAAGGCAAAAGCATCTTTTTAATGTTTTTAAGGAGGACTTGCACTTGTGGCAATTCATCACGAAAGTCATCATCAAAAGTAGCATAGAATCACAAATTTGTTGAGTTTATTTCAGGAAATCAATGTTGCTCTTGTTAGACCCGCTTAAATATCCATTTATATTTCAATTTACAGCAGGCAAGAGGTGGTTACTGGTATCACGGGATGCTGGGGATTTAAAGTTTTCCCATTGTTTAGGGCTTTTTACTGAGGTGCCAGAGAAACACCTGCAATGACTGGAGTTTTCTCTGGCCGTATAAAGCATAGAGCAAAGCATCACTGCCCCAGCCCCACCTGTTGCTTCACACTGCCAGTCAGCTTGGTTTCTGGTAGTCAAAAACATGGACAGCCTTGAAGTGGAACCTAAAGGACCCCCACCCGCCACTCCTATTGTGGTACTACAGTTGGTATGCTATGAGTAGCATGTCTGTAAGTTTTATTTAACTGAGCAGATAGCCTGACTAATTAACCAGCTAAAAGCTAGTTGTACAACAGGTTTTATTCTATAAAGAGTAGACAAAAAGTTTTCTGTTCTGGACAATAAAAGGAAACTACCACGAAATCTGTCAGGTGTTTTCGTTTATGTCTGTGAATAAGAATAATGGATGATAGGCTGAGAATACCAATAAAATTAAATGATATAAATACCATTATTAATACTTTGATAATCAATTTGCTTTTTTTATCACCTGTAAGAATAATAGGCATTTTTTCCATTTTACAAAAACTAAATTAGATCATGTTACATGTCTTTGTTTATAATTACAGTAAGAATCTCATACCGTCCCATGCTGGAGTTTGACTTAAGGGTTTTATGGGTGTAGAGCTGGAGGTCAACAACCATTTAAATTCAAACAGACTTTTGCCCTACAAAATAAAACATGTCTAGAGCCTCAAAAATAGTTTATTTCAATCTCCTTTTTCCTTCTAAAAGCTAATGAAACTCAACTAAAATTATTTCTATTTTCAGATTTTAAAACAAAGCAAATCATTTAACTTTTACAAAGGAAAAAAACTATTTTGTTTGTAGAATGAAGCCAGCTGGGTGAGCTCTTTCCATTAATGTGTACAATAAAGATATAAAAAATATAAAGCACATCTTTAAAAAAAACCCATCACATTTCTCTAAAAAGCCTTGTACAATCTAACTTGTTTTTTAGATTGTCTATGTGCATATTGCATTAAACTACACAGAAGAACTGCTAAAGCTACCGTTTCCTATCATCTTGATAATTAAAAAAGGTATATATATATATACATATATATATATATTTTTTTTTTATTTTTTTATTTGATGAGCCAAAAACCACATTGGGCTCTGGAGCTGCAGGTTGCAGACCCCTGTTCTAGGGGACTATGTAGAAAGAAAACCAAGCAAGGAAAAAAGATATTCGTATGTCCCTAACTGTCTAAAAGTTGTATCGATCTGTTTTTTGATCTGACCATCTCTCCGTTCTTCCATCCATTCATTCCTTTGTCCATGATCCATCTATGTCTCATCTCTCTATGCAGTAATCCATACAACCAGCTACTTGTCTGCTATTTATTTATCCATCAGTTGTTGTCCATATTTAATCCCTGACCAGTGTAAATATATATATATATATCAGCCGTAAATTAATACATACATTAACTTTTGCAGTCATACTTTAAAAGTGGGTAAAAAAAGATTGCGAACGTGTAGGAAAGCGTTTAGGAATAGGGGGTCAAATACTCTACAGGCCAATTAAATCATTTTTACAGTATGTATTGAGATTTTTCTCAGCACTAAATTTGTCCTTGCATAAATTAGTTGTCAGATTTGGATAAAAATGACTGGCATTGTAGAGCCTAAAAACGTAAAACGTGATCCTACATCGACTGATTCAAAGGTTTAAGCTAAACAAGAACATATTGCTCTTGTGAGAACACAGTTAAGTCTGATTACAAGTGGAGATTTATGAATGCTGCTGTGTTGCTAATTATGGCTCCCCGTGTTCGTGTAGGAGGATATAGGTTGTTTTTTTCTACTCGGTTTCATCAAATCAAGATGCCTACACACTCATCTGGAATTAAAAGCTCCACATGCAGATAATACCGCCAGTTGTGGTAATTGCAACTCTTTTGTAATTAAAAACACTGAAACAATTTAATTAACAAGACTTTTCCCGGGCATCGCCATTACATTCCCGATCAGCTGCAGAGTGACAACGGGCACAGCGAAAAGCAGTTGCCCTTAAAAATGCCACCTCTTCGACATTAAGACGCCGCTGGCTGCACGGTTTTCTCCTATCTCATCCCTTCCTGCACGTCTCTGGGGGGCGGTCTCTGCAATTAACACGCGGGCAGTAATTAACACTGTCTCGAGGCGACCAATGGCGCAGAAAGGATGAGGGCATACATGAAGTGGGGGAAGGTGCAGCGCCAGCTTGTCCACGTTCCTCGTTCAGCTGCCATTTTGTGCCAGCCTTAGCACCTAAGATGGTGGCGGGACTGTGACTTGCCATGCGGGAGAGGAGGACAAACTGGCAAGGGAGGGGTCAGAAACGAGGAGGATTATGGGATAGAGGAAGGAGTTTTTTTTTCATTCTGCTAGTTGGTGCATCACTGAATGACTACCAAGACGGGGGGGGAAATAGAGAGGAGGGAGCAGGAGGCATGATCGTCACATCGCTGCCCTACATGCACCCCACATTCAGAAGGAATTCTCCCACTCACAAACATGGGAAAAAATAAAACTCATGGGAGGGAAACACAACTCTTGGTGTCGGTGTGTTCATCAAAAATTTTTAGAAAACAGCAAATTTACACTCGTTGCCCCACGCATGAGCAAACACGCGCACACACTCCTATAAACAACCAACACAGCGGTCCTCATGGTATGGTCTGCCCCTGAGCATGCAAATGACATTCATTATGCAAATGCACACAAATCAGAGCCAACCATCTGAGAATCTGAGCTGGGAGAAAAAAACCCACAAAGAATGAAATTAAATGAATGAGAGGGGGGAGAAGCATGGAGGAGGGCTGCAAGAAGTACAGTGTGGTCAACAGAAAATAGAATATAACCTGCTTCATTAGGACACAAACTGTCTGGCTTAAAGCGGTGGGTATATCTCAGTTCTACACTCTTGCTTCCTGCTATAAAAAATACTCACACATGGTCTGCTAATCAAGCAGAAACTGATGGGCTTTTAAGGGGAAATCTGGATAAACCTAACACACGAATCTCATGGAATCTTATCTGAATAACACGCTAAGTGATGCTGCATATTATTATTGGACATTGGATGGGACTACATCATGTGCTGTCGTGGGATGACTTCTTGTGCCGTTCTCTTACACTCACTAGTTAACACCATTTAATATGATCCTCTAAAAGCTTAAAATGAGTAGGAATTGTGCTCAAAATGTGCCTGAAGGGTCATGTAATTAATACAGAGTTTGTTTCTTTTTCATGCAGTTTTAATGGAGCCTGCAAGTTTCTTGCGGTGGTTTTGTGGGGGATTGTTAAAGGTTTTCATTATTTAGATATTCTTTTGTTGCATTTTTTTCTGTCTACATGAATTCACAAAATCACCTGCAAAAAAAAAAAGCTCACACTGGAGTGGAAATGCTCCAAACGAGGCAAAGTGCTGCTAATTGCCTTTTTTCGCTGTGGCCTTTGTTTTGTCTCTGCCTCTGCAGGACGTATGCTCTGAAACCCAACAAGAGCTGCAGTCTCATTTGGTGCTTTTATGAAGAGTACCATAAAAGAAGCCAAACCCTGATGAGTTTGGATTAATATTCATGTTGGGGGGGTTGGGGGGGTGCATGTATAAATATATGCCCTTTATGTGCAGGAGACTGCCACATGCATGAGTCTGCAGCAGTTTGCCACTAAATACAGACAGCTGTTACATTAAAGCGTGAGAACGTTACCAGCATGAAGGTATACCAAGGTTTTAGAAAGGTCATGGTTTCAAAAACAAGCATTTCCTACTGTTTGGTGAGTGGCCAGAGAAAGAATTGTCTCTAACTCGATAAAGCATAGAGGAAGACACCACCTCCCCACCCGAACCTGTTGCTGTGCACTTCCACTCAGCTGTCTGAAAAAAAGGTTACTGCCCATTTCCCTCACTTTCCACAAAAAAAAATATAGCTTTATGGAACGTAAAAGGAGCGCCACCCATCATGCTTGTTAGGGTCACACCATTAAAAACTACAGCTGGCAAGCCCCGAGCTGTTAAGCAGCTAGATAGACCCCAACTAACTAACCATCTAATATAGGTTGTTACACTTTCAGTCAGTGGGGGTTCTTGCATTAAAGCCATATTGAGAGAGTCCCTCTTTTTTCACCTATCCATCCAGGTTTGACCAATCTATGTTTTGCAGTTTTCATGATCACCTCAGTTTAAGGTTTTCTTGATGCGAAAACCCCCCATAGAAACAGCCATTTATGTATTTTGGCAGACAGAATAGTTTGTCAGTGCTTCAGATATTAAACTGTAGCGGATCAAATGCTGAGATCTAGATAGTAGTTTATATAAACTATAAACTGCAATATTCAAGTTTTAAAAAAATGCTGAAATAGCTCTTTAGTACGTTGTACATTTTAGGACATCCTCGAACATCAGACCAAACAGCCTCAGAGATAACATCATAGATAAAATACATCGCTTTTCATTAGAAAACTTGTCATGGCTCTTAATGAAAGGCATCCTACTAAAAGCTCTCAGAAAAAACACTGCACATTAAATGTTTAAAATTAATATATGTAGTCTATGTATTGTAAAACAATTTAGCTGGGATCTGACAGTGGTGGCACCTGCAGGAGGCTTGTTTCTGATGGCGTTTTTTTCTAAGACCTGAGAGCATTTTTCTTAGACCTTTCAGTCAGAGGTATGACAACTCTTTGAATGAAATGTGATGTATTTTTTCTATGGTGCGATGTTTGAGGATGTTTCATCTGAGGATGTCCTAAAATGTACACCTTACTTTAGTTTAGCATTGATTTCTAATCTTAAATCAAGCAACTGTAGCATCATTAGCAGCCTGCAGGGTATTACCCTGGTATCTGATGGTGCTTTTAATTTTAAAAAGACGAAGGGGGGCTTCTTACCATTGACTGAACATGACAATAAGCAGTAGAGAACATGCTTGGGACACAACTTGACACCATGTTTTTGTTCCTGAGCACCCATGCCACCCCTTAACAGAAACACGCCCCGGGCAGTGAGCCATATCAAACGCCCCCAAAGCTCTGTGTTTGTTTATGAATAGCAGAATGACAAAAAGGAATAATAATTTTCACAATGAGCACATTAGTGTATGTTTATGTTACATTATTTAAAAAAAATTTAAATAAATGCAAAGGTTGCATAATTATATCTGTAATTTTCAATATGTTTTATTATTTTAGCACCAGTGGAAATAGTCTAAGCAATTAGATCATGATATATATTTTTTTTACCATTGTAGTTTAACTAAAAGATACCATCCCGGGAGAACAGGCCGATGCCTTGCTACATTTCAAAAAGTATTTCAAATATGTAGTGAATTTTAGTTTGAGAAAAGAAGAAAAAATCAACTTTGCAGAGCAAAAAAAGATCTAGTAATAAATCTCTTCAATTGGGAAAAAGTTAAATAAATGGCATGTTTTCTGGGACATTTCTGGAATTATAAAGGCCTAAAATCTTTGTCAATGTCAGCATGTTTCTGAGATTTTTTTTCCTATTCCTTTCTGTTGCTGAATGAGACGATTAATTCAGTTGAAAAGGTTAAAACAAGCTCTGAGATCAGACCCTGATAAAAAGGATTTGTTTGGTGGGTGGGCGTGTGTGTGAGAGAGAGAGACAAGAAGACGGTTCTTAATGGAGGTGAAATGTTAAAAATGCTTGAGTTCACTCCCAACTTTCTCAGAATATGTTAAAACCTGTGTTATTTTAAATGCAGAGTTTTGTAAGATTGTTTTTATAATTTTTTTATTTGCTGGACAGTTTTCAAAATAAAAGTGTGTTCTGATTCATTTCGGTCAGTCAGTCACTTCTCCAATCAGTGGAACTCTGGGGCCATATTTGAGAAGAATGGAGGATCCTTGAGGTTTGAAGTCATCCTTGAATAAGTATTTATTTTGAATTTAGCCTTTATAGGAAAATAAATTAACAACAAAATGAGCACACAGATGCTAAGTCGCAGCTGGATTACTGCTCACACTGACAACAAGCAAATTTGTGTGTGTGTTTGCTTTTTTTAATCCCAGTTATCGTCTTTTTGTCTACAGTGCAGATGGATGCGTCCCTCCCCTCTTGGTAAAATCAGCCCTTATGTAACGCAGCATCATACCTTCACATCATTGGTTAGCAGCAGCTGTTGTCCACCTCCAGTCCTATCTGTGGCTGCTGCTTTTTTTTTGACTGGCCTTGTTGTTTTCCTTTTTCCTGTGCATGCGTGTAATGGGATTCTTGTTACTTTCGGTTATCTAGCTTTATGAAGAATGTACGTCACTCATACAGCTAGATAACCAAAGATAACAGACAACCCCTCAGGCCTGCAGACGCAGCTCTCCAGCAGGAACAAAAGCACGACAAAACATCTTGATGCACCTGGAAGGACAAACGACAACAAAGGAAAAGACATCAGGACTAATTCACCAAAACAAAGCTAATTCACTCTGGAATATGTGCCAACCAGGAGGCAGAGGTGTAAATTAAGATAGTAATAGTCACACGTAATATATGTGAAGTATTAACACAGACGACTGATCACATGGTGATAAAAGCACCCCTGTGAAATTGCTTTAACAAAAAAAAAGTATCACTAAAGATTCACAAGATGAAGCTGCTGGGAAAATGCATCTTCTAAGCAATTAAATGTGTCATGCAACTGAAATTTGAATTTTATAGGAATTCAAAGAAAAACCATCCAGTAAAACAAAAGATCAGCAACAAGATATTAATGAGGAGGACAGAAGGTGGATATAAAGCACCAACACTAAGAGGAAGGATTTACACAAATTTAATACATGCTCTAATTTTATAGGAAGTAAATACAACGTTCTATAAATCTCTACTTCTAATAATAAAAAAATAAAATAATTTGCACATTATGAGGAATAAATTCCTAATGTACTATATTAGAGTTATTGATAGAATTGGACATATAATGTGTAAAAGCTTTAACAATGTAAGATTTACTACTATAAAAGTAAGATTTAAAAAAAATAAAACATTTTTTAAACATGGTCAAGAAAGACAATGCTTTTTGTTTACCAATTGATGTCTGTAAGACACAACATTTTAAAGAAATCTATTAAAATCATTGCTGCAAGAAATTAAATGTAAAAAAAGTATATTTTAGTGTAAAAGAGAATTTGTATTTTATTGTGGCTTTTTGTAAATGCAGACTATCATTTTAACTCGCCTTCCTTTGGCTTTAAGAGGATGGGTTGCAGCAAGATGTGAAGCCTAATGAACACACTCTACACAGAGATGATTATTCTTTCCCTACAGTATGGTGAAAACAAGCCACTGATCCCATCTACACTTCAAACCCACAGGCGAACAGATGGCTTCTGTTATATATATATATATATATATATATATATATATATATATATATATATATATATATATATATATATATATATATATATATATATATATATATATATATATATTTATATAATAGTTATGCCATATTTGTTTCTTATATAGGGGGGCAATTGTTTATTTCGGAGCTGCTTCCCTTTAATCGGTGTTTGGGTTTTTGCCATGAACAGGTATTACTGCAGATCAATTTTCTGCATCACGTCTCCAGGCCATGACGCACGTTTCCACAGCATAAGGTTTTTATTCACTCATTTTCTCACCTTATGATTATTTCTTATAGAGCTCTTGATATAAGACAATAAAGTTTTGTTTTTTTCCAAATATTTTTGTATTGTTTATTATTTTTGATAAACCTATTTACCTACAAACTTTCTAACGAACTTATTTATCTGGGGTTGTATTTGACAAAAAATGTGATCTACTTTACGCCGATTTGTCTAATATGTGTTTTCGATCAACCTTTTTGTCTTCACTAATTCTTACTTTAAGGTGTTTGTTTATATTTTTATTTGTAGTTTTATTTAAATAACTTTTATCCCATATTTCTTTGTTTGCTCTGATTTAAGACGACGCATAGACCAGTAAAGCAGTATAATAATAAAGTGACTCTCCTGGCTCTTTTATCTAAATAAATGTGACGTTTTTGTTTAATCTTTCCTTTATCGCAGCGATAGAATTGAAATGTTCCGCAAAACTGAGCTTCCACAAACGATCCCGACCAGATGTATTGATAATTTCCAGGTGCGATCACTTCCAGACTGGCTGATGCCACCGCTTTATCTTTGAAAAGCTTTCACCATAATGCAGAGGGACTGTGGGAATGTCTGTCAGTCATGTATTCACCTGGAGGTACGAAGGATGTCTTTGATCTTCAGTTCTACAAAAAAACAAAAGAAAAACGATTAAACAAAAATAGAGCACTGGACAATAAAGTCGCACATGAATTTCTCCGTTTTGGGGAAAACTCTTGGAAAAGAGCATGGGAACTGTCATAAAAGCTGAGCAGCTTGTATCGCTCTGCAGCTTCTGTGACTCTGCAGATGCCGCTGCTGCTGCAGACTCACAGCGACGGGCCCCTTCTCCATCTCAAACCTGTTGTGCGTCACAGCGCATGTCTCCGCGGCCAAAATCTGGATGCTTTACCCATCTCTAAGGGGAGTTCCATGTTATAGATCGCATATTTCCACTTGGATTAAAGTATTTAAGTCTCTGGTTTTCTTGTTGGGATAGATTTTGCGATAAAGCAGCATCCTCTGTATCGTCAAGCATGTGGAAAATACGCGTTTCTAAACAAAAACCAATGAAAACAGATGCAAAATAAACAAAGTGTCACTTTAAATAGCTTCAAACCAAAAATATTTTGAATAAGGAATTTTTAAGTAAATATATATGTACAAAAATTAAATAAAAGTACAGTAGAAGTAGGCTTGAACTTTCAGAGAGATTAAACAGGCCTAATGTAAGAGCCCTCCGTGAACTCAGCCTGCAGGAAGAGGTGCTGCTGCTGGATGCACATACCAAAATAATGCCTTAAATTTCTTGACCTGTTCATAATGTAGGCTAATCTCTTGGTATGCAGAATAGGCTGAATGCATTAGCAAAGTGCTGTGAAAGATCGCAGCAACAAACAGGCAAACTTTATGCAGCCTGGGAATCATAAATCGAGGAAAACCCTGCTGTGAAGTTCACTTATACAATAACAATGGTCAAATATGTCTCTTTAGATACAGTAAATGGTGCATCATGGACTTATGTAACACTTGAGACAATAATAGGAGACCATATGGCAGATCCTGGTTCAGTTTTGCATGGACAGATCAAGGTTCATACTGTTTGAATCTGCGAAAAGCAATAATAGCAGTAGTCAAAAGCCTGATTTATTTCATGTGTTTTCTAAGTACTGGTCGAATTCGGGCTGACCAGAAGGGTGGAAATAAGCAGATTTACATTCTGTGGCGCTGTTTATCGCGGTTATCCTCCACCAACTGTGTAAAGCCTAATCGTTGTGTTGAAACTGCAGATGATCTCCAAACAAAAGTGTTTGCAGCCACAAGTGAAGCTGCACGTCTCTTGCTGCTGACATCACATGATGCTTTGATTCTTTATCTCAGATGCTGCTGCTGCTGCTGGTGCGCACCATACATGCATCTCCAACTCATCTCAACACAAACCCGCTCTCCTGGAAACAAATTTGTATTCTGCAAAATCCTCACCTGATCCACATTCGGAACAAAAATAATAAACGATAGAGATATTTTTTTTTGGGGGGGGGGGGGGGGGCTCAGCTCGGAACACCAAAGGGCAACTGCTGCTTTTTTTTCTACCCAGACGAGCTCACAGTGTTAGGAAATTGTGTTTTTAAAGAGAAAGCGGGTCTTACTTTTTTTCTCCTCGGGTGCTCCGGGATGGGCTTTTAGGGGGTCTCCTTGTAAGCGGTGGTCCCTCCGGGTGTGCGGCATGCTGGGAGCCAAATGAGCGCGTCCGTGAGCTTTGTGGCGACGACGCATGGTGACGTCCCCGCCGGCGCAGTCCATTTATGCATCTAACGGGTCTATCCTCCACGTCCACAGCTCCTGTCCTCACCGCTGCAAAGTGGGAGCTTGGAGCTGCCGACACACTCGGACAACTACATCTCCACCAGCGTTGTCTCCCAAAGTGACTCAACATCTCGTTTGTCCAAATTCATATAGCTGCGTCCAAAGGAAGACCACACCCCCGTGTGGGTCGGTGATGTAACACTGTTCCCTCCCTCCGAGTTTTTTTCCTTTTTTGTGTTTTTTTTTAGTTTATGCAAGAGGAAAGGTGCCAATATAATATGGACCTTTAGGCTTGCAGCGCTGCTCACCCCCCCAACAGACGGATGCAGAAGTGCATCAGCCATGCATGCCTCTAACTCTGACAGAGGTTGGCAAATCTTTAAAGGACAAATACTCCCATTTTTAACAGCATTCCTTTTCATATTGTTCAGCTCAGAATAGTTAGATCCATTTCCACGCCTGCAATCAAGAACCATGGGGAAAAGCGTAAGGCTCAGCTGGCGAAAGTTGCCGAAGACACAACCAATAAAATTCTAGGTTTTTGAGACTTGGAAAACTGAAACCATTATAAATCTTTCCCAAACATTTTTTTGCCTCATATATGCAGCTTATATCCAACACAACAAAAGAAAGAAAAATGTGTTTGCATACGCATAAGTGTAAAAATCTTTTATTGAAACACATTTTGATTTAATTTAAGCATTCAGTCACTTGGGTACACACCTGCCTTCAGTTAAAGTGAAGATATTTAACATAAAATAAAGTTGTAGATAGAGGATTTTCCTGACATTTGGTTATGTCATCCATCCATCCATCCATCCATCCATCACCTATACCGCTTTTACTTGCAGGGTCACAGCGTTGCTCATTTCAGTTCAATTAAATTCAAAAAAACATTAATTTCCATACATGTCCATTAAAGTTGTCATAACTCATATCGCCCAAGTATCTCCAAAGAGTTATTGTGGATGGTGATGCTGTGGGCAGGAAAGATCTCTATAGCGGTCAGTCTTGCAATAAATCTGAAGAGACCTCTGACTGAAGACTGTTGCTATATGACAGCCTCATGACTGTTATGACATCCTAGCAGCTCGATTTCCAGGCAGCAGAGACAATATTTCACGGTAGCATGTCCAACCATCAGTTTGTGGCCAGCACTGCTAATCCACCTCCTTTGCTTTTGTTGCTCCACTTTAACGCTCTGTCCACATGGTTAGACAGCCAGGAGGAGAGATGTTGGAGTTGAGTGCATGATCCTTGCCCATTATGATCAATGAAATAGATGATTTGAACTTCTTCCATCTCTCTCTTCTCTTTGGTCCTGCTCTACATCTACAACACCTCCATTTCATCTCCTCTGGGATTTGAGCTGGTAGTAGTTCAGGTCTGAGCTTTTGAGATGCTAATCAGCTGCTCCCAGTAGTAAAGAAAGTACCTTGCTGCCACAGTTACACATCATAACAACTGTACAAAAGTAAAAAAGTAAGAGCAAAAGTTCTTTCAGCTGTATAGCGTCAGAAAACAGAGGGAATAATTATTCAAACATGCAACGCCTCAACCAAGAGTCATGAAAAAGAACAAATCAGAACTAACGAAACAGAGCTATACCAACATGCTGCCACCATGAAAATTCTATCATTTGCGTCCCTTGGCTCGACCCACAGTTTGAACAGAGGTTAGAAACGGTCCCACACAGAAATAAAAGATTGATGTCATGATTTTTCCAGTGAGGAGAAAGAAATCTGGAGACCTGGGTCCCGAAAACCAATCAAACCAGCACCATGCCCAGGGATTTAAAAGTGTGCAGACTCACAGCGACGAAAAATGTATGGATCCCATTAGAGTGTGGAAGAGAAGACAAAATACTGAATTACATCAGACTGGTGATCTATCTCTGTTGGCTCAAACACAAAGAAAAAAGTTGCAGGTGAAGCAAATTAATGTTAAACATGAAGGAGGATTTGTTACTGATTTAACACAATCTTCAGACATCAGCACTTTTCACAATGACAGAGGTTACATAAGAAGTAAAATCTGCTTTAAAAGATAACTTTTTTATAGCTAGTTTCCAATTAATTTATAATCCTGTGGGATAAAATGTTTTCAACAGAGATTGATTTAGGTGGTATAGAGAAATCCATCCCCACCTGTGTTTCAATAGAGCTGACTGTTTCTTGTATATATTGCTTAGAGTAAAGGGTTCACTTTTATCAGTTTTCAGTGTACCCAGCAAGTGATCCCACATGCATCCACCATACTAATGTTTAAAGTGTCTTCTTTTATAAAGAAAACAAATTTTAATCTATAAACCAAAGAAAACTACAGACTTCAGGAAGGTCAATAAAAGGGAAAGGCTTCTTGTTTTTAGTGCCCCTGACATGTTTCTTCTGTTTTTACTATGTTGTCATATTTCCATGTTTCAGATTATTAATCTATTTTTATTTTCTGGCAAAGATATCCTGAGTAAATACAAGAAGCCCTTTTCAAATCCAGATTTAAATTTTTTTGGGGAGGGGGGGTAAGTCCAAATCCAACCAGATCCTAGGTGAAAAAAGTAATTACAACTCGAGATAAATCATAGTTTAACTGTTAAGCCACATTTATTTTGGACAGCAGTGAACAATTTTATTCATGATTACAGCCTGGATGAATTATGAAATCACTTAAATAGAACCTGTCTGAAAACATGAAATAGGCTAAAAGACCAAAAAAAGAAATAAAAGCAGCACATAATGCCACGATCTACAGACCTTCAAGAACAAACATTTATCAGTCTGGAAATGATTACGAAGCCATTTATAAAACTCTGGGACGCCAGTAAACCACAAAAAACCCTTTTGACCAAAAAGAACCGAAAAGCCCATCTGACATTTGTCAAAAAAAACATCTTGATGATCCCCAGGACCTTTAGAAAATCTTTTGTTGTAAAACTAACCCATAATTTCAGGGAAAGAACATCATGTTGGAGGGTAGGGTTAGGGTTACAGTCAAACATTGTGGTGGTAGTCTGATGGTCTGGGACTACTCTGTTCTTCAGGGCTTTTCAGTTCAATTCAAAAATACATTTCTTGATGGACAAAAGAAGGTTTTGAAGTGGCCTAGTTGAAGGCATAACTATCATTTTTTCATGCAGAAAAACTCCCCAATTATAGCTGAATTAAAGCAACTATACAAAGAAGAATGGATCAGAATCCCTCTACACTACTGAAAAAGACTCCCTGGAACACTTCACTATTGATAGTGTTTAAAAAGTAGTCCCAAAGGTATCCTTGCAAGCGCAGTGGCGCTTGTGTCCTCATTATGATCGTTGTACAAAAGAGTTCCCCAAAATACTTTATTCTATTTTATATTCTACTTTAGACATTTGAATTGTATACATTTTATCTCTATATAACTGGCATTATATAGCGCGTGCTGCGCTTTAAGGGACAACTACACTTTCTAAAGTAAAAAATGGGAAGTTTTGGAGAAAATATTAACCTCTGCTGGTGTGTATCTCTCCCGCTGATGCTTCCAGACTCCAGAGGTACTCCTGCTTAATTATCATGATAATCACACAAAAAGTCTTTTGAATCTGTGAAAGCCAAGAATCTGCTCTAATGCTGTTGTATGGTGTCTCAGTATGTCTGTTTGCACAGACTCAGCCCTTGCATGGATAGTGCCAGCTCTGGCATTATTGAATTTTGCAATAATTAATAGAAATCTCGCATGGTACAATCCTGGACCATGCAGGAGTATCTGCTCCTGCAACGAGTCAAAGCTCGCCTCCCTATTGCAGATTTTGTCGTGACGACTTGAGATGGCAGCAGAAGAAAAGCTGCACCCGCACAATGGTGCTTTTCGTTCTGCTGCCCACACTAAACACAGATTATGATACATTTACAGAGCTGTGAAGAAGCAAATCAAGTTCATCACTGTCAAACGTGCTACGGAGAACCTACAGGTTCTCTGAGGAGTTCTCAGAAAGACAAAAAGAAGCACAAGAAGTAATTGCAGGTTGTCTTATGTCTAGTAAAACACAGAAGCGTATTTCTGTTAATTTGATTAAAAATGAAGGAAATGCATTGACTAATACTACAAGCCTCTGAATGTACAATATCTGGCATCAGCAGGGAGAGTTTCATCCATGTACTTCCTGGCAGACTTATAGAGAACCTCTAAATGAATGTGAACAAACATGACAACTAAATATAAAATAAAACTTTACCAAAAAGGCAATGCAGATTATTCTTCACAGGTTTTTCAGATGTTGTTGAAGGCTATCCACACATGACATGACTGCATATATTTTGGAAAGACTTGAAAGAAAGCTTCTCTTGATTTAGATATTTTAATCTCAATAAGATATTTATGTGACAACCACAAACTTCAACATGTTATATTTGGACTTTATGTGACAAAAATACACAAAGCAGTGAATAACTGTGAATTGGAAAAATTGATTTTAGAATAGAATACAATAGAATAGAATAAAATAGAATACAGACATCCTTTATTGTCCCACCGAGGGGAAATTCACGTCTAACAGCAGAAAAATTAATGACAATCATAGATTCACACAAGAAAATGTTGAAAACTGGAACAAAAAAAATAAACTGCACAGTGTGGACAAAATTGCAATACTAAAATACTGTGGTTATTAAAAAATAAAAATAGCATACTCAGATCCAAAAAAAGTGCAACTGAGCAGGATAATTGTAAAATATTTACAGAATGTGCATGAGTATTTGTGCATTAAAAGACAACAGACTCTGTGACAGATTGGTGACCTGTCCAGGGTTTACCCCGCCTCTCACCCAATGACTGCCGGAGATCGCCCCAGCAACCCTGCATAGGATAGACCGAATATATAATGGCTGGATGGAAAACAACTGACTATTTACAATAAGTGAATAATAAAACTGTGCAGAAACAGAGATGTGCAATACTAGCAGAAATGTTATTTGAAATTAGAAAATGGTGCAAATAACAGCAGGTATGGAAACATTGAGTTTTTTGGGAGCAGTGATGCACTTTAAATAGAAACTATTAGAATGAATGGGGTGGGAGATATTGTCCAACAGTGATGGTATTTTAGTCCTTCTTTCTCCCACCACCTGCACTGTGTCGAGGGGGGATCCTAGAACAGAGCTGGCCTTCTTGATGAGCTTATCTACTATCTTCCTCTTGCTTTTCAAGATTTTTGCAGATACAAATCTAAAAAGTGTGCATTTGTGTTCATACCTTTTACTCTGATTCTCCTAAAAAAAATCCATTGCGTCCTATTGCATTTAGAAGTTACCTAATTTGTAAATAGAGTCCACCTGTATGTAACTTAATCTCAGTATTAAAATAGCTGTTCTATGAGGGCCTTGTTAGGTTTGTTAGAGAGCATTAGTGAACAAACATCATCATGAAGACAGAGGATTGCAGCAGACAGGTCAGGAAGAAAGATGTAATGAAGTTCAAAGCATAGTTAGGTTAGAAAGGGATACTCCAAGCATTGAACATCTCATAGAGTAGTGTTCAACCCATCATCTGAAAATGGACAGAGTATGGCACAACAACAATGGGCTGGACAAGGAGAGCATTAATCAGTAAAGCATCCAAAAGCCACATGGTAACTCTGGAGGAACTGCTAGGATCCACAGCTCAGGTGGGGGAATCTGTCGACTGGACAACCTTTTGGTGTCCGTCCACAAATCTGGCCTTTGTGGAAGCGTGGCAAGAAAAAAGCAATCTCTGAAATAATGCCATGAGAAGTCCTCTTTGTAGTTTCCCTCTAGCAATATGGGGGGCACAAAATTGTAGAAGGTACTTTGTCAGATGAGAGCAAAAGTAACTTTTTAGGCCTCATGCAAAACATGAAAAACTAACCGCAAACAAAAACATAGTGGTGGCATCATCATCCTGGGGGATGTTTTTCTTCAACATGGAAAGAGTAGCTGGTTGGAGTTAAAGGTAGGATGGATGAAGCAAAAAAGAGAGCAAGAAAACCAGTTAGACACTACTGAAGACTTGAGACTGGGGCAGAGGTTCAACATCCAGCACACCTGAAGCTTAGAGCCAGAGCTGCAATGAAATGGTTTGAATCAAAACATATTTATTTGTTAGAATGGCCTAGACAAAGTTCAGACCTAGAAATGCAGAATAACTTGAAAATTGCGGTTCTATTTTTTAAATGAGAAATACAAATTCTACATGTGCAAAGCTGGTCGAGACATACCCAAAATAACTTGCATCTGTAATCATAAAACCTTTTAAAAAACACAGTAAAGTTATGTTTTAAAGTGACACATTTTGAAAATGTTCAAGACATACGGTTACTTCCACATAGGGTAGTTCACCGTCACCTCTGGAGCCAGTTGGATCCTGTGTTAGATGGGGTGGGTTCATGTAGATTTAAATATTGGACATTGATTAAATTGTTTTAACGTTTGCTGATAGTCAAGGTTAAAGGTATAGCTATTCATTTGAAAAGAAAAAGAAAAAATGTGCAAGATGTAAAGCTCAAGTCACATTTGTATTTTTCTGTCACATGTTTAGCTCACTTTGGTTATGCTGGGTTAAACTGATGTTTGCCGTTTGTTATTGGGTACTAACTGAAATCTACAGAAGAGAATTAGGGTCATTTTTCCCAGAATTTTGACTTTGTTCTTGAAAATCTTTAACTTTAAACTCAGAATTTTTCTTTTTTCCCCTCAGAATTCTGACTTTAATCTCAGAATTATTTATTTCCCTCAGGATTCTGACTTTTTTCTTGGACATTTTGACTTTAAACTCAGAATTGACTTTGTTCCCTCAGAAGTCTGACTTTAATCTCGGAATTTTAACTTTTTTCTTGGAAATGTTGACTTTAATCGCAGAATTCAGACAATTTTTCTTCAGAATTCTTAATATTTTTCTCAAAATTCTGACTTTAATTTCAGAATTTAATCTCACATCTGTTTTGTTAGAATTCTAACTTTTTCTTAAAGTTAGAATATTTCTTTTACAGTGACCTTATTCCTCTTCCGTAGAAATCCACGTGTAGAGTGTGAGTGCAAATCAAAGTTTGAAAACAAAAGCATTTCATTATTTCTACCAATCGCCTTTGATTGGCTGCTTGCATAATGATCAAAGTAATATAACTTGTTTGACTGACTGTAAAATATCAAGAACTAGAGAATCCGGGAGATGGACCGGAATCAGGTCTCTATTATCAACCGATTGCTGTTTTCCAGCTTCTTTAAGACATGAGAAGCACTCAGTCTTTTGCCTGCTTTGGGGCAAAGTCTGTCTCAGACCTTCCATCATCACCATCCCTCCATTGTTTTACTGCTGCCAGCCCAGACGCTGCACAGAGCGCTTCACTGAGCAGAGAGAGCGGGAGACCCCCTGTCTTCGTGGACAAACACGCAGCTTTTACGCACGCTGGAGGTGACAGGAGGTGAAAACCACAACTGACCTCTCACTGTAAATATAAGCCGTAGATCACAGTGGTTTTTCTTACCCACTCAGAGCCGGGAGTGGGTTTGTGCCACGCATGCAGATCTGGCACCCTTTCACCTCGCGTCGCGCCAGTATTCAAATCGTGATCTGCAGGTTTGAATGGGAGCTTAATGAGATGTGCTGGTGTATAATGGGCTGCGTCAAAAGCAAGAAACAGCGTGTGACTGAAGTCATGAAGCAAAAGAATTTCAAGCATTTCATTCTCTCTTTTGATGATCTCTTGTTTCAGCAATATGTATATATTTAAAATGTGACCCAGGAAAATCTGCAGCTTAACTGTGTGTGGGGTCTTAAAGCAGAATCTCCTTTTTGTTTTGCTGTTTAAAGTGGTTTTGAGCTTTGATAAATTCATCTGGAGCTCTGAAAACGAGCAGGAACTTTCCGTCATCCTTTCAAGGGTTTCCCATAAATGCAACTGAGATTTTGCATTTGCACAATTTAACCCACTAAACTGAGTTTCAAACTAGATACAAAAAAATTAGATTTTACATTGATTTCCAAATATGGTTACATATCTTGAATTGAAGATTTTATTCTATGCAAAAAAAAAAAATAAGTTTTTCAATAATTAAGAGATCCACCAGCACTGTAAAAATATATGTGGTCTCTTAATTATCTTTTTTATAAGATATAGTTACATTAGCAAAAGATTTTAACCCACCAGAGGTAAATTCCCTGAGGATGGGTGTTTGTGGTCAGGATTATGCTTAAAAAAAGAAAAGCAGAAAAGATTGTAATCTTCTTTTCATTATTTAAAAAAAAAAGTGATCTGCTCTCTCAGATTGCTTCAGGTTTATGAGCTTACAGGTTTTCATAAAGCAAATTTGTTTATATTAACCTAATTCCAACCAACTGTAATTAATATATATATTATTCTTAGGCTGTTAACCCCCCCACGATTATTCAGATAAATTTAACGATAATAGTTCTAGATTATGATTTTTTTAATAACATAATATTATTGTTTGAGGTGCAGATGAAGTGTCTGGACTTTCTTTGAAATACTGTTATCATTTGAGGTGTTTAGCCACCCCAAAATGACTCATAACACTTCCAGTGCTTTTAAAATGCAAAAGAAATAGATTTTTAAAAACAGCTTAAGCAGTTTCATTTTATTTTATGCGTTATCTCTGTGTAAGTTCATGACATTAATACTAATACTTTATCTATTAAGTCATTTTATTTCATTTGGCTCAAAACGTGCTTTAATTTCACATTTTTCTCCATTTTCCATAAACATGGACTCAATTGTCTTGTTCTTCTTTGTAAAGTAAATTTTATTAATTATGACTGAAGACTTCCATACAGTATTTATTGAACGTGTTAAGTTATCCGTTTTTCAAGGGTCAAGTAAGTTTTGCTGCTCCAGACGATTTTTATTTAATAGGATTACAGGCTTCCTATTGTAACAGTTGCTAAACAGATGCAACCGATGTGCATTTTATCTTTGGCTTCCAAAAAATGTATAGCTAAGTGACAAGGTCAATGTAACAAGATCCTAATTCTGTACTATGAAGTCTAACATTTGCTATCTTTTTTAATTGGCTGTTTTCTGTTTTAGGGAAATAAATGCAGGTGTGGTTCAGAAATAGCCAACATCTTTAGTTCTTCACCTTGCAGATATGCTTCAAACACTGATCTTTGTTTAAAAGAAATGACAACGACTCGGTTTGTTTGTTCAGCAGGCTGTTTCTTTGCCTACTTGATGACCAAATGGAACAACAATAGGCTATCGGCCAATTTTAAAATAAATGCAACGCAACAGCCAGAAAGACATCTCGTTTTGCATAATTTAACCCTTTAATCACTGAGTTTATGTCGGCATTAAAAGTCGTCCTCCAGGAATTGAAATTTCCCCTCAAATTCTGAACACTAGCTCGCTTTTTTAATGTTCAGCTTGATTTGCCGAACAGTTTTATTTGTTTCCCCTTTTTAAAGGAGTAAGCAACAATATAAACTTAAGGAAAATATGCTTCAAAAAATTTTAACGTTAAAATCTCGGGGTTTTAGGCGAAGTTCATGCAGGTGAAATGTATTGTTGCTTTACGTTTAAATATCTTTATTTGACTGAAATGGTGTGTTATTTGCCTTTTGTGAATAATCTAGGCTATTGCATATATTTCTTCCTTTCTGGATTTTTCAGATAAATTTGTCATTTTGTGAAACTAAACAACTAGTATTGAATTTTCATTTGCATATTCCGCACAATACATCATCAGCTTTTAAATGACAGGTACCAATCATTTGCATAAAATCCCGAACTAAAACTTTCCATTCAATGAGACTTGCGGGTGAAAATTCGGCACCTTGTTTTAATAGAAAGTCATCATAAGAACTGCGCGAATTATACTAATTACAATAAATACAATTTTAGATATTAGGCTGCATCATAAATTAGATGATTTGTGCTGAAATGTTGGCAGTAGGCAAATCCGATGTTTCTGAAAACATAATGAAAAAATCCAAACATTCGTCATAATGATATACTTCATAGATTAACTACTTCCTGTTATTTTAGTGGGTAAACAATATGAAATGTATGTGCTCTGTCTGGCCTGCTTGTTGCTTCCGCTATTTTTACCAAGTCTGTAATGAATTAGGCAGAAAACGATAGATCAGATTCCGGTTGGGTTTTCTTGTCATTTGCTGCCACCACGTGGACATTTTGTGCATTGCCTGTAGGACCCCATTTGAATCATAATTTCTTATGTTCCGCTGCCCCTTCAGGTCAAACTTTGCATAGCTGCGCCTTTCAGAGTGAATAAAACCAGAAGCATTACGAATAAATACACAATTAAAACGTTTAGTTGCATAGTTTAAATAAAAATATCACTTTATTTGTTTTTAATCAAAAGTGTGAATGTTGGTTTAATTACTGTCTTAGATCCTGGGCATAAACAGAAGAAATTACACTACAACTAACAGGAAAAAAACGCTTGTTAAAATGTCAAATTCATACTATCAATGCAAAGTTTTAACTAAAATTACATCTTTTTGTTGGAAAAACAACAAACATGCAACTATTTTACTAGGGTAAAAAGTTGCCTGGTTTGGCTCATATGGCTCCTCTGATGGCGTTTCCTTGCATGGTTCATCTGCACTCGGCCCAATGTCCTTTTTTACCTTTTCTTTTAACTGTGTGTGTGCATGGGAGACGGGTTGGGGGGAGGGGGGTATAACTGTGACCATGCTTTTAAATCTGTGGGGGAGGGAAGGGAAGGTGGTTTTATGTGGGGTCATTTTAATCTGTAAAGCACTTTGTGATGCAACTTCTTGTATGAAAAGCGCTTCATAAATAAAGTTTGATTTGATTTGATTTGATTTGATCTTCCTCTACATTGAGGAACATGAGTATTTGAACATCCTGCGATTTTGCAAGTTCTCCCACTTAGAAGTTATGGAGGGGTCTGAAATTCACAATGTAGATGCATTTCCACTGTGAGAGACATCTTTTTTTAAATCCAGGAAATCACATTGTCTGATTTTTAAAGAATTTATTTGTATTTTATTGCTTTTTATTACAGCAAGAATTATGGCTGTCAAAGACCTGTTACTCTGCCTTTATAAAGTCCACCTCGACTCCATTTATTAATCTAAATTAGTAGCACCTATCTGAGCTCGTTAAAGACACCTGTCCACGCCACAGTCAGTCAGACTCCAACTAATACCATGGCCAAGACCAAAGAGCTGTCAAAAGACACCAGAGACAAAGTTGTAGACCTCCACAAAGCTGGAAAGAGCTACGGGGCAATTACCAAGCAGCTTGGTGAAAACAGATCAAATGTTGAGGTAATTGTTAGAAAATGGAAGAGGCTAAAGATGACTGTCAGTCTCCCCCACACTGGGGCTCCATGCAAGATCTCACCTTGTGGGGTATCACTGATGATAAGAAAGGTGAGGAATCAGCCCAGAACTACACAGGAGGAGCTGGTCAATGACATGAAGAGAGCTGGGACCACAGTATCAAAGGTTACTGTCGGTAGAACGCTACGCTGTCATGGTTTAAAATCATGTATTGCACGGAAGGTTCCCCTGCTCAAGTCATCACATGTCCAGGCCCATCTGAAGTTTGCCAATGACCATTTGGATGATCCAGAGGAGGCATGGGAGAAAGTCATGTGCTCAGATTAGACCAAAATAGAACTTTTTGGTCTAAACTTCCAACGGACCCTCGTCTCCAGAACCCCTGAATAGACCTTACCAGGGAGGCTCAGAAGTGTGATTCCCCTGTAGTTGGAACACAATCTGTGGTGCCCCTTTTTAAATAGGGGGACCACTACCCCAGTCTGGCAATCCAAGGGAACTGCCCCCAATGTCCATGCAATATTGTAGAGCTGTGTTAACCAAAACAGCCCCAAAACATCCAGAGCCTTAAGGAACTCGGGGCAAATCTCATCCACCCTTGGAGCCTTGCAACCGAGGAAATTTAAATTGTGCAAATAAAATTGAACAGCATAATGCCAAATCACCCCTCCACTTATTCTGTTTCCTATTGTGGTGAAGTCCCAGAACTAATCAGGTGTACACAACCCCCCAGGAAACATTTTGTCTGCGCACACCTGCTGGGAGATCGAAAATGGCTGAGGTAAGTGTTTGCAAACAAGAATTTAACTGTTAAATAGCTTTTACCATATAGTTTACCCAATTATGTACTTAAATATTGAAAATTAACAATGTTCGATTTGCTTTTTATAGAAACCATGATAAAAATGGAGACTGTAAACAAAGACTTACAAATACTACAAAACCAAAATAAACTTAACTGAAAACTCAGTTGCTGTTTGCTGTTCATTTAATTGAAGTGTTTTACTTACATCAATCACCATATGTCCGAAACATACATGTAACAGTTCCTCAACATTACACAACCATTCTTAAATTTTGCTCCATTCCCTAGGTGATAAGCCTCGAGGGTAGCAGCAAATTCTTACCAGGGCCCCAGATATTTCAGAAACTAAAAAATTGAAAATAAAATGTATGCTCTCACACAACATGTCTTAACTTTCAGATTTCTGTTATTTATTTATTTTTTTTTTTGTGAGCCATTAAGAAGTGGAGTTGCGTGGCGTGGCGGTAGAGCGGGCGCCCCATGTGCAGAGGCTATGGTCCTCGGCGCAGCTGTCCTGGGTTCGATTCCCGACCTCGGAACATGCGCTGCATGTCTCCCCCCTTCTTTCTCCCATTCTTCTTGTCCAGCAACTTTCAAATAAAGGCCACTAGTGGCAATAAAATCTTTAAAAAGAAGTGGACTTGCTTGTGCGCTTCTGATTGTTGTCCTGCTGCATAACTGAAGTTCTTCAATTGAGCTAGCGAGCAGGATTCATATTTCCATCAGTTTTGGACAAATTGTCCAAGTCCCAAAGTAGCAAAGAAGCTCCAGACCATCACATAAGGTGTCAATGACTGTCTCTCATCTAGTCTATGATTTGTCTTTTATTTGGGCAAAATGTGTTGCTTTTTGAGGTCTACTTCTTGTTGTGAAACAGGTTCTAGTTCAGTGACTTTATGATGCTACATGTCAGGTAGTAATCAGGCCTTGGTATGACTAGTGAAACTGAAACCAAAAAACTGTGGCTAATCACCGTTCATTCTTGATTTAACAAGGTCGAATATACGGTAATTTCACACAGATGGATGTTTTCTTTAAATAAATAAATGTTTTGGCTTAAATAAATAAATTCTCATTTGAGAACTGCTCTTTGAAAATATGCTAATTATATTTGTGTGATATACAGATGAAAATAAATATGTCCTGTTATTTTAAATTCATATATTCATCCAGGTCAGGTTTCATGGTGAATCAGGAAAATTAAGACTGGACTAAACCATTATTCTAATGCATTTAACAATCCTCCAAAAGGAACCTATTGACACACTCTTCCCACAGTATTGTAGCTCCTTGCTTTTCATTCCTCATCACTGGTTCTCTGTCCTGCTCCGTAAGTTCACCTTGTTGTTGTTAAATTACTCTGTTCTGTTGACACATTTAGTGTTTGCATTTGGGTCCTTTATTAACCATAAAACATGACAACACATCATGAAATGTGTAGAAGAGAACAGACAGCAGAGACAAAGCAAAAATGCAACACATTCAAGTTCAAGTGTTCTGACTTTGCATTTTGGATATAATAATAGACTAAAATGAAACTTCGGCTGTCAGCATCACTATTCCTTTTCAAACTCTTAAATATTCATTAGATTTTATTTTTGTCCCAGATTTCTCAAGTTGAGAGTTAGACGAGTTTATTCTTTGTCATCAGATAAGTGAAAAATAGTTTTGTAACAAAAAACATCAGAAAGAATAATGTCCGAGAACCAAGCTGAGATTGTGAAAAATAAATGTAACAAGTTTGTTGTTTTTAAGCCTTCTGAGAATTAAAATTAAAATCTATTTATACCCCCCTGAACATTTTTTCCCATTTTGTCACATTATTATAACCACAAAATGTTATTTATTTTTACTGGGATTTTCTGTGCCAAATTAAAAGTACTGCAGATATGTGAAGTAGAAAATGGCACATGGTTATAAATTTGAAAAGAGAGGTGTGCACATGTATACATCCCATCAATGCTTTGTTGAATCACCTTTTGCTGCTGTTACAGCTTCAAATCTTCAGTGCTTTGCATGTAGAGACTGGATTTTTGGTGGTTCTTGTTTCCACAACAGCTCAGGATTAGATGGAGAACATCTGTAAACAATAATTGACTTGTCTTCCCAGAACCTCTTACTGTGGGTCTAGGTCATTCTAACACATGAATGTACTTTGATCTAAACCACTCCATTGTAGCTCTGGTTGTATGATAAGAGTCATTGTCCTGCTGGAAGGTTAACATCTGCTTCGGTGTGAAGTCTTTTGCAGCCTCTAACAGGCTTTCTTTCAAGATGACCCTGTAATTAGCTCTATCCATCTTTCTATCAACTCTAACCAGATTCCCTGTCAAGAAAAGGATTCCCATAGATTATTTTAACTTCCTTCTTTACTCTATGCTCTTTGGTCCTGCCCTGCAGCCATAAATGCTGAAATTTGTGGTTGTAACATGACAAAAGGTGGAAAACTTAAAGGGTTATAAATAGGTTTTCCATGGCAACATTCAAGAGCAACAAAAGTTAAGACAAAAAAAGAGATTCATTTCTGAAATAAAATCTTTATTCATCAGTCATATTTATTTTTGGGGTTTTTTTTCTTCCAAGGACAAAGGATGAGTTCTCCAGGTTGTCTGGAGGATTTCCAAAGTTTTCCTTTGTGCTTTGGGTTCTTTTTACTACATTTTGTGACAAACCTTTTTCCTGTTTGTTTTTAGGCATTTTAACCTAGATCTATAAATCAGACATTTAAATGGTTATAAGGTCCCGAGGTCCTCTGGCCCTGGCCTTTTAGTTGTTCCACAAGTCAGAACTAAAGACATATGGCAAAGCCTTGTTCTACCACTACAGCCCCTGCCGGAGAACCTCAGGGCCATAGAAGCAGCTGATGTTTTTAAAAAGAACCTCCAGACCTACCTTTTTAGCTTGGCTTTTAACTGATTTATTTTCATTTATTTATCTGTTTATATATATATATATATATATATGTTACTGAATTATTTTTACATTTGTTTTATACAGACTACCTCCAGTGTGTCTTATGGTTTGTTATGAGAAGACCCAAATGCAGCGAGGTAATGAAATAATGATTTAATTAAACAAAAGAACAAGGCACTTACAATGGAATGCAGGAGGCCCAGAAAATACAGGAACCGGGGAACAGGAAGTATTGACGAGGAACCAGTGAGTTGTGACTGAATGAGAACTACTTAAATACTGAGGAGGGAGTGAGGAAATGACAGAGAAGCTTGAGGACTAATTAGTGAAAGCAGATGCAGGTGGGAGTAAGAGTAGAGAGATAGAGAATGAAATGCAGCTGGGCAGGGAGGCAGAATAGCCAGGAGGAAACCGAGAGGAAGCTCAAGAACGAAACATAAGAAATGAGTAGACAGATAACTATTCTAAAGAAGGACTAAGGAAAAAAGATATCTAAGGGAATGAGAGCAGAGGAACCCAAGAGAAACCCAAAGAAGCACCAGAGAAGAAAACAGAACAGAAGGAAATAAACACACCAGAAAAGGATTCTTAATAACAAGACCAACTAATGAGAGAAATGAAGTTTAACAGAACTAACCAGGACAAATTATGAAATAAGGAAAAAAAGCAATTAAAAGATTAAGCAATGAAACAAAGGTAAAGAATGTCTAAGGACAGGAAGTGAACTATGGAAGGGGGACAGAGCCAAGAGTCCTAAAGCATAAATTAACAAAAGCTAACACCAAGAAATAAACTGAAATGATAAGGTAAACTGAATAAGGAAATTAAACAACTGAAACTAAAAACAAACATCTAAGGAACCTAACAGTGTTTCCATTTTTGGGGATCCTTCTTGCTGGGAGCCCTGCCAGTTGGAGGTCGCTGCCATTGGGCTCACTTTTGTGGTGGTGGGCGGGGCTCTGCACTGCGGCCTTATGGCGGTGCTGTGGATACCTGCCTGCCCTGATCATGGCGGTCCCTGTGGTGACTCTTCAATGACTGTGGGGTGGCTTCCAGTGTGGATGGATCTCCCAAATTTTGTTTTCTCACAGCGATATTCTTAATGTTTATTTTGTATGTTCACTTAAAGAGATAGGAACGGATTGAGCAGTGTTCTTGCAGTGAAGGGGCGGGGGACGGGGTGTGTATGTTTCTTGTGTGTGCTGAGAGTTTAACTGGTTGTGTATGATCGATTTAGCTTTAAATGTGTTTTCCTTGTTTATTTCTCTGTTTTTATCATGTAAAGCCCTTTGTGCTGATTTTATCACGAAAAGGGCTCTACAAATAATGTTTGATTGATTGATATAAACTAAAGCAACAAAGACATATTTTATTCACATTGCTTTGGTTTAGTATAAGGAAACGCCAACAATAACAGGTTTTAACTAATAGAAAGCAGTATTTTAGCTTCAAGAAGAGGATTCTCACCAAGGGACTGTCTGAAAACTAGATGATCACCTAAATGTTAATGTGTCTCTCCGGGTCTCTGTGGGGTCTTTCAGAGACTGTTCATCTAACACATTTGCAGACCTGACACACCCCACAATATACTGTCATGGTCAGATACTTGTCTGAAAGAAGGTGAAAAAGCAGCCAAAGCTAAAAGACAAGCTTCAGACCATCAGATGAAAAACCATCGATCAAGAGCACTTCGAAATATTACAAGAACTTCTGGCTGATTTGGAGAAAAACATGGATCAACAAACATACATACCATTGTACACATGCTAAGTAGAAAAGGATCTGAGATATTGTCTAGTTTCTTGAGGCTTTCATACCATGACAAGGAGGAAATATAAACGATAGTATGCATTGTGTTCAAGCAAGGTTCTTCTCTGAGGAAGATTCCTGTGAAACAGGTTTCTGGGATTTTCTCTCCACATTTGTCTCCTGATGTCAGGAAGTACTGTATGATCAAGTTACCCTAATTGTTTCTCAAAAACAGTTTTTAAAGGTTAACAGACATGGTACCAATACAGTGCCTTGTGAAAGTATTTACACCTATTAAAGATGTGTGCTTTTCATTGTTAAAACTTTGTGTAAAACTGTTATTGTTGGCTTTTTCTCCGATTTAACCAAAGCAATGTGAACAAGTTGTGTTTTCGTCACAGGCTGCTGGTGACAAAGTGCCTCAAGGTCAAACTTGCTTCTTTGCTTAGTTGTCTTATGTTTTGATACCACTGGTTCATTCCTTTATTTTACAGGCCTTTCAGTGCTTTGAGTCTTAGATCTAGGTGAAAAACAACTAGGAACAGGAGAGAAAATGAACATAAAAGTGACCAAAGCCTAAAGAAAAACTTTGAGAGCCAACAAGATTCCTTCTTTGCAGATAAACTAGATGTAAATAATGAATTAAGAATTTGGTACATTTGGCTTGCAAAAAATATTAATACATTTCCCAAATTCATTTTACAGGAACAAATGTCAATGTATTTTGTTGGAATTTTACATGACAGACCAACACAGAGTAGCAAGTACAAGTTCAATTTGAGCACGTTTAAAATAGACCACGGTGCTTTACAATACAGACAATATGCTGCAGAAACAGTAAAAAACATACACAAAAATAGCACAAATAAACAGCAATATAACTCAAACTGTGTTTAAAAGCCTCACTAAACAGATGTGTTTTTAAGAGAGATTTAAAAGCAGTTATTGATGTTGCCTGTCTAATATGGCAGATAATTGCAAAGTGGAAGAAAAAAAGTGATTCATTGGTTTTTAAAATACACTACTCACAATAAGTTAGGGATATCGTGAGAGACTCAGTGGATGTCATACTCTCAAATTTGGCATGGCTTCAATTAATTTGCTGCTTGTTTTAAAATTATACTGCCCCCAATTGGCCTCTTTCATTTTCCATCTTGGAATCCAATTTTCTTCAACACTAATATCTTGACTCCTTATCTTAGCCCAGATTGGATAATGGTCACCACTCCACAACCTATAGCAGGGGTTCTATCCTTACGCACTGCTGTATATCCATACAATGTAAAGTCAAGTGAAGGTTTTAGCCACGATTCCTGAATGCAGATATTAGGTTTGACTGATTGCTCCTGAATGTGCTGTTTTAGTTCTTGTCCATTTGCAATTAGACTCCTCGCATTCCACTGTCGAATGATCGTTATTATTCTCCACCACCCCATGACTGTGAATCTGATATCCCCGTTATAAGTGTTGCATTAATGAGCTCTACTGACATCTCTTCCATGTCCAGGGACTTTTCTGCTGTTTTTGCAATTATCTTAGTTCTCTCTGTTCAGCTACACGTTTGGGCAGAACAATTAATGACTTCCACTATCCTTGGTAACATTGCAGCATTTATGTATACTTTGAACTGGGGGTTGAGTCACCGATGCTGGTCTACTATTATTGTTATTAGACTTTACCTTTCTAATTGCCTCAGCGTACGTAAGCTTTTCTTTTACCTTCACGTTCCGAACTTGAACCGCTCTTATGTGCATCACAGCCTTAAATGCAGCACTATGTTCTCCTCCACAGTTACAACACTTAATCTTAACTCCTCTCTCACACTTCCCGTATTCATGTTCCCCTCCGCATTTGGCACAACGGAGTTTACCCTTACAGGCTACTGCAATGTGCACAAAACGCTGACATTTAAAGCATCTCATTGGAAGGGGGATATACGGCCTTACTATATAGCTGACATACCCCATTCTAATTTTTTCAGGAAGTTTATCTTCCTCTAGAGTCAACAATACAGACAGGCTAGGTCCCTTAACACAATTTCTTGTGAAAGATAAACATTAAACTCTCCTTACTCGCACTCCTCCAACATTAGCCCTGATTTCTTCTTCAGTTACCTCAGTTGACACTCCAGATATTACACCCACAATCTTCCCTGTTTCTTCCCATACTTGCAGCTTAACCTCCTTCCCAAGCAATGATTTACATTTCATTAATCAATACTGCTGATCTCTATCTCTACATATGATCAGTAGGTTCCCATCTCGTAAAGTTTTAACAAACCGCACGTCACCAACCAGCTTGTGAATAGCATCACTGACCTTCAAGGGATTCAATGTAGGAGATTGAAATCACAGAATAACTTTACTTTCAAAACTTTGTTCTTCCTCTCCCTTTTCTCCATCTGATTCCCTCTCCTTTCTTTTCATTCTTTTCCAATTCACTATCCTCCATTCCTCGTTGTTTGAATTTCCCTCATTACCAGTTTCAACTTCAATCTCACTTCCTGCACCTCCCGGATCACACCTCAGTCCTTCAAACTCAGCCATTGGCCCCCGTCTGTCAACGTCCATGTTCCCTGTTTAACCTGTCTGTGAGCAAACCATATGTGACTTCTCTGCAACCACCAACAGCTTTAACACTTTAGCCAGCTCCTTATATCCTCATCAGTGATGAGCTCAATGAGCTGCACCTGTGCAGCAGGCAGGCTCTGCCCCCGACTTGATGGACAGATCCTCAGCTCAGCCAGGACCTCTGGTGGAATTCTCCAGAATGGTGGAGAAATAGAGCAGGAACCAGACGGGTAAACAAAGAAAAATACTGACCGGCCTCCTTACATGAAAAGCTGGAAAACATGAGACAAAGTAATTGAGGAAAATTACAGGTCCTTCTCAAAAAATTAGCATATTGTGATAAAGTTCATTCTTTTCCATAATGTAATGATAAAAATTAAACTTTCATATATTTTAGATTAATTGCACACCAACTGAAATATTTCAGGTCTTTTATTGTTTTAAACCTGATGATTTTGGCAAACAGCTCATGAAAACCCCAAATTCCTATCTTAAAAAATTAGCATATTTCATCCAACCAATAAAAGAAAAGTGTTTTTAATATAAAAAAAGTCAACCTTCAAATAATTATGTTAAGTTATGCACTCAATACTCCCACAGATTCTCTATGGGGTTCAGGTCAGGAGAGTTGGCAGGCCAATTGAGCACAGTAATACCATGGTCAGTAAACCAACCAGTGGTTTTGGCACTGGGAGCAGGTGCCAGGTCGTGCTGAAAAATGAAATCTTCATCTCCATAAAGCTTTTCAGCAGATGGAAGCATGAAGTGCTCCAAAATCTCCTGATAGCTAGCTGCATTGACCCTGCCCTTGATAAAACACAGTGGACCAACACCAGCAGCTGACATGGCACCCCAGACCATCACTGACTGTGGGTACTTGACACTGGACTTCAGGCATTTTGGCATTTCCTTCTCCCCAGTCTTCCTCCAGACTCTGGCACCTTGATTTCCAAATGACATGCAAAATTTGCTTTCATCCGAAAAAAGTACTTTGGACCACTGAGCAACAGTCCAGTGCTGCTTCTCTGTAGCCCAGGTCAGGCACTTCTACCGCTGTTTCTGGTTCAAAAGTGGCTTGACCTGGGGAATGCGGCACCTGTAGCCCATTTCCTGCACACGCCTGTGCACGGTGGCTCTGGATGTTTCTACTCCAGACTCAGTCCACTGCTTCCGCAGGTCCCCCAAGGTCTGGAATCGGTCCTTCTCCACAATCTTCCTCAGGGTCCGGTCACCTCTTCTCGTTGTGCAGCGTTTTCTGCCACACTTTTTCCTTCCCACAGACTTCCCACTGAGGTGCCTTGATACAGCACTCTGGGAACAGCCTATTCGTTCAGAAATTTCTTTCTGTGTCTTACCCTCTTGCTTGAGGGTGTCAATGATGGCCTTCTGGGCAGCAGTCAGGTCGGCAGTCTTACCCATGATTGCGGTTTTGAGTAATGAACCAGGCTGGGAGTTTTTAAAAGACTCAGGAATCTTTTGCAGGTGTTTAGAGTTAATTAGTTGATTCGGATGATTAGGTTAATAGCTCGTTTAGAGAACCTTTTCATGACATGCTAATTTTTTGAGATAGGAATTTGGGGTTTTCACGAGCTGTATGCCAAAATCATCAGTTTTAAAACAATAAAAGACCTGAAATATTTCAGTTGGTGTGCAATGAATCTAAAATATATGAAAGTTTAATTTTTATCATTACATTATGGAAAAGAATGAACTTTATCACAATATGCTAATGTTTTGAGAAGGACCTGTATATACAGTGATGATTTTGCTGTTCTACCACTACAAAAATCATGATCTTTCTTGATTAAATAGTCATATTTTATTTGGCAAAGAAGCAAAGAAAGATCTTTTTTTGTGCAAATTTTGCAAAGGCTGGTTTAAAAAAAAAAGATCAACGTGGTTTTTACAACAGGAAACATCTGTATCTGTCTTCCCTTTGAGGGGTACAAAGTGAAGCTTTTCTCATGATTCTCAATTATCTGTCTACCCACAGATTATTAAAAACAGGCCCCAAAAGAGCAGAGCACACAAGATGGCGAAAGATTCTCAGAGAACGAGGAGCTATTAGCAGGAAAAATGTGTGAAATGACTCCAAAGAGGAACTGAAAGACTTTCAGCTGTTAGAAAAAGAGAGGATGATTAAATGCTGACCCACAGGGTGTGAAACTTCTGCTTAGGGACGTTTTTCCTTCTTCTCATTTTGAAAGTGTAAAAAATGGAAATAATAATGTAACCTTTTGCAAAAAATTTTTAAGAAATATATTCTTAACTGTATAGGTTTTGGTAAAGACAACAAAACCATTGGAGAAATGGTGTGAACTTTTAAAGATGGTTTCATAAACTCAGCAAATGTCCCTTTTTCAGGATTGTGTATTTCAACAATAATGTTGTAAAAATCCAAATAACTTTACAGATCTTCATTGTAAAGGGTTTAAACAATGTTTTCCATGCATGTTCAATTAACCATAATTAATTAACATGCACCTGTGGAATGGTCGTTAAAACCTTAACAGCTTACAGAAAGTAGGCATTTAAGGTCACAGTTCTAAAAATGCAGGACACTAAAGAGACTTGTCTACCGACTGTGAAAAACACCCAAAGAAAGATGCCCAGGGTCCCTGCTCATCTGCGAGAAACGTGCATTAGGCCTGCTGCAGGGAGGCTTGAGGACTGCTGATGTGGCTAATGTCCGCACTGTGAGACGCCTAAGACAGCGCTACAGGGAGACAGGAAGGACAGCTGATCATCCTCGCAGTGGAAGACCACGTGTAATAACACCTGCACAGGATCGGTACATCCGAATATCCCACCTGCGTGACAGGTACAGGATAGCCACAACAACTGCCCGAGTCACACCAGGAACACACAATCCCTCCATCAGTGCTCAGACTGTTCGCAATAGGCTGAGAGAGGCTGGACTGAGGGCTTGTAGGCCTGTTGTAAGGCAGGTCCTTACCAGACATCACCAGCAACAACGCCGCCTATGGGCACAAACCCACCTTCGCTGGACCAGACAGGAGTGGCAAAAAGTGCTCTTCACTGATGAGTCACGGTTTTGTCTCACCAGGGGTGATGGACGGATTCGTGTTTATCGTCGAAGAAATGAGCGTTACACCGAGGCCTGTACCCTGGAGCGGGATCGATTTGGAGGTGGGGGGTCCGTCATGGTCTGGGGCGGTATATCACATCACCATCGGACTGAGCTTGTTGTCATTGCAGGCAATCTCAATGCCTTGCGGTACAGGGAAGACATCCTCCTCCCTCATGTGGTACCCTTTATGCATGCTCATCCGGACATGATCCTCCAGCAGGACAATGCCACCAGCCATACTGCTCGTTCTGTGCGTGAGTTTCTGCATGACAGCAATGTCAGTGTTCTGCCATGGCCAGCGAAGAGCCCGGATCTCAATCCCATTGAGCACGTCTGGGACCTGTTGGATCGCAGGGTGAGGGCTAGGGTCATTCCCCCCAGAAATGTCCAGGAACTTGCAGGTGCCTTGGTGGAAGAGTGGGGTAACATCTCACAGCAAGAACTGACAAATCGGGTCCAGTCCATGAGTAGGAGATGCACTGCAGTACTTCAAGCAGCTGGTGGCCACACCAGATACTGACTGGTACTTTTGATTTTGAGCCTCCCTTCATTCAAGGACACATTATTCTATTTCTGTTAGTCACATGTCTGTGAAACATTTTTAGTTTGTCTTATGGTGTTGACTCTTTTAGTGTTCATACAAATATTTACACACATTAAGTTTACTGAAAGTAAAAACAGTTGAAAGTCAGAGGACGTTTCTTTTTTTGCTGAGTTTATGATGACCTGTAGCACTTTTAAAAAGATTCAACCCACCACAAATAATGCATCGCCCCTCAGCTGATCGTCCACTGTAGGCCCAGGTTTTCATCCAGAAGCTCTTTGGGAATCACCTTGTTGATTCTAAAATACTTCTGATTTTCTGTCTTTCAAACTGTTTTTATCTTTGGTCATTTTGGCAGGCTGGTAATAGAAAAGTGACATTTTACTCAATAGTAGTTAATTTCTTGAGCTCAGGAGGCTTTTTAAGGTTTAATGATTCATAGTTCAAAGTTCAGTGACTGAACAAAAAAAGAGATTTAAAAAGGTGTTCCAAGATGAAAGCCACTTCTGATCTAAGAGAACTCAAAATTTCTTGATAATCTCTGAGTTTTTGGGAAAAATATTATGTGGGCTGATGAGACAAGAGTAGAAGTTTTTGGATGGTGTGTATCCTTTTACATCTGGGATAAAACTAACTAACAAAGCATTTCAGAAAAAGTACATCATAATGAAAGACATAGTGGGGATCAGGGGATGCTTTGCTGCTTCAGGACCTGGACAAGTCACTAAACCCTGAAGGATAATGTAAGCACAAAGGTTCTTGGGTTATGTGGAAGGATAATGATCTGAAGTATATCAGGCCATCTGTGAATGGCTCAAAAACTTATCAGTTTGGACTGGAATCCGACTGAGATGCTGTGATGTGTCCTCAGACAAACAGCTCAAAAACACAGCCTAAAAGCTGATAATGCTACCATTGGTAGCACTATCAGCTTTTAGGTTTAGGGAGCAATTTTAACACAAGGTTGTTTTTTGTTTGTTTGTTTAGTTTTTTTTGGAGCGCTTTCTTCCTTCCTTTGAAAACGTCTTTTAGATTTGCTTAAGCTATCTGATATTAAAATCAGTTTGATCTAAAAAGCAAAAAACGAAGGAATCTAAACGTGGCTAAATACATTCTCACTACACTTTCAACTGTTAAGCTCTGAGCTCATGGAGCGCTGAGGGTGCCAAGTGGCTCAGGTCTCTATGATAAAGACGAGATCATCGCAGAGCAGCATGATGGCTGAGTGGAGTGTGTGTGGGTGGCAGCATGGAGTGTGTGTGGGCAGCAGAGAGGGACAGACCTGCATGAAGTGCACTTTGGCTTGTTGTTGTTCCTGCTGTGGAGAACGTAAAGCACATTTCCAGCCATCTGATGACCTCTCAGGTCCACATATGGATGGAGACACTCTTATTTGACAATACACAGGCTTATTGAGCTGCTTGTTTTTTAATCAGCACAACTGTACGAGATTTGGTTGTTGTATCAAAATATTGTACGCTCCCCTCTATATTTGAATATTTGCTTTTAAACCAGCATCAATATGCTTTAGGGTATCTTCCATTACAGCAATAAAAAGAACCAATTCTGAGCCCACAACATTGGCTACTAAATGCTGTTTTTAGTATGAATACAGTGCTGTCCAGTTTGTTTTATCATGCATTTAATACCTTATATCTGTTAATTTTCCACAAGATGTCTACCTTGTGAAATATTTCAGCTCCGCTTTTTAACATTTGCAGGATTTCTACCCTCAATTTATATTGTACATGTGTTTACATCCCTTGCTGTGGCTTCTTTCCTATGTGCTCCCTGTCCTTTTCAATATAATACCTTTGCGTCACACTAACTATACTGATGTCTCCACCTGGAGCATTTCCTACAAAATCTCTCACTGACTCATCCATATTCTTTTTTTTAGGTTGTTATTTATGTGTTTTATTCCAAACAAATCAAGCCAAGCTTTTATACTGTGCTTCTAATCCAAGAGGCCTTTTATTCTCAAAGATGTCATGTGTTTTATGCCTGTGAGCCTCTCTATTCCCTGCAGTCCTCTACTGATGCAGTGCATGTTCTTAAACTAGAAAGAGTTTGCAGGGAAAGATGAATACTGTTGGCACTAATTTACAAGCTGTGAAACATCTCCTTATGTCAGGTATAAAGTTTAAAAAACAGAAGCGAGTGCATCAATTTCATCTCACATTCTCATTCGAAATCTTCCACATTTTGTCATGTTAGAAACTACATTGTATTTTATTTGATTGTGAGACAGACAAACACAAAGTAGTAGATAAATTGAAAAGTGACAGGAAAATAATATGGGTCTGAAAAGTGTGACGAGCATTTGCATTTAACCTCCCTTATTCAGTGCTTTATAGAATTACCTTTTGCTGTAATTGCTGCTGTATTTCTGTTTTTAAAAAGTATCCTGCCACCTTGCTACATATGTTTTGGGCATGTCCAAGGCTTTTGGAAGGGTATTTTTGATACTTTGTCCATGATATGTGGCATTCCAGTTGCATTCTAATTGCCCCCTGTCCCTTTATAGCTACTTTTGGTGTGGTACTACACAATGCCAATCTTTCTAAAGCACCATCCGGTTTAATTACTTTTTGCACTTTCCTGAGCCAAAGACTGATTCTGATGAGATGGAGGGAGCAATTTCCACCTGTTTATGGGCGGTGGGTTAAAGATGTCATGTTTTATGTTCAATTGGAGATCAGGTATTCACTAAAAGGCTCAACTTAGAAGTTTTATGATGACATATGGCACTCCTTTTTTGAGAAATTAGATGCTGAAGATAGTATGTAATTTGTTTTCAATTTTTTATTTTATTTCATGATATATATATATATATATATATATATATATATATATATATATATATATATATATATATATTGTATGTGTCAAAATGTAAGTAACGTGGTTAGCTGTGTCACGGATGTGTTGTTGGTGGGGTTTGGAAAAACTAAAAAGAAAAAGAAGAGAAAAGACAGAATGTGTAGTACCACTGTTGTGATTGTTACATACAATTTTTGTCTAATGTGTGTCTAATGAAAAGACCTTGTTCAGAAAAAAAAGCATTACCACAGCATGATACTACCATCACCATGTTTCATTGTGTTATTTTTTTATATCAATTGACCAAAGTACCCTCTTCATTGTAAGACTTATTGTTGTCCTGTCAACAGATTCTTCCACCTAAGCAGTGGATCTCTGCAACTCCTCCAGAGTCACCATGGGGCTTAAGGCTGCTTTGCTGATTGTTTCTTTTGTGGCTCGGCCTGTCGGACATGTCTGGATATCATTGCAGTAGTTGTGCCATTACCTCGTTTCTTGTGTAGATAAAATATACTTTTGGCTGCCAGATTGAAACTATCCATGATAATTAGAATCTCAATAAATTAGAATATCAAAGTCATTTTTTTTTTGGTATTTCAGTTTCGAAAGTGAAACTCATATTATATATTGTAACTACCGATTTAATTTAATCCTGTTAATTGTGATGAAAATGGCTTACAGTTAAAAAGAACCCCAAATTCTGTTTGTGGGAAACTCAACAGCCTGCTTCTTTAGCGATGGGCTTTTGTGGCTTAGCCTCTTTGTGGACGGTCAAGTCGGCATTCTTCACAATGAGTATGTAGGCAGCAGTACTTTTAGTGTCATATTGTAATATTCCACTCATCAGATAATTTTTTTATTTATTAGCTCTAAACCATAATTACCTAAATAGAGGCTTGCAAAGAAAAATAATGTTTCTTGGGCATTGCAAAATCGAAATACCGAACATTTCCTCTGTCATTGAGACCAAATAATAAAAGTTTAGAACACTATTTCAGAAGCCCTGGTCTTTGTCTATGTGACTTACTTCTGTTGGCATTCATTTTTTCTAGAAGTTTTCCTTCTAGCACACATTACATGGAAGTTGAACTTATGCAGTCTCTTTCTGGTTGTACAGCTAAGAACTTTAACATCAACTGTAGCGAAAGCCTGCTCTAGGTCTGGAGGTGACATTTTTATGGTTTTGGAGACTTCTTTTAGCATCTTCCAGTTTGCCTTCTGGGTGAACTTGGTTGAATGGGCAAAGCTGGGGATGTTAGCAGTTACTTTGAATGTCCTCCACTTGTAGATTATTTTCAATACAGTGGAATGGCTAAACAAAGGATAAACAGCCCGATAAAAGAAAGCTGATTCTGTTCTTGGGACAACTGTAGAACCTCTGGAGATTATTGTGGAAAGAAGGATTCTACATAAAATAAACATTACAGACAACCCCCACCATTCTCTTCATCGGACTGATATACAACAACAGAGCGTCTTCAGTCAGAGGCGTCTTCAGCTCGTAAGGTGCTGCACCTTTTTTTCTTAAGGCCTCTAACAGCTCTTAGGATCCTACTATGGTGCCTCTTTCACTGCAATGGTCAGGAGGACAGAAAACGTGACCTCTTGCTGGTAGATATCAATTATTGAAGTCATATAACCACTTTTTCTTACTATGAGTATGTTATAGAAAATCTTTCAACTTGTCAACTTAGAGGACCTTTCACCAATCCTTTTTTGCCAGTAATTGATATACAGTGGCTTGCAAAAGTATTCGGCCCCCTTGAACTTTTCCACATTTTGTCACATTACAGCCACAAACATGAATCAGTATTATTGGAATTCCAGGTGAAAGACCAAAACAAAGTGGTGTACACGTGAGAAGTGGAATGAAAATCATACATGATTCCTAACATTTTTTACAAATAAATAATGGGGTGTGCGTAATTATTCAGCCCCCTGAGTCAATACTTTGTAGAACCACCTTTTGCTGCAATTACAGCTGCCAGTCTTTTAGGGTATGTCTCTACCAGCTTTGCACATCTAGAGACTGAAATTCTTGCCCATTCTTCTTTGCAAAACAGCTCCAGCTCAGTCAGATTAGATGGACAGCGTTTGTGAACAGCAGTTTTCAAATATTGCCACAGATTCTCGATTGGATTTAGATCTGGACTTTGACTGGGCCATTCTAACACATGGCTATGTTTTGTTTCAAACCATTCCATTGTTGCCCTGGCTTTATGTTTAGGGTCGTTGTCCTGCTGGAAGGTGAACCTCCGCCCCAGTCTCAAGTCTTTTGCAGACTCCAAGAGGTTTTCTTCCAAGATTGCCCTGTATTTGGGTCCATCCATCTTCCCATCAACTCTGACCAGCTTCCCTGTCCCTGCTGAAGAGAAGCACCCCCAGAGCATGATGCTGCCACCACCATATTTGACAGTGGGGATGGTGTGTTCAGAGTGAAGTGCAGTGTTAGTTTTCCACCACACATAGCGTTTTGCATTTTGGCCAGAAAGTTTCATTTTGGTCTCATCTGACCAGAGCACCTTCTTCCACATGTTTGCTGTGTCCCCCACATGGCTTGTGGCAAACTGCAAACGGGACTTCTTATGGTTTTCTTTTAACAATGGCTTTCTTCTTGCCACTCTTCCATAAAGGCCAACTTTGTGCAGTGCACGACTAATAGTTGTCCTATGGACAGATTCCCCCACCTGAGCTGTAGATCTCTGCAGCTCGTCCAGAGTCACCATGGGCCTCTTGGCTGCATTTCTGATCAGCGCTCTCCTTGTTCAGCCTGTGAGTTTAGGTGGACGGCCTTGTCTTGGTAGGTTTACAGTTGTGCCATACTCCTTCCATTTCTGAATGATGGCTTGAACAGCGCTCCGTGGGATGTTCAAGGCTTGGGAAATCTTTTTGTAGCCTAAGCCTGCTTAAAATTTCTCAATAACTTTATCCCTGACCTGTCTGGTGTGTTCTTTGGACTTCATGGTGTTGTTGGTCCCAACATTCTCTTAGACAACCTCTGAGGCCGTCACAGGGCAGCTGTATTTGTACTGACATTAGATTACGCACAGGTGCACTCTATTTAGTTATTAGCACTCATCAGGCAATGTCTATGGGCAACTGACTGCACTCAGACCAAAGGGGGCTGAATAATTACGCACACCCCACTTTTCAGTTATTTATTTGTAAAAAATGTTTGGAATCACGTATGATTTTCGTTCCACTTCTCACGTGTACACCACTTTGTATTGGCCTTTCACATGGAATTCCAATAAAACTGATTCATGCTTGTGGCTGTAATGTTACAAAATTTAGAAAAGTTCAAGGGGGCCGAATACTTTTGCAAGCCACTGTATATATTTATATATATTCAAGTGACCACAATCAGAAAGCATAGGAAGAGTAGTGGGAACATTGTGTTGACGGAAAAGAGAGAGCGTATAACCATTGTAATTTTCAACAATAATATAATTTCCTTCTTTTTTCAAATATTACTTAATTTCCCTCTGGGATCAATAAAGTCTTTTGATTTGATTTGATATAGTATTTCCCTAACTGGCATTATATGCCCAACTGAATTTTACTGTAATGTATAATAATGACTGATATGAATGTATGTGTTTGGATCTGTCTAAATTATTGCATTGTATAGGTATGATTTATATAATATTATTATTAATAATAATGGCTTGCTTTATATAGCCCTTTTCGAGACCCTCAAAGCGCTTTACAACTCCATTATTCATTCACTCATACATTCACACACTGGCGGAAGCAAGCTACGATTGTAGCCACAGTTGCCCTGGGGCAGACTGACAGAAGCAAGGCTGCCATATCGTACCATCGGCCCCTCTGGCCAACACCAGTAGGCGGGTAGGTGTCTTGCCCAAGGACGCAACGACATGTAGCAGGCGGACGCAGGAATCGAACCCACGATTTCTGGGTCGACAACTCTACCACTGAGCTACAGCCGCCCCATGATTTAGATTAACTTGATAATAAATCTCTAGCCTAAATAAATGATTCTTAGTCGGAAATGGTTGTTTTGAGGTGACATTTGTTGTGAAATAAACCAAATCGAAAACAAACTGAATATCACTAACTTCAATCTTTGTACAGATAATGATGATATTGATAAAATAGCCAAAGGGATCTAATCAATCTAAATTTCTTTGGCACAGAATGGTTTTATATTTAATACTTAAATGTTTCAAGCCTGGTTGCATTTTTAAGATTTATTTGAATTTTAAATAATTATTTGGATTATTTATCTATCTCCATATATATACAGTGACAGGGGTGTCATTAAATAAAATACAATCTGTGAATATTTAATAGCGGTCAAAATGCACATATTGGACAAACACCCCCCAATAGGCAGCATTCCCTGGTTTAAAAACATAAAAACGCTATTCTAGTTGTATGTAATAAGTTTACAGTAGCGTGGTAGTAAACGAGGACAAAAACAAATGTCCTAGCGGGTTGTCTTATGGAAAGCAGGCAGCGAACAGCGGGGCTACAGTGACATTTTCCCCACATGCAAAATCATGCAAAAGGTAAATACTCCGGCGGAGGGATACAAACACCATACCAGAACATGGCCGCCTCCGTCATGTCTTCTCTCACAGTCCCGCCCCACCCAGGCGTCCCCGAAATCTGATTGGACAATAGCTTTGCAGGGGAGCTTCTCATTGGGTTGTCCACGGATCAATCACGAACTAACGTCAATGACGCCGATCGTACAGTGGGTACGCTTGTGTCGCCTGGGTGGACAGTGTAGTTACATCAACATAAAGTGGAATAAAATGCTGCGGATGTGTGTAATAGAGACGCCTCTTCAACGCGCTTGTACACGGTCTCTTAGTTAAGACGTGTCCGCTCCGGAGCAGCCGGCGGCAGGGCTAATTTCGGGGTTTGTCAGCAGTATTTCAGGGTAAGTGGAGTGATACATTTCCTTCCTGCGTCTTTTTTTTCCCTTTCACGGTTGAAAACTCGTTTTATTATTTACTTATAACAAAGCGACAACCCTGCTACTACCCATTAATGACTCCTAGTCATACAGCTAAGATTAGAGCAGGAAATATTCATAATTTCCTCTAAAGTAGTGCGCAGTCCGGTTCGTCTTGCCGAGTTACACGGAGGGAGTGAGGAAGGTAATGGCTGTCGGTCGGACTCGTAACTAGAAAAATTGTGAAATGGCCCGGGTACAGTAACGTTAGTTTGTCCTTTACTTTTTCTTTTTTCTTTCAGCAAACGCCATTAAAATGGAGTCAGTTTTGGGGTATTTAATTCCGTTAAAATTTGGGACAAAACAATCTGACAGCAAGCGCAGCTCTCAGCGTGTCAGATTAAATCTCAAGGGTTACCTGTCTGCCATCAGTTGGCCTGCTCATTCTCCAGACTCCATCTGTCATCACACTTTGTTTTCCTCATAGAAATACTCTATTCACCTCATGTGGCCCGCTAAATATCAGATTCCTACTGCTAATAGTAAAAAAAGAAAATAAAATAAAAAGCTATTGCATTTCTTCCCCCAGCCGAGTAACCAAACTTCATTATTATAAAGGTCCTGAGGAAGAATACTAATGTCCTCCTTCCTAGTTCTGCTTCTGGAGTATTTAAATTAATATTAAAGTAGGTTAGATTTCATGTTAAAAATGTCAAGAGTTTCATATAGCAGGGGTCAAGCTGGGTTGCCGCTATTTGCATGGCTTTATTTTACAGTAGGGCTAACTGTACCTGAATCAAATCAGTCATTATGCAGACGGCAGTATGATGAATTCAGATGATGGTTATTATTGTGTGCAAATTCATTATGGCTATGCACATTATCGGGGTTCTTGTTAGAATGTGGTGATAATCTTAAAAGGTATTGTTGCAGCAGTAAGAGTGCAGCATAAATGTAATTGTCAACATCGTTATTCATGTATTATTATAATTCGAGAGCAGATTGCAGTCCAAACACAATGCAGCCAGTGTTCAGATTACGGTTTTAGTGCAGAAGATACTGTAAACCCTTTAATATAACCTCACTGATGTTCAGAATGCAGGATATGTGTCTTTAGGGCTCTTATTGGGAAGATTTGCATTTTCTGTCTCGGTTCATCTGTTCTCTCTCTCTCTCTCTCTCTCTCTGTTTTTTCTGTTTTCGGTTTATGAATTTGGGTAAAATTAACCATTTTTTAAAAATTCTATAATCTACTAACAATGATTTTAACTTAGAAGAAATTCAGAAACAACCCTGGTATTCCAATCTCTTCCATACACCTCACAGCTGGCAGCTAAAGAAGATACTAACAGGTAAAATAGACAAACCAGACCATTCTGCAGACCGTCCAAAGTTACTGAGATCCTGTTCAGACCTGGTATTAGCATGCATCCTGGTTGATTCCCATGGCATAGCCGATTTTCATCTGATTCACCTTTTTATTGAGTAATTTCAGCTACAACTTCTCTAATCGCTCACCCTTGTGTCTTACTAACAGATACAAAAAGGAAATGCGGAATAAATAATGTGGGATTTTACAGAGCTCGGCATCAGTGCAGATGTATTTTAAACCCATAAAACGGCACCGCAGTAAAACGACTGACGACTCGCTTGCACAATTTTTCTCGTTTAGTAATATGCACTGCTTAAATGTGTCAGGACATTCCAGAGATTCTGAGCTTTGCATGAATAATTTATAGTGTGGTGGCCGCAGCGGTCCAATCAGCTCCAAAAACAACAGTAACACAAAAAAAAACAATCACCTTTACAGCTTTCTGATATCCAGCGTTAAAATAAAATACAGACTGCTAAGAGAACATGGTTTCACTGAGGAGGATTCCAACAAATAAAACCTTTCTAAAAAATATTCCATATTACCATGTAGTTGTTTTGAATGCGTTGGCAGCAGCACAGATTTTGACAGTTGTTTGAAAATGTTAGTTTAAGGTGTCCAGGTAATTGTTTTGTTGCTAGACTGTTATTGGTCCTTCAGTGTCCTAGGACTACCAAACTAATGAGATACAATTGTTCCGCGTCACCTCTAAAAACTTGGTCCAAACTAAGGGATCCTCTGTGGGGTTTTTTGTGCGCTCACATGTTTTAGCACTATCTGGACCCAATCGGATCACTCAGGATGCGTTTTTGTGCCTTTTGTGAATGAGTGGCAGCTGGCAGCAGAGGAATATTCAGGTTGAAAAAGCTTTTCTTGCACATTTAACACTTGATCCTCTTTAGCCCCTTTCAAACAGGCCATGAAAAACAGTAATTTTCCGGACTTCGTCTGTTTTGCTTTTGTGTCTGAAAGCAATCTTCCGGACTTTGTCCGGATACCCTTTACCAGTAATTTTACGGCTGAAGACCTAGTAACAAGAGCGGACTTTTCGCGGTTTGGGGTTTGCGTTCAGACAGTCAGGTAATGTTCCGCGAAAGCTGCAGGGGTGTGGGGCGGTGGGGAAAAGGGGAGAGGGGAAGGGAACGCTGTGAGCGCACACATTGATGATGTATAAATGTCATTATTTTCCTTTCAGCTTCTTCCTCGTTTCCATGTGCGCAAAATTGCACACATCACAAAGACGAGCACTGCGAGTAGATCTGCAGTTTCTTCTACCATCTTTGCAATAATCCCTTTGTTTGGGGAAATAACGTACGCCCGCCGCACTAAGTTTACGTAATATCCACCTAGAACCACCCCACAGATATTCATCAGGATCCTCTGGTACATTTCTTGCTGTGTGAAAGCAGCCGAAAGGCAATGTTCCGTGAAAAAGTGGCGTGTTTGAAAACACCACTCCGGTTAAAGACCGGATGGAATTGTCCGCAAATATTCCAGAACTTCTGTCTGAAAACAGCTTTTGGGAGTTTAAATAAACCTACTGATTCCTTGTCCACAAACGCAGATTTACGGCATCGAAAACGAGTCTTTCTAAAAACTTCGACCAAAGTGAAGATTTGCGTTTTCTCCATTTTAAGCTTTTTGACAGAAATAACCAAAGTTTTCAGCTCCGCAACGTAACTTTCCGCAACATAAATACTCCGAACTTAATTTGTGCGACCTGTGTTTACACTCAGAAACAGTATTTATGCCCTCAGAGATGTGCTGGCATTATCAATTGTCAAAGCGCTTTTTGTTTGCTTGTTTTTACAAGCTCAATTAGTGCTGTATGTAGAAGTTAGAACAAGGAAAATTACTCTGGAAATGATTTGGGGGAACTACTGCCCCCTACAGGTTTGGCATGTATATGAATGTGCTTAACAACACACTTATGCGGTTAGGTGTGGACAGAGATTTTTTTAAACGAGGTGGTGAGAATATTCGTTTAAAAAAAAACCCGGCAATGTGTGTACGTGGTCTGAGGGTTTTATATATTGCATTCGCTAGACGATAAAAGAAAAATGGTAATATTTTCATCACTAACGTCCCATGATGGATACCCAAGCTACAACTAATTAGATAAGGTGATCCACCGCCGTCACTTGGCCTGTTAGTAAAATCTTCAAAAGAGCTGTCAAAAAACCAAATTCGTCTGAAAGACCAATAAAATAACATTTCAAATTTACATTGAAACCTCGCAAATGCCCTAGGAAAAGATATTAATTTAAAACTATTCTGTTTGGTGATGAAGTGTTCAACAAACAAATGTCCTGCCCTTTTAGTGGAATAAATGCCAGTGAGATTATGAAAAGTTCTGTTTCTTATTGTAATGTATGATATTTTCTCCATCTAAAAACGGCGACGGAGAATATTTTTATATAGGTTCTTGAAAACATTAAGTAAGAGATAATGTAGTTGTAAATAAATAAAAATGTAAAAAAACGCCAGCTTTGGACAGGTGGATATCTATTCACAGCTGCCCAACAAGCTGCGTTTCATTTCCATTACCTAATGAAGGCTCATTGTTAGAAGGACATATTTTCCTGACATATTTTCCTGCTTAGCTCTGCTCCTGCGCTATTTGAATTGATGCAAAAGTACATTTGATTTTTATAGAAAGTAATTTGACAAGCAAGGGTCAAGCTATGCCATTGATATTTGCATGATCTTATTTACAGCAGGCCAACTGCAGCTGCACCAAACAACTGATGCCAACTGGGCGCTCGGTGTGGTTTTGCAGAGGGTGGTACGGTGAATTCAAAGGCTGGGATTTTCACTGCCTTCACTGGGTAGATATCTAAGCTGGTGGGCTGGAAGTAGGCCACTTTAACAAGGTGATCTACCGCTGTGGGGCGTCCCTGCAGATGGATTCACATTAGCATCTTCTGCAGTCATGAAAACCCTCAGCGATGAGTTTATTGATGTGTGAAGTGTATAGAAGGGATTGAAATATCCCTCTGAACACTGAAATCATAGTATTGTGTTGTACAAAAATGAGTATGAACTGGTTTTCTTTGTCTTATTTGAGGTCTGAAAACACTGCCTTAGTGTCATATTAACCATATTCTATGTTCTGCAAATAAAAACTCCTAATGACAATATATCTATTTGGAATTTGGGATCAGTGTTGGAATAAAAAGGGTTCATTTTACCCAGTTGCATGCCTAAAACAGTAAAAACAGCAAGACTACATTTTATTATAACCTTTTATGTCTAAATGTTAAAATGTTGTTAAAGCCACCTTGGGTTTGGTAACTTTTATTCATTGCGGAATCTACCGTATTAATGTTGTGATCTTTGAAGTAAAAAAATATAAACTGCTCAAAAGAAAATGAATGAATGAATGAAATATTCTTATTAAATACTTTGTTCTTTACATAGTTGAATGTGCTGACAACAAAATCACAGAAAAATGATTAATGGAAATCAAATTTATCAACCCATGGAGGTCTGGATTTGGAGTCACACTAAATAATTTAAGTGGAAAAACACACTACAGGCTGATCCAACTTTTATATAATGTCCTTAAAACAAGTCAAAAAGAGGCTCAGTAGTGTGTGTGGCCTCCATGTGCCTGTATGATCTCCCTACAACGCCTGGGCATGCTCCTGATGAGGTGCTGGATGGTCTCCTAAGGGATCTCCTCCCAGACCTGGACTAAAGCATCCGCCAACTGCTGGACAGTCTGTGGTGCAACGTGGCGTTGGTGGATGGAGGAAGACATTATCTCCCAGATGTGGCAAATTGGATCCGCTATGGTGGGCCAGTCCATAGCATCAATGCCTTCCTTTTGCAGGAACTGTTGACACACTCCAGACACATGAGCTCTATCATTGTCTTGCATTAGGAGGAACCCAAGACCAACCACACCAGCATATGGTCCCACAAGGGGTCTGAGGATCTCATCTTGGTACCTAATGGCAGTCAGGCTACCTCTGGCGAGCACATGGAGGGCTGTGTGGACCCCCCCAAAGAAATGCCACCCTACACCATTACTGACCCACTGCCAAACGGGTCATGCTGGAGGATGTTGCAGGCAGCAGAACGTTCTCCATGGCGTCTCCAGACTCTGTCACGTCTGTCACATGTCCTCAGTGTCAACCTGCTTTCATCTGTGAAGAGCACAGGGCGCCAGTGACGAATTTGCCAATCTTTGTGTTCTCTGGCAAATGCCAAACCTTCTGCACGGTGTTGGGCTGTAAGCACAAATCCCACTTGTGGATGTCGGGCCCTCATAAAACCCTCATGGAGTCTGTTTCTGATAGTTTGAGCAGACACATGCACATTTGTGACCTGCTGGAGGTCATTTTGCAGGGCCCTGGCAGTGCTCCTCCTGTTCCTCCTTGCACTAAGGAGGAGGTAGCGGTCCTGCTGCTGGGTTGTTGCCCTCCTACTGCTTCCTCCATGTCTCCTGATGTACCAGCCTGTCTCCTGGTAGTGCCTCCATGCTCTGGACACTACGCTGACAGACACAGCAAACCTTCTTGCCACAGCTCGCATTGACGTGCCATTCTGAATGAGCTGCACTACCTGAGCCACTTGTGTGGGTTGTAGACTCCGTCTCATGCTACCACTAGAGTAAAAGCACCGCAAACATTCATAAGTGACCAAAACATCAGCCAGAAAGCATAGAAACTGAGAGGTGGTCTGTGGTCACCACCTGCAGAACCACTCCTTTAAGATAAGATAGACCTTGATAAGATAGACCTTTATTGGGGGTGTCTTACTAATTGCCTATAATTTCCACCTGTTGTCTATTCCATTTGCACAACAGCATGTGAAATTGATTGTCAATCAGTATTGCTTCCTAAGTGGACAGTTTGATTTCACAGAAGTGTGATTGACTTGGAGTTACATTGTGTTGTTTAACTGTTCCCTTTATTTTTTTGAGCAGTGTATTTAAAAAAAGGCAAATTAGACTAAAATGTTAAACTTAAGGATATCCACTTTACTAATCAGCCTGACAAAGAGAAGCAACAATTTCTTACGTCACCGCTACAGCTTTAAGAGACGCATCAATTGCTTGGCAACTGATCCTCTTGCCTCAGCAATCAAGTTTATTATGGTTTCTACTATATACAAAAAAAAAATCTGTTTTATGAATTCTAAATGTCACCTCATTGTTTTAGTTTAGTTATACACACACACACACACACATATATATATATATATATATATATATATATATATATATATATATATAAGTAGCTGCTTAGAAACAGGATAAAAAAAAAAGTCAGTATGTTTAAATTTGTGTAAAATTCTCTCTTGGGTTTGGAGCAGGATCAGCACTTTAAAGGAGACATCACCTGTTACTAAAGTCAATAACTACTCCCTATCATAGTCTTTCACGCCTTGAAAATAAATTCTAGTCGAAATTTTTTTTTTTTTAAAGGTGCTTATCTGACCCATTCAGTAAAACCCGTATTGTCTCGGGAGAGTGCACGCGATATTTCGCCATTCCCGGGTGTTCATTATGATAATGCAAATAAGGATTGCGTTGATTGGTCGTAGGAAGGAGGAGGGGGGGGTGATGCTCCACTGCAACGCTCCAAAAAAAACAACACGGCTCATGTTATGAATGAACCCGACCTCGCCGCGACCTACAGAATCCAACCGTTTATGAACGAGCCCGACTCCGAACCAGAGCTGGAAAGTGAAGTTGTCTTCAGCAAAATGTATCAGAATGGTAAAGGCAACCATTTGATCATTAACGTGATAAAACCCTTGTTGTTAGTTTCTACAAAATATGTTTGCCTTCTTATAAAGTCGATTATTACAATAACAGTGACGTAGTCTTCTTTTTGTCAGCTTAGAGAGGATTTCCTGGGTGAAACGTTAGCTATAATGTGGTGTTTTACCTATTTCAAGTTGTACTCCAAATCCGACTTCAGTAATGGCGGCGGGGCTCGGCTGAATGTGAGGGTGAGAGGGCCGGGGCGAGCTCCAGCAGCATTGGTCTGCTATGTTCATAAATGGTAAAATCCTGCCGTTTTGACGTAAAACCAGCACAGAAATCAGAACCACGTTTTTGAGGGCGCATGCATGTGATGTGGTTAGAGAAGCCAATGGTAAACAAATGCTGCACTTTAGAATATTGGCTTACTGCCCAGTGTAAAATCATTAGGAAACCATAATATACATGTTTTCACATGGAAAAAATTAAAATTTCAGGTGATGACCCCTTTAAAGGACCCCAGACCTTGGAGGGAAGCTGTGTTTTCCTTATTTATCTTCTATTTCAGATTTTTACTGGTTAAGTTTTGTTTTTTATTTTAAGGACAGCAATGCATAAAAGAGGCAAATATGCTGCCCGGATTTTTTTTTCTTCATATTTTAGTTTTGAATCTAAAAGAAAGTGTAAAATTACAAAATCCTGATTTCTGAATCAAGGTGTGGGTTCCTAACCTTTATCTAATAGTTAATAAACTGAAAAATGCAGCGTTTTTTAATGTGTACTTCTGAGACATTAAATAAATAGTATTTGACCTGCCAATGACAAATCAGAGCTGATTGATAGAAAGTTGGCAGATCCTGATCTCTGGCTGATGGTTTGGTCCATCTCTGCACACAACAAATATTTCTTTTCCGTGTTTAGATTTCAATACTTCCGATCATGATCGCAATGACCCAAGGAGAAAGTTGAGTTTTTAATCTGCTATTTCTTACTTGTTCTTCATGTCACATAAGGTAGTCAGTTTCCAAATTTAGCTGACATTTATACTGTAAAAATAGGACAAATGTTTTTTTTAAAGCAACAATTATTAAGAAATCTTTATCCAAAGAAATTTATGATTTAAATATAAAAAGTTAGGCTTAGTTTAGTTTTCAAAACTACTACGTTTATCAAAGAACTTATGGGACATTTCTTTCTTTCATTTTATAGTTGTTGTTTTTTTCAAGAAAAAAATAAATAAACAAAAAAATCACACATGTTGTCAGGAAAAGCCTGATCAGTGCATATTTTTCAGTTTTAAATAATTAATTTGTTCAAGATAAAGTGAGTAAAAATAAATTAAGATAGTATCTTTTTGCGTTGTAAATTAGAACTAGTTCTCAATCGTCACCTAATTAAATAAACATCTTCAGGTTGATGTGAAGTCCCAAACGTCTTGGTGGACATTGAAGCTGTCCTCGTCTGGTTTCTGGACATTCATGGACATGACGTTTTGTCCCAAATAAAACCTGGCGACTGTAAGCCGTGTCAAACATTTATGCCTGTTGTGTTTTCCATAGACTAGTGGCTAATCTGGTAAAGGTTACTGGTGCTAATTGCACTATTCCAGAATGACAAATACTCGCCCTGAGCTTCATTGTATTGTTGTCTCAAATGAATGTTAGTTTAATATTATTAGCATTAATATTTCTCATGGTACCATCCCAAAGAGTAATTACTTAATACACAATGGTTTCTTTTTCTGCTTTGCAGCTTTCCTGCATGCAGCTGTGCAGCTTTAATTTGGCTGCATGCGGGGCTTCGTGTTAGCAAAGCGGCGACCTCATTATGTTTGTGTCCAATCAGTCCTTCGGCCAGGTCTTAATTGAGCCATCGGTGCCTTCAGGGGGGAAGTGGAGGGATTAACTTGTCAATTACAGTAATGAGAGGGCAGGCATGCAGAGAGCAGTCGGGGCAAGGCAGACAAGGCAGAGGCCTTGTAGTGTAGCCCCCATTTTAGTCACTAATCAAAGATATTAGTGTTGCCTGAAACTGGCAAAGTTGAGGGATTTTTTAATAATACTTTTTCCCTCCAGCAAAGAGATTTTTCTGCATGGTGGGTTATGGGAGCTGTCTAGTTTAAATACCCTTCAGCTACAGTCAGTAGATGATGTTATGATGCCAAGCAGCTGCATTCGTGGGCATATGAAATCTGGACTCAGTTCAACCCAAATGACAGTAAAGGCAGAAGTGATTCTACGCCGTACAAATTTAGGGGTTATTGGATTAACTGGAAGACTTAATAATAATCTGTGTTGAATGTTGACTGGTGAAGACCGTCTTTAATGGATGTAAACTAGTCTCGTATATGGTTTGAAGTAAAAAACAAACAAACAAAAAACTGCAGCCAAATATTAAAAAGAGGATTTTGTATTGGGTGTAAAATGTCCTGTTAAAGTGTCAAATTTGATCAAATGATGGGTGATGGGGCTGTGTTCAAAACAAACATCCAACCTACACTCGGTACACTTGCTATTAGGCAGAAGACCCCTGAAAACCCTAAATAAAGCTAATCTGCTCTGGTAGGCTTTTCATGCCCTTTCCTTAGTCAATTCTCAAAGCAGAAGCCGTGGTTTACAGAACGTTTCAGAGGGATATCAATATGAAAAGGTATCTGTCAGGAGGAGGGTGAAAGAAAATGTCCCTGGCAAGTGGTAACTACGGGCTCTTCTTGTTTTTAACTTAATTTTCCACAAATATCAACATGCCATAGAAGAAAATATAACCAACCTCCTTTTTTTTGGCTAAAGTTTTGTTTTTCTTTATTTAAGAAACGTTAAAGTTGTGGTTTCTTTAGAAACGACAACAAATTTCCTATAGTAGATATTTATCATAAACTGTTTTTTTCTTCGTTTTTTAAAGGTAAAGTAAAACATCCAGACTTAAAAAAATGGTTTGTCAAAAGGTTGGACCTATTGGCCATTCTTGGGAAATTTGTGTTTGACACAAAAACAGGGCTGTACATCACAAAAGAACAGCATTCCCATAGTGAAGCATGGTGATGGCAGCATCACGCTTGGGGCTGCTCTTCCTTTACTGGAAATGTGTCCCAAAGGCCTACCTGTACATACTCCAGATGACGCTTGTGTGGTTTTCATGAAAAAAAGGAGTTCATTGGAGTTCTGCACTTAGGTTCTTGTAAAGTTTGAAATGTAGAACTTTGTTCTAGTTTTTCAGCCTAGAGACAAACCTGTCTGTTATTGCGGAGAATGTACAGTCCTTTAGTCAAGGTGGAGCTTTCGCTTAAAGGCTGAAGATGGACTTCATCTTTCATGTTCTGAAAACCTTCCATTGTCGATTGTACACTTTTCTATCAATGTACTGATTTTTATCTCTATAAAACAACCTAATTTCCAAATCCAGGGTCCGTTGATATCTATTTATTGTGTAATTTATGAAGTAAGCACAACAGCAAAACAAAAAGGTCATCATTTGGCCCATAGGAACGTTGAATATATTTATATTCATGGCTGCATTTTTGTTCTCAACTAAACAAAGAAAATGCTGAAATTTTCTCTAAGTCTGACAAAAGGAAGCAACAATTTCTTACTTTTTCCGTTGAAGTTTTAAATGTCATATAATGCTAGCAACAGCTGCCATATCACTTGCTTAGCAACTTGATCCAGTTGCCACATCATAACTCTAAATATAGTGCAGGGCTAAAAGAGGGAGCACAGCTCTGAAATAAACATTTAAAACAACTTAACCTTCTGAAATGTGTATCAGAAAGACTCTTAGACTGGCAGGAAAAACGAGCAGATGATGAAAATAGGTGTAACAGATGTGTGTTGCCAGTCTGTAGAGTCCAGTTGTGCCAAAAATAACAAATGTTTTCTTAATAAGTCATCAGAAATGGAGGTCTACCTGGGGGTTTTGGCGTTGTCTCGTCACATCTCTTCTGGTGCTAATAATGTGCAGGGTTGTTACCGGCAGACAAAGTTGAGATGTTTCAGGCAGTGAGGACCGTTTCTGAGTCATTGTGAGTCAAGCGAGGGGCCGGGAGCTCAAAACGGGGCTCCTGATGCTCAGTACAAGCATCTGACACTCTAAATGCTTGAAATACTCAATGTGTGTTGTTTTAATACCATCTGATATGCCTAATAAGAAAACTAATGGTAATGTAATGAGAAGTACGTCAACAATAGGCAATAACATTAATAACATTCTCCACAATAAGCAACCTGCTCAACATTAACTTCACCAAAACTGGACATACAAACTCGGACACAGATGCTCCTATAATCAATATGGACAGCGCTTTAAAATCATGGCGCATAACAAATCACACACAAACACTGGCTGAGTCGAATAAATTCATGACAATCATCAAAGTAAAACCCCATTTCAAATGAACAATATATAGTTTACTCATAGTATCGCAATATATTGTATCGTCCCCCCAGTATTGTGATTCATATCGTATCACCAGATTCTGGCCAATACACGTCCTTACTGACTATGCACGCTGCTGTACATGCAGCAGATGAAACTCCCATCCTGACAGCTGCTTCTACTTTAAACATTAAAGCTGCTACGTGACTCCATGTTTCTCCAAGACTGGATTTAAGAAAGAAGAGTTGTGTAAGCTGTGATATTCAGTTTTTCACCAGAGACCATTGACATTCTCAAGTCACAGGACAACTGAATCTGTACGACAGCGAATTAATTTCCCAAAATAAATTAATAAGGACACTGATCAATGAAGACTTACCCTGCTTTGCAGTCGCAGCGATTTCGCCGTTCTCTTTGGCAATCACCCACGGGTGATGCGAGTCACCCTGCGACTTTGCCAGGCCATGTCTGACCTCTGCTTTTAGCGCGACCACGGCTTTCTGTTTCGCAGAAGAGATTGGCCCAACTTTCCTTGAAACAAAATAATTGTAAGCCTTCAGACTTTTGAAAACCTTAAATTTTTCATGAGTTTAAGCTTCTCTTCTTAACCTCTTCCTGTCTTCAGACGTTAAATTGCTGTTATATTGGGGATTTCGCCTGCAAACACTCTTGGAAGTGTTAGTCGCGTCTTTACGGCCCGCCATTTTGTTTGTTTTCTTGCCACCCAACCACTCGCCCAAAAGATGTCAACAAAGATTCTCCTAAAAACTAGCGTCTCTAGAATAAATGGGCAAGAGGGGAAGCAGATTAATTAGTTTCAGAATATCAATATATTTAGTTTTATTTTGCGTGTGGGACTATCCAGGCCAACGGGTTTTTTTTTCTTATTAATTCTCAAGCCGGACATGTGATATAACGTGGGACGTTTGAGGCCACGTGTGCTCTGCGTTCGAACCTTTAATTTTTTCCATATGGCTTGACAGCAATTCCACAGGAAACCAGGGACATGTAGGGTTTAGACTGGAAGGAAAGCATCACAGATGGACGAATGAGCTCAAATCTGTGAGTTGTTTTTAGGTGACCTATTGCAAAACGCCTGGTTGGACAGGGAAACCGATTTGGACACAAATGAAACAAGAAAATGTTTTATTGTAATTTTTTGAACATCATAACTGCTTACATGTTTTGCTTTATTACCCAACATCCAGATAAGTCTTCAAATATCCTTTTTTTTATTATAAAAAAATACCCTGTGGTGTAAAAACAGTGGCTCAGGTGGTAGGAGTGTGTGCCATAACCGGTGAGTTGTTGGTTCGAATCCCCCCTCAGTCCGACTCAGTTGTTGTGTCCTTGGGCAAGACACTACACACGCTTTGCCTGCTGGTGGTGGTCAGAGGCCCGATTGAATGGCAGCCTCGCCCCAGGTCAGCTGTGGGGACAATGTAGCTCACCACCATCATTCAGCATGTGAATGACTCGATGTGGTGTGATAGTGTAGTTTGGGGTCCTTCGAACTGGATAAAGTGCTATACAAGTACAGGCCATTTGCCATGTAAAAATGGATGCTGTGGAAATGGTTTCCTCTAGATAAGCCCTATCCAGTTTAGTTCTGTTTTTGTTTTTCATAAATACCAGTTTACAACAAAAGTAATCTCAGAACTAGGGCTGGGCCATATGGCCTCAAATCAATATCACGATATATTGACCAGTACACCTCGATAACGATAAATAGACGATAACTACCCCACCACCAAAAAACAAACAAGTTTATTTTTTTCTATAGATTAGGCAGTGGCTTCTCCTCTTCATCCTCGACCAACTCTACACCCACCGCTTCAATATTTGAATCCTCTTCCATTTGCTCACCATCTTTCTCTTCCAGTGTTGCCAACTCCTCAGCATGGAAAGTAGCTATTGGCTGTCGCAAAAGTCGCTAGAAGTCGCTGAATGAATTGCGTCATTTGCATATAGTGTTGTGATAGACGCTGTAGGAGAAGGAATAATAAAAAAAATTAAGAATTTAATAATTTTTAACCATTGATTGCAGGGTGGCTTGGGTGGGACTGTTATAAGGTTTTGCCCTTTGAGTATGTTTGGGTTGTCACGTGTTTTTTATTTTTTATTTTTTTTATGTCACTTTAGCATTAAAAAAAAAGGCCTCACAATACAGGCAGTAGGTCCATGTAACCTCTCTAATAAATGGCTTTAACCAGCCTTTTAATTCAGGGTTCAATAACCACTCCTTTCTGTATTTCTGAGAGTCCAGTTTAGACTGAGACAAGATGACTGTCTGTCACAGAGAGGCGCACACACAGTGACTGAGGTAATGATAGTGGAATCTGTGATTTATTAAGTGTGCAGTTGTTTATTTTAGATAAACACATTTTTTTTACATTTACATCTCGCCCTGACTAAGCACTGGTAATGTCAGCCAGCGGCGGCTTCGGACACAGTGGGGTCTGCTCTGACCACAGGTCGGCCTGGATGGGCGGGGCTGCAGCTGGAAGCGCTCTGGGATGGGAGAGGAGCCCACTGCAGCACCGCTACTCGACGAGAAGAGTAACAAGGACACGGTCTTTGAGTCAGAGTCTCAAAAAAAGTCACTAGAACGCCAAAGCGATCAACACTAGATCGAGGTCGAGCGGCTTTTACCCAACAGCTCTTTAGATCAGGCGACACCAGCGCGTTTCTGTAGTTGGATTTTTGCAAGCGAATTAAACAATACTTCACCTGTCTGTTTCAAAGAACGAGTCTGTATGAGACAATTTGCTGCAGAAAAAACAACAACCAAGTCCTGCATATTGTTACATGCACTTACAGGGAGCAGTACTTTCAATTTAGTAAATGTAACTCTAAAGCTGAGGGCAGATGCTGCCCAAAAGGTCAAGGGTCAGATTCCTTAGATCTGTGATTCCAAAGCTGTATGAATTTTAGCTGCAACCTGCATGCAGACTGGCTACCATCGCTGTTGGGTTGTTGTCAATGTGAACTGTGTGAATTTGGTAACTTGCTAGTTTCAGTGGTTGCCGTAGTTTCCATGTTACTGTGGGTAGGTTGAGTGTTTGGTTGCTGTTGCTGCTTTAATTTAACACTTTTTTTTTACCTGTTCACAGAAGCTGATGGTTTTGGTGGTGTTTAAGTATTTGCTCTCCACTCCAATCATTTATTGCTGTAAGGTACGTTTTTACAAAGAAAATGAATCTATTCATTTAGAAATAAATTCATAAAGGAATTAAGAGTTTAATTTAATTTTAACCAATGGGCTTTTCATAATTTACTTTGATATCCATTAGCAGTCACCCTCTTATTCTCAGTTTGAAAACATCCATTTGGGATAATTAACCTTCAGCTACAGTAGTTAGGATTGGTTTCTGTGGTTAGAGGCTCCAACTAACCAGTGGTTTTCATTGTCAGTCAATTTAGCAGAAATATGTTTAATTAAAGAGAAAGGCAGGATGTGGAACAATAAAATATTATCTATTTTATTATTATCAGCACCAAAGCTGCACAACATATACAAAATATAGCAATGCAATATTGTTTAGTACTGAGATGACGGCAGCCCAGACACCCAGAGACCATATATATTATTGGCATGCAGAGTTTGGATGCATAGTCTCTAAAATGCCACAACCTTTTATAATTTATAATTGCGATACTGCACATATTTGTATATGCTGATGAGTATCAGATTCGGGCGTGTGAAGATGCTTCATCGTTTCTTTTACTAACCGCTGAGGTTCTGCACCTCTCAGCTGCAGGTAGAACTGGATTTAATCAAGCAAAGCAGCTACCTTATGTGCAACACATCCACCACACACCTGACTGAGTTTAATTAAATGTTTATTTTGAAGTGGTGATTAATATATGCGTAATTTTGCTATCCAACTGTGAAGCTAAATTACTGTTCCTGATGTATTAAAAAAATCACTGCAGGTAGCATAGTTAATCCTTTTTATTTAATTAAATTAATGAATTAAACATGTTTTTCAAAACAAAAATTAGATTAAAAAAACACGTTTGTGCTAATTACAACTTTAACTTTAAGCTAATAATTTTTGAACCACCAGGTTTTAGTAAAACGTATATTTCAAATTGTTCTCCTGCTTTGTCCTCCAATCTCCCATTCGGCCTGTAATGAATCTTAGGATATAGTGGGCTGCAGACCCGTCCTTCAAATCCATGGTAAAGATGGACACATTTGTGGGCGGCATTTGGAGAAGCCTTTGAATTTGGACAATCATTTTTGCGGTTAAAGACTTAAAATCCTCATATCTAGTCTTTCCCTCGTGCAAAGCTGAATGCGTGGTTCCTGAGCTGTAAGTTTTGTTTGCATATAGAGCAGACATGTCACAAGTGGTCACTCAGGGTGCATGTGAAGATGCCAAAGTAATTGGTTTCAATTTTGATCAGATTACTCAAGACCCTTCGTAATTCAAGTGTGAACATACTCACTGGCGTTTCAGTAACATTTACACACTGTTTGGAGATGGCATTAATATGCATATCATTTGGATCTATTTTCATTTTCCTGCAATGCATGCAAATTGACATGCTCCCTACATTTACCAAATCCTGTTTGTTTAAGCTGCGGTATTAGTTAGCTAGAGACTAGTAGTGTGCAATATAAACGTAATAAGGTAGAAATTATATAGATTTAGCCTGAGGTAGAGATTTTGACAATACCAGCCTACAATGATTGCATGATATCATCAAGCTGCGCCTACTTTGTAGCATGTACACAAGGAGGATAAATACTGATGTTTAATGTTTGTATTTATACTAGATATTGTGAGTTTAAAATTTGTTTTTTGTATTTAACGGAAAATATTGAAGCTTAATACGGACAATAACATTTGTGAATATCTGCATTTTTCACTCTGAAACGATCTTTATTTAGAAATGTATACCTTAAACACTGGAAACTTGGGCTTGGGTTGCTGTAACGTATCTCTCTGGAATACACCCATAAGAGAAATGCATGATGTGTATCACATTCACTTCTCTTTTATGTGCCAGATTTAGTTCTGCTGTTTTACATTACAATATCGGTGTTGAGAACCTAAAGCTCTGGCGTTGCTCTCACAGCTGTTGTGTTAACTCGGTGCAAAAATGAGAACATTTCAAATCCTTGTGGGCTCTTATCTTTTTTTGAGGACACCATGTTTGCTAAGTTAAACTAATAAGGGTTGCTTTAAAGAGAGGGCATAAGCTGAGTGGGTGGTCCTTCACATTGTTCCAGGTGCAGAGAGTAAGGTGCCCCCTGCCCTCATGACCTGTGCATTACACTTGTCTTTGTTCACATGCTATTTCAACTGAACATTAGCTCTTTTGTTGTCCCGTTTGTTTTTTGCATTATCACACTCTAATGTGATAAATTACTGTTTAAAGAATACATAATTCCGTTTAACACGCATGATTTACAGCTTAAGGGATATTTGGTGACTGTTTTGTTTCTGTTCTGCAGGAGAGGAGTGGCGTCCTCCATACCGCAGCAGCTGCACACATCAGTCCCCGCTGAATAAAAGATGAACTGAGGACCTCTTCCACAGCTCCACTTCCATATCGCTGCAGCACCTGCTCTTCACTCCCGCTGCCCTTTCAGTGCATGAGTTAACCGCGTTGCCTCACCACACCTGGACACTGAGAGGAGACGCATGTGCGTGCATGTCCTCGAAATGCATGACCGTGTTTGAGTGTGTTTCTGCTCCGCTTCCATACTCGTCTTCAGAGAGGCACTTCTCCACTTGACTGACTCCCAACATTTGTGTTCACGACTACAAAGCATAATGGGGAGGAAAAAGATTCAGATCCAAAGGATCACTGACGAAAGGAACAAGCAGGTGAGTCATTGCTGTGAAACAAAAGGCTAATCTCTGTTCTGTTTGTTTGTTTGATTAATCATCTCTAAAAAGTAAAAAATACACATTTTGAGTCATTTTATGAGTCAGCAAAAGTGTTTGAATTTAAAAAGTAGTGATGGCTGTACATTTATAAAAGCATAATTATCTTAGAAAACTTGTTTACAATTTATCGTTGTGATATCTGAATTTATCTTGGATAAATTAATCTCCAACAATCCAATCCAGTTAGTACTTTTGGGTTGTTTTTATTTTGTGTCTTATTTTTTTATTATTTGTTTTGGTGGGGTGTAGAGAGATGTTTCTGGGTGACTGATTTAATACTAGGAGACTTTACCAAAATGTTTAGAACAAAATAAAAACTCCATAATGTACATATGAGTTAGCATGTCAGGGTTGCAGCAAAATGTATTTGCGGTCTATTTTTATTTCCACCAGTTGGTCCTCCAACATCTTCAGTTTTTGGTTTTGCTTACAACTAGATCTGGGGGTAAACGATTATTTTAAAAACAATTATTCAGGCGATTATTTTATCGCATAGTGGACTATTCTAATGACTAGCAGCTCGTCACTTTGGTGAGGCCAATTGGCCGTACGCCGACGCTTGTGGCTAGATAGCTGTGTTCTGTTAGCTGTAAGTTAGCCACCGTTACCATTCATGCCAGCATTAAATGCTATTTCTAACTAACGTTAGCTAAACACAGCTGTTTAGTCACTAGCTACTAGCAGAAACCAAACACAGTTAGCTCGCACCACCAAAGTGCGCAGAGCTCAAGCCCACGTTACACAATAAAATACACTACTAACGTTACACAAACGTGCAATTAGTTTAGCAAACATTGGCAATAGTAACGTTACTTACTTCAACAAAACATATGATACATGAAAACATTACTCAAAGGTAGCTCTAAACAGATGGGCTCTTAGTCGGGATTTAAAAGAACTGTGTTTTTGCAGCTTTGCAAAGTAAATTTTGTGCTTTGATTTGTAGTTATGTGCATTGCAAAACTACTTTGGCTCCAGCCAAAAAGATTTCTCAAAATATCAATACGCCGATATATCGCAATATTTTATCTCACGATCTTGCATCGTTGTTCAAAAGCAATGTATTTTTTTTCTTATTATTTTTTTAGAATTTAAATGGAACCATTAATGACGACAGTAATTCTTGTAGTAAAATTAAAAGTATGACTAGATCTGGTAATAAAACTGGATATGTTAAAGTATGAAACAGGTTGGAGTATTTAGAAAGCTGTGACGGTTTTTCTACAGCTAAATTCTATTTTAAAAATCACAATATATTGTCTTACTCATAGTATCACAATATATCATTTCGTCTCCCCTGTATTGTGTCACCAGATTTTTACCAATACACAAATCCGTAGTAGACTGGTTGAAGTTGTGAGTTTCTCAGTATTTGTCATGCTCTTATAGACAAGTTCTGGCATTGAGCAATGGGGTGAGGAGGACAAGCAGGAAAAAGAGTTGCATCTCAATACAAATTAAGGTTTACATCTTTGTTGCGAGCATCTCACAATAAGAACTAATACTACAGGTTTCTTCATCTGACAGAATAAATCACAGCTCATGACAGGTGACATTCTCAGCTAAATTTCTACCATTTGAAACGACTTTCCACATTTTGTCATCGTTTTTAGTCCGAATGTTTGTGGAGTAACAGCAGGCACCGTTTGAGATCATTGCAACCTGCTCCTGATCAGACATGACATGTAGTTCCCACAGTCTAACTTAAGCTCTTTGTGATGAAACGTACAGTACTGTGCACAAGTTCATCAATCAGCAAAAAGCAGTGAATGAAGTAAAGAGAAATCTAAATCAACTCAATATTTGGTGCAACCACCCTTTGCCTTCAAAACGGCATCAATTCTTCTAGGTACACTTGCACACAGTTTTTGAAGGAACTCGGCTGGTAGGCTGTTCCAAACAACTTGGAGAATTAACCACAGATCTTCTGTGGATGTAGGCTTTATTTATTATCCTGACCAAATCTCCAACTCCATTTGCAGAAATGCAGCCCCGAACGTTCAAGGAACCTCCACCATGCTTTACTGTTGCCTGCAAACACTCATTATTGTTCCGCTCTCCAGCCCTTTAATGAACAAACTTCCTTCTGCTACAGCCAAATATTTCAAATTTTGACTCATCAGTCCAGAGCATCAGCTGCCATGTTCTGAACCCCAGTTTCTATGTTTTCATGCATTCTTGAGTCGCTTGGCCTTGTTTCCACATTGGATGTACGGTTTTTGGGCAGCGACTCTTCCATGAAGACCACTTCTGGCCAGACTTCTCCAGACAGTAGATGGGTGCAACTGGGTCCAACTGGTTTCTGTCAGTTCTGGGCTGATGGAACTGCTGGACATCTTCCGGTTTCGAAGGGTAACAAGCTTGATGTGTCTTTCATCTGCTGTACTAAGTTTCCTTGGCCGACCACTAAGATCCTCAACTTTGCCCGTTTCTTTGTGATTCTTCAAAACAACTTGAACAGCACATCTTGAAACCCCAGTCTGCTTTGAAATCTTTATCTGGGAGAGACCTTGCTGATGCAGTATAACTACCTTGTGCTGTGCTCAATCTTGCGATGACATAAAACAATTTTCTACAACCTCACCTTGGTAGCAGAGTTTTTTTTCCTCACCATGTTTCAAGCCTCTTACACAGCTGTTTCTGTTTCAGTTAATGACTGTGTTTCAACCTAAATGTGACATTGATGATCATTCGCACCTGTTTGGTATAATTGGTTGATCATACACCTGACTATAATCCTACAAAATCCCTGACTTTAGTCTAGTGTACATATAAGAATTGCTGCTGGGTTGAAGGCAAAAGGTAGTAACACCAAATATAGATTTGATTTAGATTTATTTATTTTTTTGTTTGCTCACTTTGCATTTCGTACATTGATAAAAATAAACTATCATTATTTATATTTTTGAAAATAAAAATTTTTACAGCATTTTTCACACTTGGCTTAAACTTTTGCACTGTACTGTATATTTGCCTCAGTTTGATATAACAACAAAGGGAGGGAACAATTAACCAGCAACAGGATATATTAGTGGTTGCAATTTCATGTAGCAGTGAATTAGTTGTTGGAAATTGTTTTTTTTTTTTTTTTTTTTTTTTGCAATTCAATTGCGCAGAAAAGTTTAAGATCTTGAGTTATTTGGATAGTGGAAAATTTACTCTGTGCCCCATTGGGTATCTTCACTCCCCTCAGAGAAGTGCAGGCAATAAAACAACCAGTTCAAACTATTCCACAGCAAACACTCCCTGCCACACAAATATATAAAAAAACAAGAAATGTCCTGTTAAACCTCAGACATTCTGGGGATATCACATGTTTATCTTCAGGAGATGCCAGCTGCTGAGAATAGGTTTTAGTTTGGGGTCATTTAAAGACTTCTCACCAATATTTGTGTGAATGCTTCACACAAATATTGTGCTTTCTCTGTAAAAGCAAACAGTTTGCTTAGTAGTTTAATAATAGACACATTGTGGAGCCTTGGTTTGTGCAGAGTTGTGATTCGTTAGGTCTATAGCTCTATGATGCATCTCTGATTGGCATTGGATTAAACAATCTTACATTTTCTACATGCTCTTTAAGAAAAGCACCACTCTGTTTCACAGTTGTGATGATCCCAGCAGTTGTATGAAGATTTAAAGTTAAATTATGTTTTCATCAAACCACTAAATATTTTTACCACATGCCCTCAGTTGCCCACTTGTGTTTTTTCCCTTTCTTTAACATTTTTAAAGTACAGTCCTTTTCCTAGACTGGCTGTCAGAAATTCTGCTGTCAGGCCAATTTTGTTAAACACTACATTTGATTGTTGCTCATTTGGTGGATTCAGTGTTGCAGCCAGAAGCTCACCCGCAGTTGTTGTTTTTTTCTCATAGTGTAAAGGGAGATTCGCTTTTCTTCACAAAATATCTCAAAACACCACCCAGAAATAACTTCTGCACAAAAGTAAACAATAAAATCCCAGTTTGATTAAACTCCACTCGATTGCTTTGAAAAGGTAATTTGTGGGCTGTATAACTTAGTTTATTTTCTCAATGAACAGTTTTTTGTTTAGTATCCAAAGCGTTTATTGTTTGTAAATTCAGATGCTGTCTCTTGGTAAACCTTTTGTTTGCAAACAAAAACAAACTTTAATTCTCTTCCCTTCGTGCTTGAACCATGGGAAAAAACACTGCATAGAAGCCGGATCAGTACTCAAATGATTCACTCTCATTGATTTTTAGAAAAATGTATTGTATAATCTAAATGTTGAAATATAGGGTTGCATTGTAGGTGGCTAAAAGATTTTTCTGGTTTTCTGCATCAAAACTCGTTCAAAAACAGAGACAGCATATTTCCTATACAGCAGTATGGTTTATTGGATTGAGCTTTATTATTTTAAATAAATAAAGAACGAATACTAACAAAATCTGCGGCTTGTAGCGATGGTATGCTTTAAAAAAGATTTTATTAAAATAAAATTGTAACTTTTAACAAATAATACTTTGAAACCGAAGGGTTTCTTTTATCTATTTATTTGTTATGATGGCAAAGGAGCATAAAAGGGAAATGTATCTTTAATTATGATTGAAAAATAGTTCCAATGTTTCGTCTTTTTATTCAATTTTTTATGTCTGTTACTTTATGTGTGTGTTAAATAATCTGTACTTTTATCAAAAAACATCGTAAAACAACCAAAAATGTAAAAGAGTAGTTTATTCCCACATTAGGAACGCTTTGTACCTGTTTTGATAACCAAGGATTTAAAGTAGTTTGGTTATGGTTGTGTATACTGTTTACACCAGAGGGAAGCTAAAGAGGGACATTTTACAATTGTAGGTGCGTACCGAGCAATTTTTAAAATGGTGTGAAGTTTAGCCAGTTGTTTCTTCATTGTTTGCCTCTGCTCTTTTATCCACTTTAAACGTTTTTTTTTTTGCTCCTTTGTCTCTCAGGTCACATTTACAAAGCGAAAGTTTGGCTTGATGAAAAAAGCCTATGAGCTGAGTGTGTTGTGTGACTGTGAGATTGCCCTGATCATCTTCAACCACGCCAACAAGCTGTTCCAGTATGCCAGCACAGATATGGACAAGGTCCTGCTCAAATACACGGAGTACAACGAGCCACACGAGAGCCGGACCAACGCAGATATAATTGAGGTAAGTTCATTTTACCACCTTTTACCTGGACAGGATTGATAGTCCAGGCAGGCATGATGAGCATAAAATCAGAGGCCTCGTTGCCACTGAGCAGTACAGCACGGGTTGGTCCAGTTTGGTACTTAGGCCTGTCACAGCAAACAATAAATCAGTTAATCGTATGATAAATTTAAGTGAGCTCAATATTTTTCCAGCCACAATCATTTCCATTTGCGTGCTTTTTTGTTTTCCTCATGTCTCGTCCTATTTCAACCAAAGAGACTGAATGAAAAAAAGGTGTTTATGGTCCATATATCCGTAGTGGCAGAGTAACATGGGATGTCCTGTTTTATTGAAACTGAGTGTTTTTGTTGTTAGTTTGCACTTTTTGTTTGCACAACTCCTAACTTGTAGTTTGCCAGGTTTTTTTTGTCTGCGCTAAGTGTTTTTTTTTTTTTTTTGAGAAATTTTGTTTACCGAGTTCATCCAATTTTTTTTATTATTTCAGTAGTTTTGTTCATTTATATTGGATATTAAAAATGCTTTCAATTCAGTTTATTTATATAGCGCCAATTCACAACAGATGTCATCTCAAGGCACTTAACAAGAAGTCATTTCAATACATTTATACAAACATTCCAATCAGTTAAAAAGTTTCCTATTTAAGGAATCCCAGCAGATTGCGTCAGTCATTGGCGTGAGGTTGGGCCCCGTTGATGCAGACTTTCCAACCACAGCAATCCTTCAGCAATCCTTCATACTGAGCAAGCATGTAGCGACAGTGGAGAGGAAAAACTCCCCTTTAACAGGAAGAAACCTCCAACAGAACCAGGCTCAGTAGGAGCGGCCATCTGCCACGACCGTCTGGGGGTTTGAGAAGACAGAGCAGAACACAGAAGGAACAGAAGATCCGATATAAGAGAACTTTCTATGTTACAGAAAGTAAAAAGTTGATAACAGGACACAGTGGATGTTCAGTTACTGGGAGCATCATCCCAGTCGATGCCCCCCGTCCAACAGGGCATTGCAGCCAAGCAGGATACCAGACCAGGTATATCTTCTATGGAGAGAAAAACACTGAGAGAAAAAGTTAACAGTCGAAATAACAGAATGTACTGTAATACAACTGGAGAGTCTTAGGAGAAAAGGAAGTAGCAGAGTGAAGAGAATTGGTAAGTCTGTCCTCCAGCAGTCTAAGCCTATAGCAGCATAACTACAGAGATAGCTCAGGATGACCTAAGCCACTCTAACTATAAGCTTTATCAAAAAGGAAAGTTTTAAGCCTGGCCTTAAAAGTAAACAGAGTGTCTGCCTCATGGACTAAAACTGGGAGCTGGTTCCACAGGAGAGGAGCCTGATAACTAAAAGATCTGCCTCCCATTCTACTTTTAGAAATCCTAGGAACTACAAGTAAACCTGCAGTCTGAGAGCGAAGGGCTCTGTTAGGAACATATGGAACAATTAGATCTCTGATGTATGATGGAGCTTGATTATTAAGGGCTTTAGATGTAAGAAGAAGAATCTTAAATTCTATTCTGGATTTAACAGGGAGCCAATGAAGGGAAGCTAAAACAGGAGAAATGTGATCTCTCTTTTTAATATTCATCAGAACTCTTGCTGCCGCATTTTGGATCAACTGAAGGCTTTTAATGGCATTTTGTTGACTTCCTGATAGTAAAGAATTACATTAGTCCAGCCTTGAGGTAACAAATGCATGGACTAGTTTCTCAGCATCACTCCTGGACAGGATGTTTCTAATTTTAGCAATATTCCGGAGGTGAAAGAAAGAAATCCTAGAAACCTGTTTAATATTTTCCAGTTGTAGTGATAAATGTTCTTTAGAAATTAAAGTTTATCGATCATTCAGAGGGTGTACATGCATCAATATTACATTTATTTTTTATTTAACCTTTATTTATCCAGGTAAACTGTTTGAGAACCACTTCTCATTTACAGACATGAGTTGAAAATGGTCTCAAAACAACAACATTATTGCTTATCGCAATAATTTGTGGGGCAATTTAACCTTCAGCAAAATTTATTGTGACAGGTCTATCGGTGCGCTATCTTTTGGTCTAGTGTGTTCAAGTGTGGGGACAAACGTGAAGCACTACTATGTCTCATGCTTTTATTTTTCTGTCCCCAATCATTGGACTCTGTTGTGTGATGGCATTAGCTCCACCTTAACTGTACCATTGTCCTATGGATCTACAACTGAAGGTGGCCCAGGAATGGTGCAGTACGGGTCGGTTGTATTGGTTGTTAATTGCCTCGTTTCCACTGAGTGGTCCGGTCCGCCTTTTTGTGTGTTTCCATTGTAAAAGAAGCTCTTACCAGTCCATTAATGGTCCCCCTTCAGATGTAGGTCCACAGGATGATGGTCTGATACGGTTAGGGCAGAGCTACTGGCGGAGCTACTGGCGGAGCTACTGGCGGAGCTACTGGCGGAGCTACTGGCGTCACATAACACAATCCTTTGATTGAGTGAACTCATAAACACTGCAATAAGTTTAAACGTCACCCCCGCGAAAACTTTACTCTGCGGTCCTCTGTTCTGCATGGAGCCTTTTATTAAACACAGTGGTTGTATTTGTGTAAAGAAAAAACCAAAAAGCAAGAAAGACAAAGATGGGCTGCTGGATGGACTCCATTGCTGTCGTTTCTTCCTCCTTTTCTTCTGTATTTTTCGCGCGTCGCCCACTTCTTCGTCCCTCCTATGGTCTGTAGAAAACATGTTAATGAAGTTTGTTGCACAAAATCGCCCTCACATAAAGCGATCTCATTAGCTCAATTCTTGACCATTTCAGTCCCTTTCAGAATGAGCTGTTTAGAGGGCTCTGTCACTTTTATGCAAATCAGTGGTTGCAGACCACGCCCACACGTCTTGTTACTAGTCTGCTGGTTTGCCACACATGAGAATGGCATGAAATTGGTTGGCGGGTTTTCACAAGTGAGGGGCGGGTTATATGCAAATTCCACTTATTGTGACGAATTTGCAATAAGGCACTTTTTCAAACAGCTTGTAGAACCACAAGATTTTTGACCGCAAAAATGTGCACACAAAAAAATGGATGGATGGTTTTTATTCATGTTAGGAGTGTTTAGAGAGGCATCAGAGACCCAGATGGTAACATAAAGGGATGAAAAAAGTGCAATTTGCATAATATGTCTCCTTTTAAACTAGTTTCTGTTAAATAAACAAAACCTCAATTAGAAATAAAAAGAAACACCCTCTCACAATTTCTATCCTCCAATCTATCAGTCAGTGATCAAAATAGGCAAAGTTTCTAATGACTGGTGATCAGCTGGTCAAATGCTAGAAAAATATCTTATTTCATTTCCCCCTTAATTATTAAAAGGCGCATTTCCACTATCGGAACTTCAAGGGGATTTTACCAGACCTTCATCTGACGGGGTAAATCTAGGGATGCACCGATATGAAAATTTGGGCCAATACCGATGTCCGATATTAATCCCGCTGTTATGGCCGATAACCGATACGCACCGATATGGTATACGGTTTATTTCCCTACACTTTCGACACCGTGGAAAATCACCCCCTCATCTACATCGCTTCTCTGCTTGAGTTAAACACCCCCACATTCCTGCGCCGCATCACTATCGCTGTCACATGACCAAACAAACACCAAATGGATAACACCCCCCCGAAAAAGAGACAGAAACGTCAAAAAGATGGAAATAAATAAACATTGGTTGTTAATATCGGCCCTGTGTTACTTATCGGACCGATGCCGATATGTTAAAAAACGCCTAACATCGGCTGATACCGATGTTAATGCCGATATATCGTGCATCCCTAGGTAAATCAATCCGCCCGGTCCTCTCAGCTGTCGTCTCTCCATACAAAATTGGCCCTTTAAGGAATTTGCAAAGACGCCAGCGTATCGCAACCGTTTCGGCAGTAAGTGGCATCACTGATCAGCACCAAAAGGCGCCCACGGAGAATAACAAGTGATCGACAATGGAGCAGGTGGGGATTGTTGCTGTGTTTCTGTTTGCTATGGTATAAACGTCTTCGCCAGCAACTCTTCCAATTTTACAGAGCCGATTGTTTGGTGACTGCTGATATAATTTGCTTCTGGATTACAACCAATCAGCATGACTTAACTACAGCTCTCGCCCTGCGCCTCTACTCGGTTGGTTCCTGAAATGATCCTAAAGACGGCTCTGTTGGCCCGGTGTAGTGGAGACACGTGCATAACGTGAAGGTCTGGTAAAATTACCCTGAAGTTCCCATAGTGGAAATATGCCTAAAGTTATCAAAACTTTAACCATTTCTGGTCTGTTTAATCCATCAAGCGGACGGCATGTACTATTTTTAGGTTCATGAAATTCAGATAAAGATTCGGAACATTTGCTTTGACGCATAAACGCAATAATCTAATAATTCAGGATTCAAACCCATGACCGACTTGCTGCAAGGCAACAGTGCTACCCACCGTGCAGCCCTCAACTCTGACCCATTTGGGATATTCATATTTGCTAAAATGTATTTCTGTGCTCTCACAGGTTCATTGAATATTCTCTCTCTCCGATCTGATTTCTAGACTTTGAGAAAGAAAGGTTTTAACGGCTGCGACAGTCCAGAGCCAGACGGCGAAGACTCAATCGACCAAAGTCCTCTGAATGACGACAAGTTCCGTAAAACCACAGAGGACCTAGACGTCCTCTTCAAACGCTACGGAGTAAGTGCCTTACACAAGACAACGAGTAACTTCTTATCGCACCTTGTTTATGGCTTCCTTTGGATTTGTGAAAGCTGGCCTGTATTTTATGGCTATCTGCTCTCATAAACTTGCCTTCAGTTCTCAAAACAAACTATAAACCCTAAATGAGAGCTTAAATTTAATTTAATTAAATTCAAAGCATCCTATTGTTGTGATGGACTAACATTCTGGAAATCTGTATTGTTGCAGCCTCAAAATTCCGTTTCTGTCTTCTCAAGTAATATTTTCAGCTCTTTGGTGGCATTTAATAGATATTTTTTTTAAATAAATGTGTAAAACTAAAATAGATGTGGAAGTAGAAATTTAAAATATGGTTTCTAGTTTAGCACTTGTGGTGTTGCATAGGGAGAGCTGGTGTAACAAATACAAGAATTAAGACATATTATTCATGTAGATGGATTATTTTAACTTGCTGACATCAGGAAGGGGTTTGGTTGATTATAACAGGATCTTAATACATATTTATCAATCGGTAAATGCTAAATGTTTTGCAAAAAATTGTAGCTGGGGTTTTTATAAAGTTTGTTCTCTGTATTATTAATGAGTTATTTAAAATTATGATATTTTGTCTCCAATTGGTCCCATAGTTAATTAGGCCAATATTCAACTCTCTCTGTGTAAAAATCTACCTATTGTAGCATCACCCAATCGGCATGGTTGTTACCATTATACCAAGGTTTTCAGCAGTTAGAGGTTTAAAGATGGTCTTTAATCACTTTAAAGTTTAACGATCTTTAATGTGATGCCAGAGACAGTGGCAGAGTTTAGTGTTTTCCCCCAGCGTATTGGCACATAGGGTAATTCTGTGCCCTCTCGGTCAGCTGGCTGAAAGAAGGCGACAGCACATGAAGAAAAAAGCCTATGTGGAAATATTTCACCCCACCGTCATGGTGTGGAAATTAAAAGGAGTGCAGTGAGGTTAAAACTAGGGGTGTGCCATCTTTGGGTGCGTCACAATTCGATCATTAATAATAATGGCTTGCATTTATATAGTGCTCTTCGAGATCCTCAAAGCACTTTACAACTCCATTATTCATTCACTCTAACATTCACACACTGGTGGAAGCAAGCTATGATTGTAGCCCTGGGGCACACTGACAGAAGAGAGGCTGCCATTTCTCGCCATCGCCCCCTCTGCCCCACGAGGCAAGGTAGGTAAAGCCTCTTTCCCAAGGACACAACGGCATATACCAGGGATCCCACCCATGATTTCTGGGCCGACAACTCTTCCACTGAGCCACAGCCGCCCCAAAGCGATTATCACATTTTCATCACATTGGGGTACTTTTCTTCATTACTCCCATGGCTACTTTCTACTAATAAATCCATTCAGTTTCCATTAATTGAAGTATCCAAAGAAAAAACAAGTCCTGTCTTTTATTATTGTGAAATCACAAATAAAACCAGCACATGTCCAACGTATGTTTCATAATCATATCAAGGTCATAGGTTTCTATGAAAGCTACAGGAAATGTGTGTTGCCAATAGAGGCATTCACAGCAACAAAGATGCTCCTTTAACAACTAAAGTGCAAAAACATTTGCTGTATCAAAGTAATTGGAAAATAAAATTCTCTAATGATACGATGAAAAACTTTGGAAGATTGAAGCTCACGTTTTCAGGAAAAAAGTTACACAATTTACATGTGGAGTCAGCCTTGTCCGGGGTTTTTTCATTCTCGTTTACATAAAAATAAACTGTTCTCCAAATGCTTGCCTTCAAACCAGCTGGGTAAAATTTCCCGCTGCATGCCTGAAGCGCTAGCTGCCGCTAACATGTTTCCGCCAGTCCGTCCCCTACAATGTCCGGGCGGCAACCCAGACTTTTATGTTCCTGTCATTTAATTTTTATGAAAAATAATTGGTTTTGAACACTTAAGAATTGCTATTAATTTGGCACGATTTTCATTGCATTTAATCGATTAAATAAATTGGCTCACCCCTAGTTAAAACTATAAAAAATGGATACTATTCTGCACTATAAGCACAACTTTATTTGACATTATTTCTTAAGTTTGTGTCAAAATCAGAAATAACTTTACAACTCTGGTATACAGATAGCAATATTAGCGCTCTAATAATGAATGTTATACTGTTTTAGCAGAAGTATTGGTATTAAATGTTTTTAAATAAAGCAATTATGCCAACAATTAAGCAAGCAAACCTCTATTGTTTGCTATACAGTAAAACAGATATTTTCATTTAAGATTGATAATCACATGCCAGCTGTAAGTTGTTGACTAAATGAAAATCTTATCCTGTAGCAGACCGCTGCTCCGCCACAGACCTTCTCCATGCCGGTCACCGTCCAGGCGTCCAATCAGAGCACACTGCAATTCAGTAATCCTGGCAGTGCACTGGTAACTACCTCCTATGTCACATCATCATCGCTCACGGATACCCACCTCCTGTCACCACAGCAACCGGCTCTCCAGAGAAATACAGTGTCTCCGGGGTTGCCACAGCGACCAGCCAGTGCAGGTGAGCATGCAGCGAAACACAAAGAAGCAGTAGATGATCTACAGTGCAGGGGCTTTTTAATTTTTTTTTGTATGATGCATCGGTAACGGGTCTTAATCACCTTTATGCATCGTTGTGCTTAACTTTCTTACTTCATGCAGAATATGGCATCTTTGTTTCTGGATTTAGTCCAAACTGCACCACACTAGCGTTTCCCGACCTTTTACGCTGACAGAAACGCTACCAAACCCCCACTGCTTGTTTTCAATATCACTCGTGCAAGTGAAACCTTTCAGAATAATATTCTAAGTTATATTTCAGATTGTTGTCTTGCAAGGAGATTTTAGGATGTCTGTAGGAGCTGGTCATGATATTATTAAGTGAAAAGGAGCTAAAGACGCACGCTAATGAGAGAACCCAAAGCTATGTTATTGGTCGGTGTGGGATTTAAAACTGCTTCTGGTACTTTTGTCTCCCTCTAAATCAGTTTAAAAACAGACAGGGTTCGTTGCAGCTGAGGTTTTGGATTTTCTCCTCCTAACATGTTAAATATTGACCTAAATATTTAAATAAAGCTTCTTGGAAGCAAACATTTTGTTGTCTTTTTAATGGAAAAATAGGTTTTAATCTTACATTTTTGGATTTTAACTGTCTTGTGTGCAAGTTACCGTTTATCTTATACTTTCATGATGTAAATTCCCAACCCATCTTTTAGAAGAGGGGTATGTCATTATTTTAAAAAACAAAACAAGTAAATCTATGAGCTGCTTAAATTCTTTTCGCCTTCTCCAAGTGAAAAAATGGTAATCAACTTTTTCAGTTATGTGTTTTATGTGTGCAGCTGCATCATGTATGAAATAAGAACCGAATTCTCTGGTCAAGTGTTTTCAGCTGTGAAATCTAAACAAATTTCGGTCCTAAAGTCATTAATTTAAGCAGTTTAACCCATAGAAAATGTAAAGGGTGATCCATGTCCTGCAGCAAAGGGCTAATCTAGCTCCGCTCAGTGTGAGAGTCTCTTCTGGGTTGTCACAGTCGTTGTCAGCTTGCTTCTTGTCCTCTTGTTTCTGTGTGGGCACATTTTGATGAAACACATAGTTGGTCACCAGAGGAAAGAGAGAAAATAAAAATGTGTCTTGTTACTACTGAAGCAATCAAAGCTTCCCGTTATCCTTTAACCCATTTACATGCCTCAAACATTCTTCTGATACTATGGACTTTAAAAAAAATATTCTGTGGCTTTAATCCATTCAACCAGAAACTTTCTAGGTTCTCCGGATTTTTAAAAAGTAAGCCTTGTATTTTCTTCATCTACATAATAAAGTGCATAGCTTGGTATAACCACAGATGCATGCCATCTTTGTACCGTGAGGACTAGGGATGGGCATTCGATTAAACTGTCTTCATCAATCATCGGGAGAGTTAACGATCGATTTTCGATTAATCATTGATATTTTTATATTAAAATTCATTGTTCATAAGCTATATTAAAATGCAGTGAGAATAGAAAAATATCGTGTTTCCTCATTGAGATCTTCATTACAAGTGGGACACCTCTTGTGGTAGTTAAACAGAATTAATTCACGGTAGTTGCACAAAGAAAATATGCGCTATAAGCAGCGGAGCTGACAGCTAAAAGACGGTCCTCATTAACACAACTGTCGCTAAAAATGTTTTCTTCTCCAAAAAAGTAAAAAAAAAAAAAGTCATGTTAAACAATAACTTAATAAAAAAAAATATATAATACTTATAGGTCTGATAGTTTTGTGTTACATTTGGCAAAAAGAGCCGAGAAATCAGATCAGCGTACCTAACAATGAATTAGGCTCATTAACAGAGTAAAAAAGACAACAAAAAAAGAAACCGTAACTTATATACAACTTTAGCATTAGTCTACTGATTTTTGTTGAGAAAGATGAGCATGTTAACATGCGCTGGGGTCAGACGCGAAAGCAGCCTGGGGACCAGACTGACGATCATCAGGCTGCTGTAGCGTCTGACCTGCAGTGCCGAGATCACCTGCTGTGAGGGACAGACGTCGCTGTGATACACATACCTCTGTGCTAACTTGACAAGCCTCTGGAATCTTGTTTAATTCATTTTCCACCAGTCTGTAGGGGTGCAATCCAGGGGTGGCGGAGCCTCCCTCAGAAAGTAATCAGTGAGTAAGTTTCTCTGCTCGTTGTGCATCTCGGCTCCTCCGTGCTAACACAGACTGGATGCTAGGTTGAGACCAAGAGCAGGATGCTCCGCTTCTAAACAGGGTTGGAAGTGGGTTCAAGTACTTATACACAGCTTCGCGGTGTTGACAGAGAACCGAGACTTTTTGTTTGTTTGTTCCGTGTTTCCACGCCACACTTTGCTCATCGATTAATTATGCCCATCCTTAGTGAGGACGTTTGAGCGGGCCTCATGGATGCAGTGGGTGAACAGGGGTGGGCTGCAAGCAAGGCAGAGGCGTGACTTGGTTCCTTTTTTAAATATTTATTGATAAATGCATATTCAAATACTGCGCTGCCATATGCAGCAATGTCCTATGAAAAATCAGGACCAGAATGTGCAAATGTTTTACTATACACAAAAAAACAATCCACCTACTAAATCCCTAGTGATTTACATTGATATGAACCAGAGATGGCAAGTTTTATTATATGCTAGGCAATAAAAATATTACAATATTTTATCAGAAATTGACAACACCATTATAAAGGCATACTTTGAAATGGTGACCAGTTTTTTTTCTTTTTTGTACACACTTCCCAGCTCTAGTTTTATTTCAAAATATTTTAAATGTAGATGACGTGTCAAGTAAAAGTACTCAGACGCGTTGCAGTAAAACAGATTTTTACTGTTGTTTTAGAACAAAGATAACGATTGCACTGTTCACCTCTTAGACTGTGTACGTGTTCTGTTGGCAATTTTCCTGGTTTGACACAACAAGCATTATGAAAGCCTTCCTGTTATCTGTTGTAGTTTTGCTCTCTCTGGACTGCAGAAATGTCTTAACATGCGGCGGAAAAACAGTTTCCCTTTGAATAGGTTCCTGCAGCACCTGATTTGTTTGTGCATCCTTGACTAAAAACAGGAATACCACTGTTTTATTAATTTGTAGTATCCAAATGATATTTTGTTTTCTTAAAACGTATAAAAGCCCTCTATGGGAGACCATAAATAGCTACAATATTTGGTGTCTTTATAATCCCTTTTCAACATAAATTGCGCACAGATATTTAAACGACTGTGGATGCAGCTCTTAGCTCTATGCACAATAGGATCAAACCTTGTAAAGTCTTATTAGGATTCCATTTGGCATATAACTGCACTTAAAGTGATACTTTATCCCATTGTTTAAACTTGGAAAGAAAAATGAACTTAAGCTGTACTTTTAATTAAAAATTTTAGTTACAAAGTCAAAATGTCATAATTTTATTTCTTTTTTTCTTGAATTAATAGGTGCTCTTCTCGGGGGCGACCTGAACAGTTCAAATGGAGGATGTCCAAGTCCAGTCTGTGAGTAGTTTATTTTATTTTTTGCAAAACTAAAGTTGTATTATTCATTTTTTGAGTTTTGGATCTTTCTTGCAATCTAATGAAGTAATTATTTCCCCTTTGCACCATTTGTGATTGGAGACTAATAAGCGGGGTTTTCAGTATTTGTGGCACAGGACAGTGTTTTTCAACCCAGGTCCTCAAGGCACACTGCACTGCATGATTTAGATGTTTCCCTGCTTTAACACACCTGCTTCAGATGGTTATGGTTCTGCAAAAGGCTGTTAATAAGCCATTAATTGAAATCAGGTGTGCTAAAGCAGGGGGACATCTAAAACATGCAGGACAGTGTGCCTTGAGGAGCAGGATTGAGAAACACTGGTATAGGCTACACACGGATGTTCATACATTTTGACTTTTTCTAATATTCTAAAAGTGAAACATTAACAAAACAATTTGGTCTAAAATTAGATATACAGTGCCTATAAAAAGTATTAACCCCCCCTTGGATGTTTTACCCTTTTTACTTTTTACAATTATGAGCAAATAATTTGCCTTTTTTGACTAAAAATACAAGTAAAGAAAACAACAATTCTTTAATGTCAATGTGAAACCTGATTTTTACAAAATGACAAAAACATTTTACATGAAATGAGTGATTGCATAAATATTCACCATTAAGTCAGTATTTGGTAGATGCAGCTTTGGCTGTGACTATAGCAGGGAGTCTGTGGATGGGTCTAATCAGGCTGCACGTCTGAACCCTGCAGTTTTCCTGCTAAAATGTTCAAACTGGGGATCGGCTGTTAACGGCCCGTTTCAACTCCAGCCACATTCTCTATTGGATTGAGGTCTGGGCTTGGACTGGGCCACTCTGGAACATCCACATTGTCGTCTTCAAACCATTTCTGTGAAGCTTTAGCTGGATTATGTGGGTTGTTGCCTTGCTCCAGTAGAAATGTTCTCTGAAGCCGTAGTGCTCTTATAGATGGAAACTAATTGATTTCCCTATTTTTGCTGCATTTATTTTAACTCCTACCTTTACAAGCCTTACAGGGCGTGCTGTCAAGACGTATCCCCACACCATGATGGTGCCACCACCATGCTTCACAGAGAGGATAGTGTGTTTGTGGTGATGTGCAATGTTTGGTGTCCACCAAACGTAGCGTCTTGTCGGATGGCCAAAAAGTTAAATTTTGGTCTCATCAGACCGATGAGCTTTCTTCCACTTGATCGTGGAGTCTCCCACAGGCCTTTTGACAAACTTGTTTCTTCAACAGAGGGTTTCTCATTCCATGCAACAATTATTGTACGCAGTTGTCCTTTCCATTCCAGCTGCTGAAGCTTGTGACTCCTTCAGGGTAATCGTAGGTGTCCTGGTGGTTTCTCTCACTAGTCTCCTTCTTGCACGGTCATTCAGTTTGTGAGGACGACCTGATCTAGGCATTTACACTAGTGCCATATTTATTCAATTTCTTGATGATGGATTTAACTGAACTCCAGTGGGTGTCCAGTGCCTTGGAGATTCTTTTTATATCCATCTGCTGACTTATACTTTTCAATTACCTTTTCTCTGACTTGCTTGGATAGTTATTTTGTCTTTATGGTGTAATGGTAGCCATTAATACTGATTATCTAGTGAACGGACCTTCCAGACACAGGTGTCTTTATACTACAAACACTTGAGACACACTCAATCCACACAGGTGATCTCCGTTCCACTTATTGTGAGTCTGCTAGCGCCAATTGACTGGACGTATGTTGAATTAGGTCTGTCACTTTAAAGGTGGTGAATATTCATCCAATCACTTATTTTATGTTACATATTTTTGACATTTTGTAGAAATTACTTTTCACTTGAATTAAAAAAAAAAGTTTTGTAATTTTTTTGTCAAAAAAGCCCAATTTTGTTGATTGATTTGTAAAAGCGATAAAAAGGGGGTTAATACTTTTTATAAGAGCTGTATTATCTTAGAACATATGTAAATTGCAAAGACGCCATAGAGCAGCTCATAAGGACTAAATCTGCCCGCGCACGTCCAATCGTTCTCAACATTTCTCCTGTCTTGACATTTACGGACCCCTCTGTTGTTTTCACATTGACCCATCTGTAAGTTTGACCACAGTTTGAAAGAGAACCCTTTAGAGGATTATATGACAATGTACCCCACTGTCTGTTTGATCTTTTCCTTTTGATTTCCATGCATTCGCACCTCCGTCCCCCCACAGCTAATGGATACACCAGCGCCAGGGCCTCCCCAGGTCTGCTCACCGTCTCCAACGGCAACAGCCTGGGGAAAGTAGTTCCGGCCAAGTCTCCGCCCCCACCTCCCAGCCCGCAGATGGCCAACAGCCGTAAGCCAGACCTCCGAGTCATCACCTCACAGGGGGGAAAGAGCCTCATGCAGATGGTGAGACCAGCTAAGTTGAACTCTGGTTGTCTTGGGCTCATTTAACATGTTTGACCCCTCAAAGTTTGGAGCTCATACTGATCAATTCTTTCATTTTATTGATTACTGCCAAGCCCACAAACCTAGCAGGTTCAATGTTTTTCATCACTTTAGAAGCTAAATGTTATCATTTACTCTTCCCATATCTTTACGTATATCACAAAATGTTACAGAAATCTTGTTTTTGGTTGACTAAATGGGTAAATATCACACTCTTGGGGTAAAATAAATTAATGGGGTGGGCTATATTGCTTCATCTTCTGTGTTTGGATTGAGCTCATGATGCTAAAGATGCTGCAAGTGAATCGGTAAACATGATTTATCTTCTCATCCAAGCCACAATGGCCCTTTTTTAACCATTTTCCAAAGCCTGAATGCCTGAAGTAAAGTTACTGATAAATCTGATCTTTTTAATAAATTGTTACACCCTTGTGGTCTGATTTGATAAACAAAACTGTGACTGAAGGAGTGAAAAGGCTTTCCCAGAAACCTGTTTGTTATTTCTTATGGAGAGACATTTAATTAAAAATCAAATAAATAACTCAGTAAATAAATAAATAAACACTCCATCAAAAAAATTAATGTCCCCACGAAATAAAACAAAATAAATATTTAAAAAAACAGTACATTTTTCTTTATGGGGAGCTTATGTTGTCAATCACAGATTTATTTATTAATTAAATACTATTACTAATAAATACTTAATCAACAAAATAAATGTACCAATGAAATAAAGCAAAATGAATATTTTAAAAATAGTTTTTTTTATGGAAACTTATTTAGTCATTCATCAGTTTTTATTTGTTTATGTATTTGTTTAATACTGTTATTAATAAATAATGAATTAAAAAAGATGTCCACATGTAATAAAAACAATATAAATATTTAAACAACCTTTTTAAATGAGATGCTTATTTTGTCAATCAGTTTTATTAATTTATTATTTATTTGATGGTGTATTTATTACTTGTTTATTAATAAGATTTATTCATTTAATGTTGAAATAAATGGCTCTCCATAAATTCTCGCTATACTTCTTCAATGTCAGAGGATTTTGTTCTTATTATTATTATTATTAGGATAATCAAGTTGCCCGGTTCTTCAAGTCTTGCAACAACTTGAATGAACATGGGTCTAAATAAACATCAGTTACAATTGTAGAAATTTATACCAAAGAGATTCTATATCAATACTTTAAAAATATATATTTAGTCAAATATTTAATGATGCGATGAATCACGACTTCATTAGGCTTTAAGAATTGCTTAAGTATTTCAGTTTATCATGAAATTAAAGTGTAATGATAAAGTAGACAAAACTAGGTTTCCATCTTAAGTCTGAATAGCATTATTTAGATTCTCAATTTTAGTTATTACTGTGCTTAACTTGATGAAAACTTTTTTTTTTTATATTTGAAAATGTTCCCTGAAAAGCCATTTAAATTGTTTTCAAGGGTTTCAAAATATTTAGTTTATTGTCTTATCTGTCATACCTTTAGTTCAGGGCTGTCGCAGTTTAAATCAGGTTTGAGAATACTATAATAATAACTGTGCGTTCTGTGAATTCACAAAGTCACAGTGTTGGCTCAAAATTATAGACTGGAAGTCTACTGTTAGCTTAGAGAACAGTTAAATCTTTAAAACAAAAAGATTTCTAAAACTCTGACTGTTTTATATTGCCTGTGAACAGCCACAGTGATGTTACTCTACTCATTTTTCTCAAAAGTAACAAATAGACCAGTGACATTAATGAACTAGAACTAGTCCAGGCATTGTTTTTATGATTTTATTCAGTCACCCCAGCATTATAACCCTCTTTGTTACAACTCCTTGCAGACAGAGGATGAGCTGGAATTGGTAAATGAGGTGATTCTCCCCCCCCACTCCCACTCCAACACATACATCAGTCACTCGCATGATTCGATGGCAGTCAGCTGTTCGCATGAGTGCAGGACTCTGCAGGAGTTTCTTCTTGTTTCAGTCGTGTTTCACCGACATTCCTATGAGATGGTGTTCAGTTTGACTGACTGCATGTGGTTCGGGATCCATGGATGTTTTATTCCAGTTTTTAGAGATAAATCTAGAATCCAGACCTCTACATTAATCTCGTTCACGGTGCCGTAGCAGAAATATTCGAGTTCTTTCCTGCAGGTTTGAACTGGACTCGCTTCGTCATCCTGTATGGTGCTATCTAAAGCATGGGTGTCGTTCTCACTTGGCGTTGTGGCGCGAAGCGCCGCAGAGCATGTTTCAGTGTTCACCGATAGTCTCACACACTCATTTCCACTCTCCAACACAATGTTTGAGATTTTTAATAACTGCTTTGAATTACATTAAAGGCATTTAACCAACAATACCTCTAAACCACAAGCTTCCAAATTTGGGGTTTCATGGTCCACTGTGTGTCGTGAAACACAAAGCAGGGGACTTGAGAGGATCATTAGACATGAAGTGAACATTTTAAAAATCTTTAAATTGCATATTTCTGGAATAAATGTTGCGAGTGTCATAAAATCAATCAGAAATGGGATTTAATTGTGTACTTGTGCCGAGGCTGTGTGTTGTGCCCTCATACCTGTGTTTAATCAACCTCTTCATGCATCAACCAGCAATAATCAGGGCTGCAAGTGTCCTCAACTTTTACCTTCATTTTGTTTTATATTTTCCACTTGATGAATACAAAAAAGTTAGGAGTTCAATTACTGACTTAGATCTGGCAAATAACTTAGTTTCGCTCTTTCAGTTATGGGATTTAAATTATTGTGACAGTAAATCTGCAGATTTAAATCCAGAACAGAAATTACAAGTTTACTTAATGCAACAGCTGCAGGAGCATCTTTAGCATTTTTACTATTTAATATCATTGCTTCACTTATATTAAAGGTGCATAACATAGATAGTTTTTAAACTCAAAAATAAAACTGAAATATCCTTTATTTGTCCCTGAGGGTGGAAATTCATGTGTGTCAGCATCAAAGTGACACATAAAGGGTATAAAAATGAAAATAAAGTGTACAGCAAGCTCAAATATATACAGTGTAAGACAAACAATACAGTTGATAAAAATAGCAGTTTTCAGATTCTAAGAAATGTACAAATGTATTCAGATATTAAAAACTGTGCAAACTACACTTTTTCTACAGCATGCTGCTAAGCTGTGGAAAAGTGAACCTTTTCAGGGAGCATCCCTTTACAACGTAGGCAACCAAAATAATAAGATAATAGTTATTAGGATAAATGTGTTCTAGAGGAGTAATGGCTGCTGCCTGCAGCTGCTGGTGGCTGTCCTCTCTTCTACAATCCGTCTTCAAGTCGACAGGCAAGATTCTCATTTTCCAGAGGATGGTGATTAATTTTCATCACTTTCACCCTGCTGGCTCTCTCGCTCCTCTTCCTCACAAAGGAAGATAATTAAATCTTTCTCCTCTTTGAGGTCTGCCACTGCTCCCTTTGTACACTCAGTGTAATTCAAAACTCTCGATGAATGTTTCTTTTCACACATCAAACTAATTCCAGGGTAAAGCGAACAAATCTTTGGCCTTTTATGAAAAGAGGATCTACATATTTAGATCTATATATATCTATATATTTTAGTTTTTAAAAAGAGCCCCAGTTAGCTTTTTATCTGAGGTAAATTTGAGCTCTTTTCAACCAGTTTGGGAGCATACCAGTTATGTGTAAATTACAGAAACATATCATGTAAATAGTCTAGTTGTGTCACAGTTCCTCAAGATTTAGTTTTAAGAGTGTAAAGAAATGTGATTGCATTGGAAGGCAAATCTCAAAGCTTTGTTTTCGTTTGTTTGTCTTTACATCCACTGAACATTCAGGAGATTAACGAAGCAATAAATGGTTTCTCTTGTGTGGTTAGTTGGTTGTTAGGCTTGATAGTGATTCCTCTGAGATATAATTACAAAACTGATTTACAAAGAGAGCGCACTTGAGGCAGATGATTTTAGATAATTACTGCATTTACATCATCATCTAGTATATTTTCTCTCATGTTGCATATTCTCCCCTCCTTTGTGCACCTTATGCAGTAATACAATTTGCAAAAGCTATGTTTGAATCAGTTCTTTTTCCACTATTGCAACCAAAGGTTGAATAAATTGCCTTTGATGTAATTCTCTTACGTGTCCTAATCAACTCAAGGAGTCTGTTTTTGATGCATGTCATCAGGAACTCACTGAGAGGTTTCCTCAGTGTGTAACGTTATGAATCCAGCCATGTGTGCATCTGTCATTCCCAGCATGTCCAAATGAAAAGTGCTGAAACCGGCCCACATCGTGGAATCTGTTACTTGTTCTTTATTTTTTGCTGATGTTGCTTCGCTCTTTGGCAGAACGCCCAGCGGCTGGCGGCTGGAGCCCAAGTGGCGCAAACCCTCACCACACCCGTGGTGTCTGTAGCCACACCGAGCCTCCTGGCACAGGGCCTGCCCTTCTCCGCCATACCCACGGCGTACAACACAGGTGAGGCCAAAAAATGTTTACGTTAATAATTAAAGCTTAACAAACATTTCACTAGAGTTTCTATGCAGCATTAATAGTTACAACCCCTTTGCTTAAACTGTTCCTCTTAAAAACATCTGTTTTTCTCAATTCCCTCTGTATCACAAAAAACACTAAAATAAAGTTAGAACATCTCCTGGCATGAATTTGTAAAGTATGCCGGTCGGTTCTCCCCATAATAAATTTAAATTCCCATTTTGTACCCCAATCTTGCCGCTTTTCTCTCGGGCTGTCACGATGCTATAATTTTCAACTTGATGCCAAGAAAAAACTGTCCCCATTAATCTGTCCTTATTTTTTTTATTTTTTTTTTTTAAAAAGCTTAGCAAAAATTATTTATAGCTCTCTCAATGATCGATGGAGAAATCCTTATTGGTATTAAAACAATCAAACCCTTCTTGTAATTGCTGACCAGCTTTTTGTATGTTTCCACTGTTATTTTGATCATTTATCTTTAATGATGAGCTCCAAGTCTTTCAAGGCCTCCATGTCATCTCCCTAATACTTGGCTCCCTTCACAGATTCTCTATCAGATTAAAGGCAGGACTCTGGGTGGGCAGCTCTAAAAAGTTTATATTTCTTCCAGTTGAACTAAATCTAAAACTAAATCTACAACGGCTATAATACATGTTAAACTTTACTGTATCTGCCTTGGATTTAGTTGAATTGGTTGTTGTAAATTATGTTCCTCGTCACTTTAAGTAGGGATCTAGTCCGTACAAATTTGTGCTTCTAATTACCCCCCCACTTGTGTTAAAGTAGGAAACAGGTTGGAGTGTTTAGAATGCTGTGAAGGTTTTTCTACAGTTAAGTCAAGTTTTAAAAATCACAATATATAGTCTTACACATAGTATAACAATATATCGTATCGTTTCCCATGTATCGCGATACATATCGTATCTCCAGACTTTTACCAATACACATCCCTAATCTTAAATATTTTCAGCAATGCTTTTATCGAAAAATATATGTATTTTCCCAATAAAAATTCTTACAATCTTAATTTATTCACAACCTTTTTCAAATTCTCACCAGTAGAGAAAGCAGTTTGTACCCATGTACTTAACCATTTCTTATTGGTTTATTTTTCTTGGTAGTTAAGCATTAGAGATGAATTGTGAAGGTAACTAATCCGAAAAATTTCTAAATTTTAGTATATAATGTACATTTTGTATTGTTCTCTGAGGATCAGTCCATTTTTTAGAGAGAATTTGACCCTTGATCATAATAAGTTACTTATGACCAACCTCCTGCTGGTAAATTTAATTTGTCAGACCCTTATAATCACATTTACCTAAAGTAGATTTTGGGAAGATTTTTTTAAAACCATCTACTGTGAGTGAGAGTAGAAAATGTTGAAATGACCTGCCCCTGTTTCTATTATCTAGCCATAAACAGGAGTTTAAATGAGTATTTAAATTGATGTATCCTCCATCCTCCCTCAGAGTACCAGCTGACCAGTGCGGACATCACTGCTTTACACGCTCTCGCCTCTCCCGGCGGCTTGTTGCCGACCACCGTGTCCACATGGCAACAACAGCAGGCCGTTTCCCAGCAACAACAGCCCCAACAACAACAACAACAACAGCAGCTTAACCTTGCATCACTCAGCAACTTGGTGTAAGTCCCCTGTTTTACCTCTTCAGATGTGGTGAAAAGGGTTGTAGCATCATCGTCTAACATCCTTACAGCTGACATACTGACTCTACCAGTTGCTTGCATTAAATGCATACCATGACCTCAAATGCAAGCAATTTGCATCCTCTTTAGTGGACTGGTTTGCATGCCACCATTGTCATCACATCAATCTGAATAGTTTCCTCTGGCGTTTATTAAACCAGCAGAAGTGAACAGGGGGTTGCAGGTTGTTGGCTTTGTCACATTTGAGGAAGGTATCATCCTAGTAAACATATATTTTGATGGTATTTTCTTTATTAGAACAATAGTTTGACTGGAATTGAATTTAGAAAGAAGGAAATGTAATGTTTGATTAGTTAGAGCTGGACAAAGTTTACTTTTTGATGTTTCATACAAAGGGATTAAAAACAACAGAAACACACAGAAAGCTTTTATTTACAAACCGCAGTGAATCGTGTGGATTGTGTCAGGAGGTCTGTCTTCTTGTGGTACTAGGGAAAGTGGTCCGATGTGTCAAGTACCGGTGTTAAAGGGATATTCCACCCCTAAGTGAAATGTTGTTTGTTGCCATCTTCCTCAGAGTTAGATAAGTGAGAAAAAGCATTTTGTAACCAGCCCAGTCATTCTGCTGATCTGGCAGCAGTCCGTTTGCTTTAGCTTAGCATAAACAGTGTAAGTGAATGGTAACAGCTAGGATTTTGTGTGCAAAAGTCATGAAGATTACTCCGTAGTAATCCTAATTATTCCTGGTGACCTCAATAATCATATTGTTTGCAAATGAAAATAATAAGTAACACGAAAAATTACAGGAGCTGATTTAGACTTGGGACTACATTGCGACAAAGCACCGCTTTAAGCCGCCGCTTCAAGGCCCAAGGACATGATGCAGTGCCTGCAAAAGACACCTAATAGTGATTTACTCTACAAAACTTACCGTTTACAGTCATTAGCCTGAAATGTTGTTCGTTTTATACACTAAACCTGGAGGTGACAATGTCACCCAGACGTCACAGTTACAGTAATTAATAATAGCGCAGCAACACCTGAGGAATTAGAGTAAATAGAACATTACTTACAGCCACTGATGATGCACTTTGTTCAGTATCTGTACAAAAAATGGATGGGACTGCCGTATTCTTCAGACGCAGTATCAACTTTTTGGTAGAGTATTGCATTTTTTCTTGGTTGGCCTCTGGTGTGAAATTCTCCTCACAAACCAGATATTTATTAATTTTCTCTACAGGTGTTGTCGGATGAAATCCCAGTGCAGCAACTTGTCTTCTTCGTTCCACATTAGATGGAAATCTGTGAAACATTGTGTTGCTGTATACCTTCGGCTTGTTTTCGCAACCCTTTGCTACACAAGCAACAACCATTTTCTTGGATTAGACTTATAATGTACTCAAACAGCAGTATTAAAAACTCGTTTGTGCGTTTTTGTTTGCGGAAGTAGGTGTCTTTTTAGCGGGTGCTGCGTCATGTCCCTGCGCCTTGCGGCGGCGGCTTACAGCGATACTTTGTCATAATGTAGTCCAAAGTCTAAATCTGCTCCAGTAATTCCTTCGTGTTACTTATTATTTTTATTTGCAATCAATATGATTATTAGGGTTACCAGGAATAATTGGGATCATTATTGAGTGATTTTCATGACTTTTGTACACAAAATACTAGCTGTTACCATTCACTTACATTGTTTATGCTAAGCTAAAGCAAACGGACAGGTGCCAGATTGGGAGACTGACTGGGCTTGTTACGAAATGCTTTTTCTCACTTATCTAACTCTGGGGAAGATGGCAACAGACAAAATTTCACTTTGGGGTGGAATATCCCTTTAAAGTGTGTTGTGATTTGACTGAGGTTGTGTGTAGATCCTACAGACTTGTCCAAGGGTCTGACCTGCAGAAGAAGGGTAGCAGCAACTCTGATCTAACAATACAGATTTGATCTGATTCCAACTTATTAAAAAAAAAAAATTAATACATTTTCTTGCCTTCCTGTCTTTAGCAGTCATAAAATATTTATATGGAATGGAGGGAGAGGTGAAGACAATATAATGATAAGTTTAACATACTATATTAGCGAGTAGTGCAGTTAAGATTCTTGGCGGTACTAAAACAGTTTCTGTTATCCTAAAAATATACAGTATAACCTTTTAAATTTGAGATTTTCAAATCCGGCGCGGCCTCTAACGTCTCATTTACACAGAGTGCAGAACGGATGGGGTCCGGACTCCATACGGCTTCTCCAAAGACAAAAAAAACATAGAGTCCAATCAAAGCATTGTCACCTGCTGCGGTGCGGTGCAGATCCGGATGCTGAGCTCCGGAAAGTTTCCGTATGAAGTCTTTTTTTATTTTTGGGACGCCACACGTGGATTTCTATGAATTAAAAGAATTTACTTGAGTCAGACAGGAAGTGAGACAGCGAGGTGCATCCGGTATATTTCAAAATAAAACCCTTGTTGATGACAGGAATATCAGTTCACAGTGTATAATAGTTGACGTTATTTTTACAACTATATCTTTAAATGTATTATGTCAAATTTTGTCAGTGTTTTGCAAACTATTGCTAAACATTAATTTCTTTCACTCTGTGCTTTCCGGAGATGTTCCGCACACGAACCGCAGTCTGTGTGAATGACAGTCCGCATGGAAACCGGACCGCATCTGTTTCACACTCGTTCTGAATCAGGCGTAATAAAGGTCCAAAGGATAAGAGTGCTTTGCTGTAGGCCACTCACCCTTCCTATTACCTGCTGAAGTATTGCTCTCTCTCGCTCTCACGCAGCCTGAATGACATGAGTCAAATTGGTTTCCTTTTAAAGACCTTTTAGTGGATACATATCTTGATGCTGAAAATGATAACGCAGCGACACAGAACAGGGTGGTTGTCGGTGCTCTCTATTAGTGCATAAATATGGTGCCTTCACTGATTGTAAAAAGTTGGGATTTCGGAGTGAACAACCTGTCCAAGGTTAGGGTAGAACAAGCCAAATAAAAATCTGATTTGGTCTCCGGACGATTTTGTCTGTGCCTCAACATCTTTTGCCAAATATGACCCCAAAAAATGGGAATAATTTGTCTTTCTGGTAACAAAGATTCTGATTATCCAATTTATGACTGAAAGTTGAGCCAGAAACCAGCATCATCCTTGAGTTTAAAAGCTGAAAATTTAATACGTTATAGTTATGCTGCTTCGATCCTCAGAAAATGCCCCGGTACTGGAGTCAAAATCAGGTAAAAAGCAAAAATTAAAATGAAAGAAACCTCTGCAAGGAAAGTCTACTTTTTTCACTGGCTACCACTTTAAAATAAAATACAAAAACGTCTGGTCTCTTGGAGAGCAAGTATGAAGAAATGAAGGATGACTCAAGACAAGATGAGCAGTATGGAAACATTTTCTTGAGCTTCTCATTCTGCTCCTGAAGGCAACCACATTCAGAGGGAGAGCCTAGCATTAAGTCGCACATTTATTATCTTTTAAAGTTTGTTGTTTTAGTTTGGAAGCATCCAGAGAGGTTGAAGAAGAGAAATGTTGAAGACTCCCTTCTTTCTCTTCACGTCGACAGGAACTGTGATCATGAGATACTGATACTTTTACACAAAGTAACAGTTGGGCTTAAGAAAAATAAATCTGTGATTTTCACCACCTTCTAATTTGTGTAGAAACGTCCAAAAAAAAGTAAAAATGCCAGTAAGTTGATAAATCTATGTATAAGTGGATTTTAATTATATATATATATATAATATATATATATATATATATATATATATATATATATATATATATATATATATATATATATATATATATATATATATATATATATATATATATATATATATATATATATATAAGTGCTGAATTTCTGACACTTTTTATATATTATGTCAGATTTGTTAGTTTTTTATGCGTAGTCGGTCAAATATCAAATTTTTTACCCAGGGTAAATATGCTGAGCTCTAAAGCTTTGCTGTCATTTTAAAATGAATTAGCTGCAGTGCTTTGGTGAGAGAACTCGATTTAGATTTGACCTTTTAAGCAAAAATAATTGTTACAGCAACTCAAGAATAATTACATTTGCTAAATTTGTCATATTTAAGTAATACAAAAATAATTTTATGCAGAAATAGTAATGCATCTATAGCTCCTAAAGGCCAGTATGAGCCTTTTGTGTCTATAAAGATCGGCAACGTTTTGCCTCTGTTCTTGTGAAATCGTGACATTCCTTACATTCACGCTGACCGTCTTCAGTCAGTATTGGAGTCAATAGATTTAGGCGTTTCTGCGAAGAAATTAAAGCTGCTGTCAGGGTTGTCTGCTAGTTTCAAATTTGCTGTAATGTAATTGAATGTGGACAGTGCAACAGAGACTTTAACTGGAAGAAAATCTTATTAAAGTATATTTTTTCCCTTCACAATAGTTTTTACAGGACTTCTGACTCTTTAAGTAGCATCTGATTTAGACTACTTGCCTTTTATTTCCTTTGGGTTTCAAATATCAGTGACTAAATCTGTGGGTGTGTTCGGGCTGAGCTTTGGTCTCACGAACGGCAGATCCTTGAAGTGTGTCCTCTCCTCTCCTCTCCTCCACAGCATGTGGGGAATGGACAAACAGAGCAGCGAGCTGTCTAGCCAAGTGTCCAGTCTGGCTGCCAATCTGAGGTGAACAGCCACTGCTAGTGTGTGTGTTATGTCATGACTTTGTCTGTGAGCTGGGGTGGGGGGTGCACATTGTACTTGAATGCAACACTAATAATGTCCAGCTCATATTGCATTTGAGCAGGAGATTGTAACTGGGCAAGAAAACCCCTTTAAAGAACAGATTTTTTTTTAAGCTGAAATAATTTAATAGATTTAATTAAACTTTTTTTTAATAAACTTTTTGCCAAATTACAACCACACAATTAGGGCTGGGCGATATGGCCTCAAATCTATATTGCGATATAATCTAAAGCATCTGCGGTAACGATATCTATTGCGATTATTTTCTTTTCTTTATATATGTCAAAATGACCGTTTATGAACATTCTCACTTTTCATATACATTTGCAGCAGAACAACAACTTCAAAAAAGTTTAGAATGCCATTTAAAGACCATTTATTGTGCAAAATCCTTTTTTTTTTTTTTACTAATCTTTTTTCAGAAAAATGCAACACAAAAATTATCACAACATAAAGATGAAGATATTTTAAATAAATTAAAAGCTAAATGTTAAAAAAGAAACAAAGTTCAAAATGTTCCGCTTTCCTAGTTACTGCACAAAAATAAAGCTGCACATATTTGATTTAAAAATACTTCAAATTCAACAGGTTTTTTCCCCCTTAAATGGAAAATAACAAATTTTAAACTTGCCACATATAGTATAAAGACGAACACTGATCATTAGTATTTATCCTCCTTGATGACAGCTTGATGACATCATCAAAATGTGCAATTGCGGTAGGCCGGTATAGTCAAAATATCTACCTTTGGCTAAATTTATATTTTTTCACCCAACACTACACACAATCCAGGGTTACTTCATGTGAGAGGCCAACACATGGTGGTGGCAGTACCATGCTGTGGCGATACTTCAGGAGGGACAGGGAATCTGATCAGAAGTGATACGAAGATAGATGGAGCTAAATACCAGATAAAAGCTGCAAAGAGTAAAACACACAGCTAAAGCTACAATACAGTATATTAAACCATGTGCTAGAATGGCCTAGTCAAAGTCCAGACCTAAATTCAATTGAGAATCTGTGGTAAGATCTAAACTTTCCATCCCATCTGACTGAACTTGAGTTATTTTGTTTTGCATGTTGGTAAGTGACTGAAAAGCTCAAAGTATGTAAAGTAAACAAATATAAGTTCAAGGGATGTTAATACTTTTTCAGTTCAATAGTGTACACTCTCTTCCTAAGGCGGAAGACGACTGACTTTAATAAAGAGTTTAGTGAATAAACCGTCCGAATCACCGCTTTCTCTCATCATTACTGTGCTCAGTTCGAATGGACGCTAGAAGAACATAAACACAAAGGTCTTAATCCAGATTGAAATGAACGAAAAACTAAAGTCTCATGTCTTAAATGGGCTTTATTTAGCGTGTGAAGTTTTGGATGTAATCAAACTAAAGCTTGGAGATTTACAATCATAAAAAGCAATCTGCGGACACACTCTGTAAACTCTCCTGATTGAGTTGCTGAGAAGAAGCTAAAAACATGATGGCGGTGGCTGATCAGCGCTAAATCAGAACTTGCCTGCCATGATGTTTTCACACTTTTCTCCTCACATGCCTTCTAATCCACCTGTTCCCCTTCGGTTTGGGCTCCAACATGTTGTTTTCTTCCCACAGCGTTGGCTCGCCGTCCAACCTGCTCTTGGGTAGAGATGAGTGGTTGGGCCGGTACTGTATCACACTTCCTTTTTCCTGTATCTTGTGTCTGCTGGTTGGCTGCCCCCCCCCCCTTTAAGCATGCATGCTGCCAAACAGGAGAGGAGCGTAGCTCTGGTTTCCACCATGTTTTCTAACCACATTATTTCCCCCCCTTTATTTAAAGTTTTCTTCACATCCTTGCTGACTCACTGCAAACCACCCTGTCACACACACACACCAGTCATTTCATGCTTCTGTTGTTGGTTTGGGAGCTGTTGGGGATGTTACTTTTGCTTTCAAAGGGTTCAGAAAGGATGAATAAACTGAGTGTGGCTTCTCCTCGTCGGTGCTGCTCTGTAATGTTGAGTTCTAGTCGTATGCTGTTGTCACGTCGCTAATTACTTGTACAGCACCTTACAAAAGTATTCACGCCCCTTGAACTTTTTCACATTTTGTCACCTTACAACCACAGATGTTAATGCATTTTATTGCAGGATTCCTACACGTGTTGGAAAACGATGGAGCTTTGATTATAGAGTTTCAAACCTGGAAAATAATCTGAAAATTAACTAAAAGTTGGGAGAAATGTTTGTGCTTCTATAATCTTTACTATAGTTTTCTTTCTTTTTCTTTGTTTCTTTTTGTTTCTTTCTTTGTTTCTTTCTTTGTTTCTTTGTTTGTTTCTTTCTCTCTTTCTTGCTTTCTCTCTTTCTTTCTCTTTCTCTTTCTTTCTTTCTTTCTCTCTTTCTTTCTCTCTCTTTCTTTCTCTCTTACTAACTCTCTTTTTTTTTTTCTTCATTTCTCTCTTTCTTTCTAACTGGTGTTACATAACAAGTGTAAGAACCATGTCATAGTGATGGTTCTACATGCTGCACTGTATACCTGAATTATTTTAATGTTCTTATTTTTCTTTTAAAAAAAAACTTTTAGTCTTTCGCTTCACAATTATTTGCTACTTGGCGTCAATCCATCACATAAAAGTCAAAACGCTGAACTCTGTGGTTCTAATGTGACGAAATGTGGAAAAGCTAAAAGGATGTTTTTTTTGGGGGGGGTCTCACCCTCCATCCTGTTTTTGTCCCACCTCTGACCCCATTTCAGGCCGGCGACCCACATACCTCAAGGCGCCATGCTGACCGTCAACACAAACTCCAGTGTGAGCATCAAGTCGGAGCCCGTCTCGCCCGGCCGGGATCGGAGCACCCCATGTCCTCCTCCCGCTCCACCTCCATCCACCACGCCGTCCTCCACGTCCGGAGGAGCCATCCTGACGGCGCCGCCTCAGTATCCCAGCTCCCTGCTCTGCCTGGAGCCTCCGACGGGCCGCTCGCCCGCAGACAGCGTGAGCAGCAACGCCAGCTCCTTTGAAGGCAGCGACCGCGACGACGGCAGCGCTACGGGCGGAGGCGGAGGCGGTGGCGGCGGCACGGAGCTCCTCAGGGTGTCGAACGAACCAGAGCAGGATGGAGGGAACGTAAAACGCATGAGACTGGACGCCTGGGTCACATAGAAGCCCCTTGCCTCTCTGCACCCACAGTTTAAACACTTACCTTCATTGTTAGCCCCGCCCCCCCTGCCATATGACACTATCATCACACGTCTGCACCTGTCCTGCATTATACCCCGTCATCCTGATCTCACAGGGCTTGGCCAAAAAAAGAACTAAACAGGTTTGGATATCTGATTTAAGGGACGGTAGATTTCTAAGGCCTTCTTGCTTGAATGGACTCCTGTGTCGTGGTTTTTGAGCTGTTTGACCTTTTTTTATGCAATTCGACGCAACCACAGAACATTTTCCACGTGGTTTCTCAGTGACCTTCTTATATTGAGCCGGGACGTCGTCCACGGTAGAGATCGGTGGCTCCTCCACGTCACGGGACACCTGCTGCATGACTCGCCACTTCCTGCTCCTACGATCCACGCCGTTTTGATTGTGTGCTGTCCATTTTATCCTGTGACGTCACCTGGAGAGGTTTGAGGACTCCGACGGGGCTACAGGGTTCCTCCACAGTCTGGAGACGCCTGGAGTCTGATTTCAGTATTATACAGGAATGGAAAAAGACAAGAGCTGGGAAATATATCCTTCCTTCCTTCCTTCCTTCCTTCCTTCCTTCCTTCCTTCCTTCCTTCCTTCCTTCCTTCCTTCCTTCCTTCCTTCCTTCCTTCCTTCCTTCCTTCCTTCCTTCCTTCCTTCCTTCCTTCCTTCCTTTCTTCCCTCTTTCCTTCCTTCCTTCATTTTCTAGACTCGTTTCCTTTCCTTGTGTCCTACTTTTCTAGTGTCCTTCCTTCCTTGTGTCCTACTTCTTTCCTTGTGTCCTACTTTTCTAGTGTCCTTCCTTCCTTGTGTCCTACTTCTTTCCTTGCGTCCTACTTTTCTAGTGTCCTTCCTTCCTTGTGTCCTAGTTCATTTTCTACGGTCCTACCTTCCTTGTGTCCTATATCATTTTCTAGTTTGACTTTTTTTTTAAATCCTGTTTCAATTCTTCCTTGTGTCCTTGGAAGGGGGAAGTGTCCTTCCTTCTTTCCTCTCATCCTCGTGTCCTTTCTTCTGTTCAGTATCCTCTCTGCCCTCCTTTCCTTCCCTTCGGGTGTCCCACCTTCCTCCCTTCTTTCCGTCCTTTTTGTGTTTTCCAGCTTCCATATTTAAATCCTGCCGCCTGCAGGAATGTCTCCCATAGATCCGCAGTGAGCATTAAGGTCCGGCCGCTCTGACGAGGAAAGCTGTGGGATATGTAGGAACCCTGTTGGTAGGAATACTGCTGCCGTACTGAGGAACCTCCTGCGGGCGGACCGGTGTGGAGCGCCCTGCCAGAGTGCCAATATCAGCTCCTCTTCAAAACAAAAACAAATGCCAAATGTCGCACTCGATGCAGGGACGCTGACTCGGCAGACTCCGTTCACAGACCGGGCGCTCCTCCCGGCGTTCCTCGCCTTCTCCGACACTCGAGGAAGGGAACGCTTTCCTCGAATATCCAGCCAACCCCTCGGCTTTTCACCAACGCATAGGAACTTTAACGAGCCTCTTTTTTGTTTTCTTTAGTATTTGGTTCTTCGGAGTCCAAGTGTTCTTTATCTGTTGGTATTTTAAACATGTTTCGCAGGTCCGTTAGTCGTCCAGAGGTAGAAATTCAGACTTTGTATTAAAAAAAAAAAATCACTCCTTATTACCGAATCTTCGATGTCCTCTTTAGCTCTCTATATCCCTCCATAGCCGTGTTTGGGGAAAAGTGAAAGAAAAAAAAAAGACTTTTTCTATATTTCTACCGCTTTGAGTCGGCGACAAAGTGAAATAGGTTTTTGGCTTCAACCACGTCTCTGTACATAATGAGTATATTTGCATAGACTTTGCTAGGTATCCCTAAAAACGAGCAATGTGTTGATTCTCAGTGGATCTGTCTGCATATATGAGTGTGACTTTGATATGGGGGGGGGACTAGTTTCAGTGATCCTCTATTTTACTCTAGTGTTGATGGCGTGTGCACTTTGTCTCACTCACAGAGGCCTGCTTGGTTGTGGTGTCATCATTAATCTCCCGCCACACATCTTTATTAAACCCCCTCACAAATGAAGGTAAATCGTACACCGTGATGTAAACTCTTTATTACTATTATTGTTAGAATATCATTATTATTATTATTATTCTTATTAGGACACTGCCATTCACTCATACTGTAGCAATGGAGATGAAATACACTTTAAATTGAGTGTACCATGTAAAAATGTTTCAAGCAGATGATGCCAGCTTTCCTCTGCAGATTCGTCTGGGTTTGAATTTTTATCTTGAACAGATCATTTGCATTAGTCATTTCAAGTCAGTGTGTGAACCCAGGTTTAGTGCAGATCAGTTGCTGCTTCCTAAGGGCATCTACAAGTTTGACGAAGCTCCACTGATTGTTTCGTCGGCCCGATCATGAATTAAGATGCTAATGTTTCAGTGTAAGATCAGGTCAGAGTTCAGCTAGTTCTTAAATACAGAGCCAACAGAAATTATCCCCATTTTACGATTGAAGCATGTGTCCCAACCCTTGATTTTATTTTATTTTTTTTGCCTTTTTAGACCCAAAAGAGTGAGAATCTTTACTTTTAATGCATTTAATAAATAGAAGGGGATTTGAGCTACTAATCAGAGCCGATAAACAGAAAGCTGACTGTTTCCGTTTGTTTTGGACTGGTGCATCTCTGAATCATGCACAAATAAAATAAAAAACAGCAATTGGCTGTGGTTTGCTACAGTCTATTGCTTTCTTTTTATCAACGCAGTTCCTGAATTTACTCTTCAAAAGTAGCCAGCTAAACATGTAATGCTCTGAGAGAATGAATTACCATTTTTCTTTGTAATTACGACGTTTTTCCTTTTTAAAGCATGCTGGAGTTGTACTAAAAAAAAAGGAAAAAACAGAGAAGGGGGTCGGTCTAAAAAAAAAACAGCACAAGACGAGCTGTGCTGCTTCATAATCGGCTCATTGTTCTGATGCTCGGTATTCAAACTTTCAGATTTCTAATAATTTATCCAACTTTCTTTATTAAAAATAATCAGAAATTGCTTCTGAACTTGTTTGATTGGATAAATAATTACTGATGTCTGTTTTAACCTTGTAACCTTTTACAGCATCCGTCATAATTACTGGCACCCCTGATAATGATGCATGAAAAAGCCTTAAGGCACATTCTTTACTCTAGAAGCCTTTCTAGATCTAGATCATCTAGATTTCATCCTCAGCTCACCTACACAGGTCTGCTAGAGGATGGATGTCTGGGCGACCCGTTTCTAATTTAACGATGGACTCCAGCAGATTTTTTAAAAACACTTTGTGATTCCATTCACTAGAACTAGTTTCTTGAAACTTATTGAAGAGAACAGGCCCACAGCATCACCGATCCTCTACAACCTGCTGTGCTTCTACTCGTATTTAAAATTCTGACCCTGCTGGAGGTTTTTTTTGTTTGTTTCATAAAAGCCCACATAGCGCTTAGCAGTTTGGGACATTTTCATTTGTGATGGTAGGAAAGAAAATAGCTTTTTACAAACATCGTCTCCTAAACAACTCATTGTCATATATAGACGATGTTTAATTGGGACTTTTTTGACCCCATGATGCCACCGTTTGAATTAATAGCAGCGAACCAACATCCTGTTCACTGTGCATGGTGGAAAAATAAATGTGGGTCTTTGTCCAGCCTTACATAAAATATGGGCCTGTTATATGTCATTTTTATAACTTAACCTACATTTTGAAATAAATAACAAAGCCTTAGTTGCTGCAGATTCCCCACTGAATAAATGCACTCGATTGAAAGGTTGGTTTTGTCTAAATGTTTCAGGTTGAAGTTGTTTTTTCACACATCTTTAGCGGGGGTGCTAATAAATGTGGAGTCGTAATCGGCGTGAAACAGGTTCATGACTCTTGATGCCGTAGCTTGAAAGTCCGACATGAAAACCACAAAGTGATTTTTGTTTCGTTTTTTTCTCGGTTCATCTGGCTTCAGAGGCCCCGCCCCCAATTCTCACATCCTGATTTTTATTTGCTTTTGCTTTTGTAGGATTTTTTTTTTTTGACAACAAAAAAAGCAGAAGCTTAGAGGTTTTAGTTAATATTGTTTCCGCTTCATATTCGCTGCACACAGACTTCGGCCTCTAGACTCGACCTTCTTCACTCCTGATGGGTGCTGACGTTTCACTGAAACCCGTTTATCTCCTGTTTGCAAAGAAAGGATCTCTGTCCAGTCTTGCAGCGTAGACACGAGACAATCTGCACCCCTGTTACCTGTTGTGTATAATGTTTTTTAGAAACTCACTATTTTTGGATAATTTGTGCTGGTGACAGTTCAGACGTCTGTTTATGATGATGATGGCGATGATGATCTTTTATTTTGTGGCTATATTTTCGTGTAGGATAGCTGTTTTCGTTCCATCTCTTTAATCTTATCATAAACATATAGCACTGGTTTCCTTTTTGTTGTTTTTCGAAACAACTTGCTAAAAATTGCACGATCAGTTCTTGTGGTATTAGCAAATGCAATGAAGGAAATACCAGTTAAATGCTGCAGTTTTAATTAAGATATATATAGAATATATTTATAAAACGGGAAACGACAGAAATTAGTCATTCATGGAGTAAAAAAAACACAAAACATGTAAATGCATGGGACACCGGTAACAGCTAAGCTTATGTTACGTACCGTAATGATAAGGACATGCATCACAAATGAGTTTTAAAACGGCTCAATAATGTAGCATATGAAATACTAAAGATGAAATTTATAGCTAATATATTGTGTCGAGCTGGTTCTGCTTTGGGTTTTATTGTAAAGAAGATATTTCTCTTTTTTTTTTTGTTCTTTTTGTTTTTGAGAATGATATACAGTTTGTGTATATTTTCATATACAAAGTATGCACTGATATGTTATTAAAATTCTATACCGCTTTTACAAAAAAAGTGTTTGTTGTACCAAAGTATCCAAGTCCCTTGAAACCTTTATCCTTTTTGCGTATGTTTTACCGTATTTTATATATTAAATAGACAAACTGAGTGAAATGAAGCAGAATCTGTGGGTTTTATTTTCTGGTCTCACTTTTATCTTCGGCTCTTTTTCGCAGCTTTGGTGAAAAAACATGCTGCTAAATTTAGCTGATTTCTCTTGGACCCGTTTTGCTCTCGGGAGCAACAACAGAAACTGATAAAACAATCATTATGGTGCTGAAAGAGGCTGTTTATTGTTTACGTCTTGGAATATGATTAAATCCCTAAAATTCCTGCAGTTTTGTGCCCAAAAATCTTTAAAATAGTTTAGACAAATTTAAATTAAAGCTGTTCTTGAACTATTTGGAGTAGGAGCATGGTTGAGGTCTCCTTGGAAAGAAAACACTGACGAATCAGAATCTGGGTAAGTGCCACTGTCAGAGTAATGTGATCTTGAATACACTGAAATGTTGAAGACATTATTTTGTAATTCCAAGTGTTTTGACAGAAGCATTTACTGATTATGATTGTGTTTACTGGCACACATCCTGAGAATCTGAAGGATCGGTCGACGCAGTAGGAGATAGATAGATAGATAGATAGATAGATAGATAGATAGATAGATAGATAGATAGATAGATAGATAGATAGATATAGAGATAGATAGATATAGAGATAGATAGATATAGAGATAGATAGATATAGAGATAGATAGATAGAGAGAGAGATAGATAGAGAGAGAGAGATGGATAGATAGAGAGAGAGAGAGATGGATAGATAGAGAGAGAGAGATATAGATAGATGGATAGAGAGAGAGAGATATAGATAGATGGATAGAGAGAGAGAGATATAGATAGATGGATAGAGAGAGAGAGATATAGATAGATAGATATAGAGAGATGGATAGAGAGAGAGAGATATAGATAGATGGATAGATAGAGATATTGATAGATGGATAGATAGAGATAGATATATATAGAGAGAGATAGATATATATATATAGATATACATCAGGCGAGAGGCGGGGTACACCCTGGACAGGTTGCCAGTCCTTCGCAGGGCAATACGCAGGACAAAACAACCATGCATGCACACACTTATACCGAAGGGCAATTTAGAAAGACCAATTATGTTTTTGGACTGTGGGAAGAAGCCGGAGTACCCGGAGGGAACCAACGCATGCACAGGGAGAACATGCAAACTCCTGTTTACTTTTAAGGCCAGGCTTAAAACTTTCCTTTTTGATAAAGCTTATAGTTAGAGTGTCTTAGGTCATCCTGAGCTATCTCTGTAGTTATGCTGCTATAGGCTTAGACTGCTGGAGGACAGACTTACCACTTTTCTCTTCTACTACTCTCCAGTTGTATTTTGTTGCTGTCATTTCGACTGTTAACTTTGTTTTTTTCTCTCCATAGAAGCTACACCTGGTCTGGTATCCTGCTTAGGTGCAATGCCTTGTTGGACCGGAGGCATCCCAGTAACGCCAGCAGATGCGTAGGGCTTCCATTTACCAGAGTTGTTTTTAAATCATATTTATTCCTCCGAGTTCAGCTGTTCAGAAAAAAAGTTTATTGGAATTGCTACTCAGGTCATGACATGTCTTGCTATGACAAAGCATGAAGACGGTTGTTGTAAAAACAAGCGCAAACCTGATGAAGAGGAAGGGGAGGAAACAAAAAGACATTAAACAAATAAGGGTGTGTTTTGTACCCTTTAATTATCTTTTAATGCCAACTTTAATTGTGAATAAAGTACTTGAACGTTTTTATTTTACAACTTGACTACTAGGGATGTGCATTGGTAAGAATCTGGTGATATATGCATCATGACACAGCGGGATGAAAGGATATACTGCAATACTATGTGTAAGACTATATATTGTGATTTTTAAAACTGAATTTAACTTTAGAAAAACTGTCACAGCATTCTAAACACTCCAACCGGTTTCATACTTTAACACATACAGTTTTATTACTAGATCTAGTTGATCCACTGGAAAGAAGGTGAAAACAGCCACCAACTAGCAGACACTTTTAATTTTACTACAAAAATTACTGTCAATGGTTCCATTCAAATTCTAAAAAAGAATAAAAAATACATTGCTTTTAAATATTGAAACAATATTGTGACAAAATTTTGCGACATATCGGCGTGTTGATATTTTCTTACATCCCTACTAACTACAGTACATCCATCAACAGGATTGATTAAGTGCATAAAACTTTCCCTATTTTAATAATTGTCAATAGTCAGTTTTATTCGTGATTTAGCATTTTTAGCAAACTGCAGCCGCTGTGTATTAAACATTTTCATAAAGCTTTATTAATGAAATATTGATCATGAGAAAGAGATCTTTATTTTTTCCAGAATAGTACAGCAGCAGCGAGGCAAAATAAAAACAAATGTTAACATTCACAGCTTATGAAAAAATAAAATCAGAATACAAAAATATATTTTTCTGAGGGATTCATTCCAAGAATATAAATACCAATGAATTTCTTTTAAACCACAGGCTGAAGTCAGATGTTAATGCTTGCATATATCTAAAATCTGTCTTTAGGACAGAAGATTTAATGACAAACTAAAACTTTACTTTTAAATGTAAGAACAAACTACTTATGTCTCCTATTTAACTCATGTATTCAATAAAGGCTTACAAATACTGGTGAAATTAATTTTTAAACCAGTAATTGTTCATGGGTTCAATTTCTGAGCAAAACTTCGACTTTATGCAGCTCTTTCTAATCAAACCTCTGTGGCTCCTTTCCAAACAAAGCTGAAATTCAAGCTCGTATTGTGTTTTTATCCATCAAAACTGATGCAGGACACTAAATAAACAAAGTCAAAACGGATTAAATCCCGTTTCCATACACTTATAGGCTTAAAAGAGCACAACAACCAGGCAGTCGCCAGTATTTTAGATTCATAGATTAAAAATCAAGGATTTCTTTCACTTGTATTTGTTCATTTAAATGAATATAAAATAAAATGAGCACATTTCATGTTGCAAAATAGCTTTAATTATGTTTTTACTGAGGTTTCAGTTGCATCACAGTTTGTGAGCCAAACAAAACAGAGTTAATGTCTTTAATAGGAGATAAATGGCACATAGTAAGTAAAATACAGAGAAACTCTGATTGCATACAACAAAGATTTAATGATGCAAACCTAAATCCAAACTAGTTCTGAGTTTCCTCATCCAGCTCAGAATATCCAAGCATTAAAGATTAGCCTGGGTGATACAGTTTTCTATGTCAACAAACAAGAATGAATAGTGGTCCTTGTAATCCTTAGGATTTTAATTAAATCAGACCCACTTCTAGACATTTAGGGAACGTAAAACATGAACGTTCCCTGTTTTGAACAGAAGATTCAGCTGGCAGTGAGAAACAGCCTGTAACCCAGAACCGTTTAATCTCTATAGTTCTATTTACAGAGTCAGTAAAGACTTTAAACAGTCTAGATTCCCAACCTGAGCTTTTTTTTGGTGGCTTTTCTGTTGCATCTCTTGTAAACAAGCAGCTTATCTCTCCTTACTTTTACCACAGAGACCTGAGAGTCTCCAAGTCAGACACAAACCTAATGATTACAGCATATCAAAGAACCAAACAATGCGATTTGCCTGAGAGTTTCCTGGGGGTCCTGATGGCTGCTTCTCTCGCCACGTTTTAAAACCACCAGCGCAGCCTGGGCGGAGGAGCCGTGGCGGGCGGCGCCACATCAAAGACGGAGCCCTGGCCGACCGACGAGCAAACGTAGTAGAGGTTGGCGCCCAGCATCACCAGTATGGGGAAGAAGGAGAAGCCGAAACCGAAGCCCCTGATGCTGCTGTCCAGAGACAGGCAGAGCCAGTAGATGAGCCTGCAGAGAAGACGACAGATGAGCCTCATGTTTCACGAGCGATCAGCAGGATTTCCATCATAACGAAGACCAGACCATCACTGGGGAGAGGGAGGTCTGGGGTCCCTACTTTGACCCGTCGACTATCAGAGCGAGGGACAAATAAAATAGAAGTCCTGATGTTTTTGTTTCTTCTGACGTTTTTGATCATCGACCAACTTTACAAGTAAAACACAAACATCACCAAACTCCTCGGTACTATTTTTATGATGTTTTAAAACCAATTTATCTCTAAAACACGCTAAAAATGATCAGATAACAGAAATAAATCAATCTGCAACATCAACAAGGTTCTGTGGATTAAACACTCCTGGTTCAGAGAATCCAGCTACAAGCAGGAACTTGTTCTTTCTGCTTGATCACTGGTGGTTTCATGAAGCAGAGTTAGTATACCTCCTCCCCTGTTTATGCAGAGATTACAGGAAGAGTTTTATAGTTCCGAACAGTAACAAAAAGGAAGCGTGTAGCTGGAAAATGTTTTGATGATGACTCACTGATCAGCCCGAATGGCGGATGAACGACACATGAAAACTCTGCCAAAACAAAGCTGCATTAGTCCCCCATATGGAGCTGCTGGGTCTACGGAGAAAAAGCCAGACTTCTAAAAATCTGGACGATCCAAAGCACAACAAGAAATAAAATCTTGTCCGGTCTAAAACATTAGGTAAACTTTGCAAAAACACGTACTCTGAGGATGGAACTGCTCTTTCACTTCCTCATTTAGGACATGGTGGAAGTGGTTTGAATTAAAGGTAAACACCCGGGGTCTGATGTCCTTAATCCTCAAAAACAAAACCCTGTCCAGTATTATTTTTTTCGAAGACATTCGATCGTGTCTTTTGGGGACTCCTCTGGGGGGCTACTAGGCCCCTCAATACGGGCTGCTAGGTCAGAGCTTGGTTCTGATTGCCAGCAGTAAGTCGACAGGGTTGGACTCTGTCAGGGTTGGACTCTGTCAGGGTTGGACTCTGTCAGGGTTGGACTCTGTCAGGGTTGGACTCTGTCAGGGTTGGACTCTGTCAGGGTTGGACTCTGTCAGGGTTGGACTCTGTCAGGGTTGGACTCTGTCAGGGTTGGACTCTGTCAGGGTTGGACTCTGTCAGGGTTGGACTCTGTCAGGGTTGGACTCTGTCAGGGTTGGACTCTGTCAGGGTTGGACTCTGTCAGGGTTGGACTCTGTCAGGGTTGGACTCTGTCAGGGTTGGACTCTGTCAGGGTTGGACTCTGTCAGGGTTGGACTCTGTCAGGGTTGGACTCTGTCAGGGTTGGACTCTGTCAGGGTTGGACTCTGTCAGGGTTGGACTCTGTCAGGGTTGGACTCTGTCAGGGTTGGACTCTGTCAGGGTTGGACTCTGTCAGGGTTGGACTCTGTCAGGGTTGGACTCTGTCAGGGTTGGACTCTGTCAGGGTTGGACTCTGTCAGGGTTGGACTCTGTCAGGGTTGGACTCTGTCAGGGTTGGACTCTGTCAGGGTTGGACTCTGTCAGGGTTGGACTCTGTCAGGGTTGGACTCTGTCAGGGTTGGACTCTGTCAGGGTTGGACTCTGTCAGGGTTGGACTCTGTCAGGGTTGGACTCTGTCAGGGTTGGACTCTGTCAGGGTTGGACTCTGTCAGGGTTGGACTCTGTCAGGGTTGGACTCTGTCAGGGTTGGACTCTGTCAGGGTTGGACTCTGTCAGGGTTGGACTCTGTCAGGGTTGCCCTTTGCCACCGACGACATTTATAACCTTCATGGACTCATGGATTTCTGGTGGCCTCTGGATCGGGTCTCTGCTTTTTGTGGTATTCACTGGAGTATCTCGGGATGTTGTTGAAGAATGAGGGGAAAACGGGAGCGGGAGATCAATAGGCGGATTGGTGAGCACTTGATCGCCGGTCTGTCGTGATAAAGAGAGAGCTTAGCCAATCTACGATCCTACCCTCACCTATGGTCATGAGTTCTGGGTAGTGACTGAAAGAACGAGACGAAAGATATAAGCGGCTGAAATGAGTTTCCTCCGCAGCGTGTCTGGGCTCTCCCTTAGAGATGGGGTCATCCAGGCTGGGCTCAGAGGAGAGCCACTGCACCTTCACATCAAGAGGAGTCAGGTGAGGTGGCTCTGGTCAGGACGCCTACAGAACGCCTCCCTGGGGAGATGTACCACCACGAGGAGAGCCAGAGGAAGATCCAGGACACCATGGAGGGATTATGTTTCTCGACTGGCCTGGGAGCGCCTCGGGATTCCTCCACGGAGGAGCTGGACCAAGTGGCTGGGGAGAGGGAAGTCTGGGTGGTGAAGCTGCTGCCCCTGCGACCCGACCCTGGATTTGCCATATATATATATACACTTTTCTGCTCTATAAGTAGTTATTGATTACTTTGTTTTGTGTTGTTGGGTCTTAATGTTTCCACCGTTTTGTTTCAAGCTTGCGCATTGGTACAACGAGATGTAAATCTTTAAAAACAATTCGTGTAACAATAAAAATCATTTTCTTTTTACCACTTTGAGTGAATAAATGAGCTGATGGAGATTAAAAGCACACTAACCTGCCAAAGACAAATATGATGGTGAGCAGCGGCACCAGCTTAACCAGATCCTGGCTGATGTAGGTTGCCATGACAGCAAGCTGCAGGAAGTAGAAGAGGAAGAGAGACAGCGATTCGTTGACGTAGTGCCAGTGAACCATCACTTCCTTGTCCACAAGATCGCCCTGATAGAGAGGCTTCAGGGCGCTGGAGCGCAGCCGGGCGAGTCCCTGGACCAGCACGCCTGCGCAGACACAGACAGGCTCCTCGTTAGGCACTTCCTCCAGAGCAGAAGTCACAACGCCACACACGGGAACAGAGAGGTCTTACCGAGCACGATGGGGATGATGGCGAAGAAGGAGCAGCGGAGGGTGTACAGCACTCTGAGGGGGGCGCCGTCCAGCGGCGGGGAGTCGAAAGGAAGCAGAGCATAGCCGCCCCACACCAGCAGGGGGAAGAGGAGGCCTGCAGCCACCGTGGCCAGAACCAGCTTCAGCTTCTCGCTGCAAAGGCGCTCGCACACGTCTGAGGATCAGAGAGGTTATCAGGGGACAGCTTCTCGAAAGAACAAGGAAAAAGAAGATCAAAACTGAATTCAACTGTTACGGAGTATTACGGTCATTTGTAAGAAAAAATATTAATTCTGTAAATTTCCTCCCCCAGAAAAGTTGAGATTAATTTAAAATATTTTCAAGAAAGAAAACAGTCAAAAACTCATTAATCTCAATAATTAGAAGCATAATTTTTTTATATTTAAACTAAGATATTGTCTAATGTTATAAAATCAGAAATTTGCTATAAAAAAAAACCCAACTTAAATTTATTAGAAAAAAAACAGAAAAACTTTGTAGGTTAAAAGCTCCGCAAACTTCAGAGTATTTTTTTTATGTTAGAACATCAGTTTAAATATTCAAAATGTATTCCTTAAATCAGTTTTCTTTAGCAAATTAACAACTGTTGGACATCAGAATTTTTTTGGTTTTTTCTTGAAAAAATGTTAAATTAATCTCAGAATATGAGATTTTTACTCCTCCAGTTTTCTCTTCCTTTGATGTTTAACGGCCCTGATGCTCCCTGGTGGCTCCAATGACTCTCAGCTTGGCAAAGTAAGGAAAGTATGACTAACAGGAACCAACATGAAGGATGACAACTTATTAAAAGGTAGCAGTGTCACAAACATAAACGTATTTTTTAACTAGTATTCATTGCACGTTATTATTACATCCCGTTTATTATTAATTGTCCACCCAGCATGAGAGCTTTTATGATTGCTATGGTTTTATTTGATTTATTGATTTTTATCTGCTGGCTGCACAGTGGTGCAGTTGGTAGCACTGTTACCTTGCAGCAGGAAGGTTCTGGGTTCGAATCCCAGCCCGGGGTCTTTCTGTATGCGTGGGTTCTCTCCGGGTACTCCGGCTTCCTCCCATAGTCCAAAAACATGATCGTTAGATGAACTGGTCTCTCTAAAGTTTCCATTCGGTCTGAGTGTGTGCATGGTTGTGTTGCTCTGCGACGGACTCGCCTCTCGCCCCATGACTGCCGATAGGCACCAGAACCCCCCCACAACCCTGCATAGGATGGACGGGTACAGATAGTGGATGGATTTTATCTGCTTTTAGCACTATTTATTAATTTTATTCTTGCTTTGTCTTAATTTATGAGTTTCATTCTTGAATTTTGTGTAAAGCACTTCAGTCCGTTCCGGCTGTTTTGAAGTGCTTCATAAATAAAGTTGGCTGGCTTTTGACCAGAAAAGAATCAAATAAAACTTTGAAGGGATGCTGCTCGTCAATTTATTTCGGTAAAAGGTGCAGAGACAATAATCTGCTCATGCGGGTTGAGACTAAGCATTTATGGATCATCTCCACCCGGTTACATTTGCAGGGTGCCTTTCTTCAGCGGGGACAAATTAGAGAGAACCTGACAGGATTTTGAGCGAGCGTCCAAACTAAACTCCACGCAGAACGACCCAGAAAGGCCGGGATTCGAACCCTGGACTTTTACTGAGAACCGACTGCTCCACTGTCGGTTCTTTTTAGCCATGACCAACAGGGTCTCAGATTGTGCTGGACACTCACAGTACTCGTCGTCCTGATCTTCCCACTCGGGGTAAAACTGCGCGGCGGGGTGGTGCTCCATCTGCAGCTCCCGCTCCACCTCCTTCTCTCCGAGGTACCGGCTTTCCTCTGGGAGCCCCTCGGCGGTCGGACACACGATCGTGACATGCGGAGTGAAACCCATAGAAGGTTTCTCGGACGCCCACTCTTCTTCCTCTTCTTCTTCCTCATCATCTGCAAGTGAGCCGTCCCCTCTGTCGCTCCTCTGCGGCTCAGTTTCGTCATCCCTCCACCTCTCCCCCTCAGGCATGCTCTCCCTCCATTTGGCTTTGCTCCTCACGTCCCCCTCCGCTTGGCTTTGCTCCTCCGACCGGTCCGGACTCCCTCCCTGGCTGAACCCAGCGTCCCTCTCCTCGGGCCCCGGGACGATGTCCTCCTGGTCCAACACCAGCTTCTTGTCTTTGTCTCCAGGCCACGGTAAAGTGGCGGGCTCCAAATGAGCGGACCTCGTCATTTCTTCCTCCTCCTCTTCATCTGCACTCTCCATTCTCTCCTCTGCGCTGGCGTCACCGTCTTGTGGCTTTTGACCTTCTTCCATTTTAGGTTTTGCATTTGAACCATCAGGTGGAAAAGCCCCCGCATCACTCAAATCCACGACCAAGCCATCTTGGCCAGCCATTCTGAAAGGGTCCAATTTAATCAATTTCTTTTTAGGCGATATCCAGATGAACCAACACGATCCTCGCTGCTTCTAACTACTTCTCCTGCTCAAGGAAGACATTTTCAGACGCAGCAATCTCGGAAATTTCCCTGTGGAGAAAGGAACGACACGGCGCTTTTACCCAAACAATACAACCAAAGTTCAATGTTTATCATGGGTGTGTTGCTCTACGTGGCGAATGGCCACGCCCCCACACAGGACAATCCAGTTTATATAGTAGGTTTCAGTCTCTGCGGCTTTAATCTAGGAGGTAGTGAAAATGTGTTTCAACAGAGAAAAACTCCTGAAAATCACTGCATTTGTGCAAAATAATAAGAGAAATGAAAGGTAAATTAGCAGCTTTGTGAGCCTTTACTGAATTATTTACTAGTCCATGCTAAATTCATCCCAGTAAATTACATTAAAAAAACACGTTGACTAGATTTATGTTAACGTCCAATAATAATTAATCATTTGGAGTCTAGATAATCAGTGTTACTCAAGGCTTCACAGCATAATTAGTTGTTTATAATAATAATAAAATATACAGTTGTGTATTGGCACCAAATCTCTTTTTGAACTACTGAAACTTTCTGTAGCTATTTAACTCCTCCAGCTTTAACAGTTAGTTTTGGTTTAAAACAGATAAAATGCTCGTCGTTTATGACAAGTGACGAGATGTTTTACTTCTTCTAAGCGACCCGTAACGCAGCTAAACGAGGCCTCCTGTTGAGCAGTGAAGGAATGCAGTTTCAGCTCAACCTGTTCAGCAACAACTCGGTAAGAAGGACTTTAAACATTCAACCAAAAATATCAAACCTGAATAGTTCCACAGCGCCGCGTTTTAGATGATTCACGTCCCCAAAGCTTCGTTAAACTGCGGCTCTGACGCCTTGTATCGAGTTGCAGTCCAGCGTTTAGGCTAAAAGTTACCTGCCAGGTGAGAGAAAGTTGCCATGAGGTCCTGTTTGAGAGGTATCACTCCGCCGCAGATCCCGCATCCCAAAAACGTCAAATGACGCACTGACGTCTTTGCGTTCATCCCGCTGGAAAAAAAGACTGCAGTATTAATAATATATTATATATATATTAAATAATATATATATATATTAAATAATATATATATATATTATATATATATATATATATTATATATATATAATATATATATATTATATAATATACGATATATATATAATATATATATATTATATATATAATAATATTAATAATAATAACTAAATCAAACAAATAGAACCTATACAGTAATTGTGACATTTTATTTAATTAATGTCAAAAGGTCAAAACTGGCATTTATCAGTGGAAAAGTGGAACAGTGAGAGAGACGATCCTAAACAATTGCAATTTTTTTAAGTCATTAAAAAAATATTTATATCTATTTAATAATTTTGATGGTTCTCATTTCTTGTTGAAAATCTCCCTTTGCCAGTAGTAGTGGAAACTGCCTGGATTCAGTTTTGGATTTCAAAACCGACAGTATTCATCAGATAAGGACTTTATCGCATAACTTTGAACACTTAATGAAGGAAAAGTATATTGTAAACATAAAATTTATGTTCCTTTAACCTGAAAGAAATAAAATAAAATAAAATTAGAAAAATATCTGATGTAGGCTAATTTATATGGTTTATATACAAATCTAACTACCTTTGACTGGTCCTTTAAATTAATAAAATAAAAGCGTTCTTCTTGTTCATCGCTATTTACATGTTGAAAAAAGCACTGCATCATGTGTATAGATATCTTAACCCACTTCAAATGTAATTTTGTTCTTGTACTTCTGTTCAGCTTTGAGTTAATCCCAAACGTTTGTGCAGATGACAGAAAATAATTTCAGCAATCATTCAGTTTGGGAGATGCTTACATCTTCAGAAATAAGGAAAGTAGAAACAAAGGGGAACTTTTAATGTCAGAACTCAGTTATAGACGCACTTTAGTTAAACACACATTAGAAACAGGGCCAGAGAGTTAGAGAACAACATGAGATTCAGTCCAGTTTAGGAGACTCACTAAAATTATTAAGGTCAAGATATAAAACTCACGCACACACTTTCAATGGAAAGATGCATATTTTTTGTCATTATTAAAACATAATTTAATTGCATTCCCATGAAACCATAAAGATATGACACCATATTATCAAATAACATAAAATAATCTTGAACGTGAACAGGAGGATGGTTGTGGGTTTGTGGGAGGAGTTTTTTTTCCATCCAGGGAGAAAAGGTGGAGCTAGTTGAGAACAAACACGTCTGGGGTCAACTGAGGTGAACCGACAGAGAAGCTCAGTTACCCTCTAGGAACATTAAAGTTGCTTTCAGTCGATCTAAGATTGAATTTGTTTTCCACATCGGAGCGATCCTGTTCGGATAGTTTGAGCAGCTGGTATGTGTGCCTACTAGCTGCGCTCCTGCAGAGGTTTTCCAGCCATGTTCCCACCCTGAGGCCACTTCAGGGCACACTGGAAACATTGTATTTCACAACACTCTGGAGGCCTATCAGATAAGCTGGAGATACAGTGTGTAGGACAAAGAGACATCAGAGCACAGAGCCACTCATCCACGTTGCTTCTCATCTCTTTGCACCTCAGCGCGGGTCTTCTTCTGCTTTTCCTTAATATGCACAACTTGATCCAGTAGGAACATAGTTTTTAACTGATCCAACTTACCATCGTGACTGTTTTAAACAAGTTGTGTTGAGCTCTATGTTGTCATCAAATCCAACTAACCCCACAGCATTATGCTGCCACCATCGTGTCTTTAAGGGGCATCCGTGTGAAGCCAGCCGAGTACAAATGGACACAACACTTCAGATTTTTATTGATACCAATTTTGAAAACATGTTTACCACATCAATTATGTTTTCTACTACAAAAACCCCAATTTTAGTTAAAAAAAAACCAAACAAAAAACAGATCAGCTTCTTATTGGATGTTTGTCTCTTCATGATTTCTTTCTTCTAGTTACTCTTCCATAAAAGGCCAGATCAGTCTTTAATTAGACAGAAAGCCTTCACAAATTTTAAGGTGTTTCACAGGATCAGAATGTCGAGCCACTAAAAACGTAGATCCTACACATGTTCAGGTGTCAATTCTAGTTTTCCATTCACTTATGAAGATTTCCCATTTCTACACTACTGGGTGGTTTAAGAAAACCCCTGAAAATATCAGAAACTGAGAGACAGCAAGTACAAAAGGAAGTGAGGAAGTAAGGAAGAAGGGTACAAGGCCAGAAGGGAAGGAAGGAAGAAAACCACCAGGGCCAAATTAGTAGGAATAAAAGGAAAGACAAGAAATTGAAGAGGGAAGGACACAAGGAACGAAAAATAAGACAAGGACACTAGGAAAGACAAGTGAGAAAGAAATGAAAACTGGAGAAAAGACCTAAGAACAACGAGGGAGATAGGACACATGCAAGGAAACAAGGAAGAAAGTGCTAAATGAGCGAGACAAGAAGAAAGGACACACAAAAAATAAAGAAGGCAAGAAAGGAACAGGGAAGGACAAAACATTTAGACCATGAGATTTTGAGTTGAGTCTGAAAATACAAAAACTATTCCAAAACCTTATTTTCCACACTTTTCCAGGCCTGGGAAATAATAAAAATTAATTCCAGACTTTTCCAAGTGAAAAACGTCATAAACATAAATAAAAAAAATAGTAATTATATATTTTTTGAAAGTGCATTTCCCAACACAGATCCAAAGTAGATTTTTGGTGCGTAGTGACTCATCTGTCTCAGCACACAATCTTTGTCTCCTCAGTGACTCAGGTGCATAGTCCATCAGTGAAGTCACAACTAGGACCTGTGGGTGTGCAGATAAAGGCGCATGAGCATCAGGCACCGCCGGCCCATAAAACACAAGAAAAAGCAGAAAAATAAAATGGCAAGATGAACATTTTATTTTCAATTGAAACATATTCTCACAAATTATTAATCTGAAAAATCCACTTAAAATGATTCATACTTAAGAAGCCCAACTCCCTCTTAGATTCACAAAGTTGTCAACATAAGGTAATAATCACGTACGATACACAAGTACCCCCAAAAAACACACATGAACGTCAGTGAAATCAGTGTCACAAAATGACCAAAACATGTAAAAAGAAAAGCAATAGGAGATACAAGCCTAACATTTAAAAGACAAAAAACCTGTTAATAGAGGGAAGTTGATACAGAAAGGAGGAAATCTTCCCAGGAGCAGCAGGGAAGCGAGACGTTGCGCTCCGACTGCTGGAGGAATGCAATTAATGGATAAAATAAAGTACATTCAAAGCTTTGGCACTGAGGCAAAACAACCAAACATGGCGTCATGAACAATACTTGCACTAGTGAGAAGAGTCTTGGCTTGGAAACAATTAAAAGGTTTAAATATATATATATATATATATATATATATATATATATATATATATATATATATATATATATATATCCTTAACTTCAAAGAGTGCGTTCAATTTAAACAAGTTGTTCACATTATCCAAACATTAGAAACAAAATGGCTCAAATTCAAGATTGTGACATTTTTCTGTAATTTTAACAGTTTAAGCAATGCATGTTTTTTTAATGGTTTTCCCTAATGAGTGCATTGTTGGATTAATAAATAGAAATTACATTTTGGCCGCTTTAACAGGCAAGATGTATAAAAACTAAATTCTGAAAGGACAAACTAAACTTATTAGAATAAACTGAGGTCTCTAGCGCCACCTTCTGGATGCTGTTAACTGCCATCTTAAGGCATGGATTATAAAAAACAAGCCATAAATCAGAAAAAAAGAAGTGATATGATAGACAAAAAAAAGTCAATATATGCATCATATTGATGCGGAGGAATACATGAGAACTAAAAACATTTTTCCTTCACAGTTTTGCTTCTTGTAAATTTAAAAGACTAAATAAAGCTCAAAATGTGTATTTATCTGGCAAGTAGCTTTTACTATATGTCAAATATAGAGAATTTACAAATTATTTTTAATATTACAACAGTTCTGGTGACAGGAGGGTGTATAAATAAAGACATTTGGGGAAATCTAACAGATCCGGTTTAGAAATTACACAAACACTTTAGCTTACTATAGGAGGATGGCAATTTGCCATAAATTAAATATAAACCTATGGTTTGTTTGTTTGTTTTTTCATGAGGGAAAAATTAACACACACACACACAAAAAAATAGAAATACTGCAATGAAAAATACAGGTGCTTCTTCCTCCAATTTTTCCCACATCATCTCCATCCAGCTAAACTCACAAGTCATCTTGGTAAAAGCAGGGATGCACAGATCAAACAACATTGGAATTGGCCCATTTTTCTCTTGATCAGTACAGAATTAAAAAAAATAAAAATAATTAATGCATCAAAAATAAGAAGTCTTCCTATTTTTGGTCTAAAAACAAGTTGTTTTGAACTTAATAAAATGCTGTTTTTTTCTTTCTTTTGTGTTACAGTCCTTGGAGAAACTAAGAGAAAAAAAATCAGATTTTTCTTTTATGAATAAAAAACATCAGAATTGGTCAAAACTGGAATAAGCAGGTCGGGGCCACAGGGAAAACTGGAAGATGGGTATCAGACCACGAAATCCAGATCGGTGCGTCTCCAACCCGCAACAATCCGTCTATATTTGCTTCAAAATCCCGCATTTTCATCACTTAGACGACTGAAATAACGTCCTTTTTTTCTTCTTTTTTTGTTTTTTAAAAAAGCACAATAAAAGAGATGACCATGGTAAAAGAAATGGAGGAACATCTAGCCTAGCGAACTGACGGGGGGTTAAAACACGTGATCTATGACGACTACAGCCAACCGGATCGTTCATCAAGCCTCCTCGCTGATGTCAAAGCTAACGTTCGGACCCAGGACAGTTTCTTCCGTTTCCTCTGTGTGCTTCGCGGGTATCGACTCTGCCTCCGTCAGCGCTTGTTCTGTTTCCTCGTCGCCGACGCCCCCCGCCGTGGGGAGCGCGTCGCCGGGCTGCGAGTCACCCCTGGCTTTGTTTTTGTTGGGGGAGCCTTTGGGGCGGCCCCTCTTCCGAGCGCCGTCTCTGCTCGGGGCGGCAGCGGGGCGCCCTTTTTTCCCCTGAAGTCCGTCGGCGGAGGCGCGCGGGGAGGAAGGCGTCGTCGCCGCGTTCTTCCGTAGGTGAGCGCCTTTCTTGGACTCCGATTTGCGCGGCCTGCCGCGTCCTCTGCGAGGCGCCGGCGACGTTTCCTCCGGCGGATCGACTCGAGGGTACTTCCTCGGCCTTCCCAGAGGTTTCCACACTTTGGGCTTCTTCAGCTCCTCTGGAGATAGCAGAGGATACTTCCGCGGTCTTCCCCTCTTGCCTGGCTGTAACCGTGGTCGGCCAGGCTTCCTCCCTTTCACCGGAGGACTAGATGTTTTCCGAGGCCTCCCCGGCTTACCGGCTCCTTTAAATGAAGACGGATTTTTATTTAAGGAGCCTTTCGGACGACCTCTTCCCCTCTTGGCTGGCTGGGAGCCATCGGCGTTTTTCCTCGGTCTACCTCTTCCTCTGTGAGGTTTCTTTGAGATGCTCTTGGGAGGTCCGCCGCTGTACTTCACCAGTGGCTTCCTGGGCCGACTCCTTGATGTCTTCAGCAGTTTCTGGGTTCTGTAGGCTTCTGCATCCCAATCACTATACTCCCGTTCCATCCTGGATTTCTTATTGCGAGCTCCTTTTGGTCGGCCTCTTTTCCGAGGAGTTACGGAGCTGCCTTCGTCATCCTCTCCGCTTGTTAAACTTTCAGACTTGCGCTTCGTGGGGCCTTTTGGGCGCCCTCTCTTGGGTGCATCCGAGCCGCCGTTCAGCAATCCTTCAGCGGCGGGTTTCTTGAAGGACCCTTTAGGCCGTCCTCTTTTCTTCAGAGAAAGTTCTGTTTTAGCGCTGCCTTCACTACTGGTCTGCTTCTTGGACCCTTTCGGTCTCCCTCTGCCCCTGCGAACTGTAACCGAGCTCTCTGGGTGCTCTTCTCCGGACTCCAGCGGCTCTGTGGGTTTCGCCTCGTGGACCTTTGGGCGTCCCCTTCCCCTCCGAGGCGGGCCGTTGGGGTCACCTGAGTCCTGGGTCGGGTTTGAAGCAGAAAACGTTTTATTCTTGGAGCCCTGCGGCCTCCCCCTTCCCCTTTTGACCGGACTTTTTTTGACCACGTCGGTGCTGGTCTCCCCATCACTGCTAACTGGGTCTTCTTGTTCCGTCTCAGCCATTATTGCTTCCTCTTCCATTCTGCTTCCTTAAGCTCAGACCTCCTCCGTCAGTCTGCCCCTGTACGCTGACACAAGAAGGTTCAAATTAAAATCCAGGCAGTGACTGGTTAATGTTTCATACATTCTTGTGGCTCCTAATAACCTTAGCCATAAAATGCTAACGAATTGAGCAATGTTGTGTAAAGGTAATAAGAAATGTTAGCTTCAGTAGATTTTCCTATGCATGTTCATGACGTCATATAGGAATGACAGCAATAGTGTAAGGAATAGTATTCTTTATAAAGTTTTTTTTTTGTCTTTTGGTTTCAAACTATGTGGGTTTTTCAAGCAATTTTCTACAAAAATATTTTTCATTGAATAAAACGTATTCATTGGTTTAAAAAAGATTTAAAGATTTTCTCTTTTATAAAACCTAAAAACAAAATTGTTCTTTAATTTAAAAAAAATGCAATTAGAGTTATTGTAAAAAAAAATAATTAGTTTCATGCAGCTTTTGTGGCTCTAAACAAACTCAGGGTAAAAATGGCTGAAAGGGTCAAACAGGTTGCTGACCCCAGACTTAGATGTTAAACTCTTTTAAAAAGGTTTTGTGGCCACAGTGGCCTTTATTTGACAGTGGATGGTACATAGAAAGGGGGAGAGAAGTGGGGGAAGACATGCGATAAAAGGTCCACCGGGACAGGACTTGAACCCAGGACGACCGTGTTGAGGACTGAGGCCTCTATACATGGGGCGGCCGCACCAATCACTACGCTACACAACGCCCCAGATGTTAACCCCTTAAAATTCCTGCAATTTCCGCCCTACATTTTTTTTAAACGCATACCCATATTTAACTTAAAGCTGTTCTTGAACCATTTTGAGTAGAGACATGGCTGGGGTCTCTTTGAAAAGCAAACACTCTAAAATGTATCCCAGAACTGTGTTAATATCTCCGAGTGCTATTGTTATCAAGCAATATGAATTTTAATACACTGAAAAATTATTTTATTTGTGTCCGATTATTTCTTTTATATAAATATTTGCTGTAAAAATGGCTTTAAAAATAGGTGGTGACCTAAAACACACTGTGGGTCTGAAGCCTGAAGTATTAACTTCATCTACACCAAATTTGACAGCAATAAACCAAAAAATTAGTATTCTCCACATATTTATATAACTACAGGTCAAAGGTGGTCAAAAGTGTTCCATATGCGCCATCTCCTGGGTAAATGCTGTAGTCCTCACTGAATAAAAAATATCATCAGAATCATAACTGCATCTTCTCATATAAAGCTCCACGGCTTCCTTCAATGTTGTGTTTTGATCATAAAGGGTGTTTGGACACGGTGCTAAAACAGTATGTTACTGGTACGCACTGTGCGTAATCTCTTCATGAATAAGACATTTTACGGACGTCATATACAATGGCTGCGAACAAGTCCGCCCGTTCATGTTATATATCTGCGTTTACAGCATTACATTGGCTATTCGATGCGTCAATCATCAGAGTTCTGGACCGCGATTGGTTCGAGTTACTTACCATAACGTGACTTTCCATCCATGCGCCATTGATTGGAGATCTACTCTACGTAACGAATAAACTGGGTGATATTATTTTATTTTTTTCTGGGCATGCTCAGTGACCTTTGTAGGCGGAAGTGGAAGCGAAGGAATCGGAAACAAAGCCGTAAAGACTACAAAAATGGCCATAGACATTTTGGGAGTGCATTTTCACTGTTTGTTTTACATTTTTTATTGCTTTTGCTGTTGTCCTGGACTAATCACTTTATCGGAGGACTTTAATCGGACCCTTATTGATGTAAAAAAGACAATTGTTGTTCGAAATGGATCGGTTTTGTCACGTTTATTGGACTACAAAGTGGTGAGTTCCATATTTTTATACTTCCATCAGGAGAACGTTTGTGTTGGCAAAAGCGCTCATTGTGTCTTCAGTTATGATTGTATCCTTAAACGCCAGCCCTAATTGGAATCACAAGACTCTTAGCTTTCCAATGATATAAAATATGTATAGGTTCATAAAAGTTAGAAGCCAGAAAATCGGTGGATTTAAACTAGACGTGGTCTGGGCTGTGATTGACATGTTTACAGCGGCTGGCGCTGCTGCACAAAGAAACAGACAGCAGGAAAGACGGAGAGCAATAGAGACTCGAGCTCCTTTGCCTGATGCCCAGTTCACACTGTGCGTTTACCAGCCGTCTCAAAGGACTGCTTCATGCCACACTGCGAGCTCCACTGAGCTCTAGAGGTGTGTCACACTTACCGGCCCAAGATTTCAGTGAGTCAGACTACAAGACGTCTCGTTCCAGCAGGTCGCATCAAAAGCCAACGTCAAAAAAGGCAAAGACCGTCACAAGCAGACCAGCCAGTAGCAATGCCTGTTTTAAATTCAAGTGCAGTGTAGAGCTTTAACCTGAAGAGGGCACTACACTGACTGAACTTGGTAGGAAATTTATATTTTTACTAAAGTGTACTAAAATAGCTAAAATAATGACCAGACATGTAGGCAGCATTATTAGACACTCATCTATAGTTTATCAGCAAACAAAAGTTGATTTTGGGTGAGTTGCTCTTTATATTAAAGTGAAACTATATCCCGAGTTCCTACATTAGATATATCTTTTTACTTTTTCAAACAGACCCGTTGTAAAATTAAAAATGTATTGGTTTAATTGTGGCACCGGTACTCCATATATTTTATAAGAGTATACTACCATATAAGTTCATTGTTTTTGACTTTTTCCGCCTGCTGTCATAAGGAGTAAAGAGCGCCCTCTAGCGGCAGAACGCCACTTTCATGGTGGACCTCTAACTCGAAAGCCAAGTTCGGGTTGGTTCTCAAAAGGCTCGGTCTATTTGCTGGATTACAATCTCATAACGGCGGGAAAATGCACAGGCGTCCAAATTAATACAATGCAGTCAACATTACAGCAGGCATGATGTATTAACAGTCATTTCCAGTGTGCACACTTAACAAATAAAAATATCCCAAACATGCGCAGAAAAACCCTAAAGCAATCGCGCGTTTTTATTAAAGGATTTGTCTAAAAATAGTGCCGTAACAAAAGCTTTGACGGCGGACTAGATTGTTTTCCAGGTATTAGCCAGCTTCAGAAATCGACGGATGTCGATAGAGATGTAAAGGCCATAAAAGGCCGCAAACACCAGAGTGCATTTATCACATTTAACTCAACCACTGTGAAATTTTATTTAATTTTTTCAGTAAGTATTCATTCAGCAGACTTACCGTAAACAGAAAGTGAGCGTTTATTGTTGCTGTGATGGCTGTTCCCGGTGGTCCGTTATGTCTCGGAGACTCTGAAGGAAACAACTGAGCTGCATTTTTAGTTCCTGATCCAGTGCCGCTTTATTAATAACGGTGATATACACACTGCTTCATATAGATAAAATCAAAAAAAAAAAAAGAAAGGTCAGGCGACAGAAGCAAAATTACAAAAACGTGCATACATGTTAAACAATACCAAGTTATTATGATGTTAAGAATGGGAATAGGTTTAATCAAAACCTTTTTCAAAAGATAATGTGGTCGTTACCCTGTACAATGCCAATAAAAAAACAAATACGTCTGTAAAAGAGCATGTAAAAGAATGTGCAATACCTGAATTGCTTGAGTACAGAAGACGATTTGGGTCCCTGGAGTCCTAAATTTGTGACTTTTTGTCAAATTCAGATAAATAAATAAAAAAGCCAAATATCACAATTTGATCCCAGGATTCTGACTTTTTTCCTCAGATTACTGACTTTAGTCCTTGAATTTTGACTTTTGTCAGAATTCAGATTTAAAAAAAGTTCAAAATTCACAACTGACTCTCAGAATTCTGAATTTAGTCCCTGAAAATGTGTCTTTCAACCAAGAATTTTGACTTTTTTTTTAAGAATCAAAGAAAAAAGTCAAAATTCTGTGATTAAAGTCACAATTCTTTTTCTTTTTTTTCACTGGTCCTAATCCACAACCATACCTAAGCGTGCACACCACTAAACAAATACTTTGATGAAGTACTTTCTGATTCAGGTTTAGCAATCAGTTTTCTTATATCTACATCTACAATCAGTTAGTCAATGTTATTAACTTAAAATGAAGTTGTTCTACTGTCTTTTCCATATTTTCAATCCTTTAGGGAAGCTACAGCAGCAGAGAGGTTGCAAAGTATTAAAATAATCTAATTGTACACAGATATCAGTCAGGAGAAGGGTAAATAAAAACGTTTCACAGCATTATTTATATACCATTGTTATATTTAAAAAAAGAGGATAACAGTGTCATTACAAAACTGCAGAAACTGGTCAGGGAGACTCCTAAGAGGCCAACAGCAACACTTGTGCTGCAGCAACGTCTAACAGGTACTGGTTGTGCTCCACACTTGACAATTCATTAGCCTTAAAAAAACAAATGATGCATTAAAAACCCTGGAAGAAAGTTGCAGTAACTTGAATTTAAAATGTTCTTCATGACTTTAGCACTCTATTGCTTCAGTTTATTGATGTTTGTAGTCATTTCTTTCTGCACAACTCCCTGAAGCTCTGATCACAGCATATCAGTCAGAGGTCTGGACTTTGACTGGGCCATTGCAACACCATGTTTCTATTCTTTTTTAGTCCTTCTGTTCCAGATTTATATGACCTCTGTCCTGACCACGCTTCAGATGGTAGAAAGACTTCGTCAGATTTGTTGACAGATATACAGAGAGGGTCATGTTAGATTTTTTGAAAACATTTTTTGATAATGAAATGCTTTGTTTCCCTTTTGTCTACAGCACATTGCTTTCCAGTGGTTTGGCTGTTTAAGTGTGGCTTTTCCATTTTGTTGTTAGAAAGAATAAGGCTTTAATAGCGGGGCAAATTTGTTTAATCTTTTTTCAGATTGTACTGTAATGAATGTTGCACTTAGCATGCAAACTAAGGCCTGTAGAGTCTGTGATTAAGTCATGTTGTTCTTCTTATATATTCTCCAAAGATTGCACGCTCTAGCCGTCCACTCCTGTATGAATTGTGACTATTTAACTCTGATGGATTTTCACTACACTGGTTCAAGGTTGAAATGGTTCCTACCAGCAGGAGGCCTTCAGAGGTTTGAATTGGGGTCAACAGGACCTCACAGGAATAGAATCACAATACACCAAAATAAATCCTTTTTGGTTGGGTTGGGGTGTAACTAAATTGTGAGTTGTATACATTTTATGACTATTATTCTCCATTTTTCAACAAATCCACTCAAAAACGAAGGTAATTAAAAGGATATGGAATAGTTTAGAACATGGCTACAAAATGGCTTCTATTTGAGTACTAAATGAAAGTGACAAAATAAACTAAAAATTTCAACAATGCTAAATGTTTTTATTGTTTGTTCTTGTAACAGGTAAAAGGGAATCATAAAGATAATAAAGAAACTGTTTTTAGACATTATAGTCTTTCTTGATCAAGTTTATTTAATTTTAGCAAATTTTGCCCCAAACTTTGACATTACAGAAACCTAATGCTAGGGGTCCTGCACATGTAAAAACTCCACAGATTTTTTATTTCTAAAGTGGTAATAACAATGTGGACATTTTAATACAAAATAATTAACCATTATTTTCTTAAACAGCAATCAGGTCTTATCTGAAAGTTTTCAATAATCTAAAAGCAACAAATCTCTGAAACTGGCTTCTGTTTTAAAGGCCCATTTCACTGTCCCCCCCCCCCCCTAAATATCTGGACTAAAATAGATCACTACTAGTTAAAAACCAATATTACTTTGCATATGCTATAGTAAATGCTGATTATTTGGTGGATGGTTTGTAAACGTTGGTTCCTTTATGCTATTGTTAAAAATAAAATAAAAAACAGCTTTATCCATTTTTTCCCCATTTGAACCAGACTAAGTTTAGACCAGTTCAACATGAGCTTAACATTGTCTAGAGTCAAAGAACGTAGTAAAATGACCCTTTTCTGGTTTTTAAATTAACATTCATTCAGTCAGCTCAAAACACAAAAAAACAGATAACTAATTAAATTAAAAAACACTTAATTTAACCCAAAGGGAAATTAAATGTTGTCGTAACTCATGTCATCCAAGTATCTTCAAAGATTGGTTGTGGATGGTGATGTTGTGGGCATGAAGGATCTCCCGTAGAAGTCAGTCTCGCAACGAATCTGAAGCCTCTGACTGTAGACTGTTGCTTGTGTGACCAGCCTCATGACCTTCATGACACGCTAGCCGCTCAGTTTCCAGGCAGCGAAGATGATATTCCACAGGAACATGACCTGGATGACACCATCACTTGTTCGCAAGTACTGCTAATCCGCTTCGTATGCTTTTGTCGCTCCTTAAATCTCTGCCTGGCTGTATGGTTACCACGCCGGAAAGAGAGATGTTGGAGTAGGGGATATGATCCTTGCCCAATATGGATGAGTTGATTTGAACTTCCTCCTTCCCTCTTCGCTCTTTGGTCCTGCTCTGATGAAATGTTACAATCAGGGTTTGATGTGGTCAATCAGAGAATATTATCTATATGTAACTAAAAGAACCACTCCATTTATTCACCATTGTTATCCTACTGTAGAAAAAACTAAATGCTTTTGTGTTCCACCCTCCACCCCCCTGCTTGCATTCCCTGTTACAACATTTTAACATTTTCCTTCTATGGTGTTGGAACAGTTAAAAATGGAGCATTTGTATGACATAAATAAAGGTTTCACAAATACAGGTCTTCTCAAAAATGGAAAAAATCAAAGGTATAATACAGTAAAGGTATAAATGCAACTCTGTTTTCTCTTAGTGTTTTTCTCTCCATACAAGATATACCTGGTCTGGTATCCTGCTTAGCTACAATGCCCTGTTGGACAGGAGGCATCTGTCAAAGGGAAGTTTTTCCTCTCCACTGTCGCTACATGCTTGCTCAGTATGAGGGATTGCTGAGGGATTGCTGTGGTTGGAAGTCTGCATCAACGGGACGCAACCACAAGTCAATGACTCGATGCAATCTGCTGGGATTCCTTAAATGGAAAACTAACTAAAACTTTAAACTAATTGGAATGTTTGTATGATTGTTTTGAAATGGCTTTTCTTGTAAAGTGCCTTGAGATGACATCTGCTGTGAATCGGCGCAATATAAATAAATAAACTGAATTGAATTGAACAGATTTCAATACAGAAGACTATCCTTAAAAGTGAGAGCAAATTTAAAGAGCCTGACTTAAATTATTTGAGTGTAGCCCGTTTCATGAAGAATGGAAAGAACAACAGTTTATAGGTGAATGAATAAACAATTAGATAACAGCAGCAGGCTTGCTTTAGATAATTTAAGCATCTAAAATGCATGGATGGGTTCAGTATGGCGCCATAAACGTCCACATTTTGAATCTGTCTTGACACAGTTCGTCACTTTTAGCAGAGCTTATCCCACATGCTTGTCCCTCCTGTCGTCACAGGGTTTCTCCACAAACAGGAATCACGTTGGCTCAGACGGAAAGGCTAGAAAAAAGAAGGCAAACAGGAGACAGACAGATTATGTTGCACATGGTAGTTGGATAAAGGGGGTGGAAAATGAGGTAATGTCAGGGTCAGCGTCAATAGGAAGAATCTAAGACAAAGAAAAAAAAGAAATATGCAAATGTGTTTTTATGTGAAACAAATAGAGAGAGAGAAGCTGTCAGTTTGAGACAAGGGGGAAGAGAAGCTGAGAGACAATGACAGACGTGGCCGGAGGAAAGGGAAAGGAGCATTTGAGAAAGACAACCCCTGAGAGACGGCATGCTGAACCCGTTGCCCCGTCTCAACCCTCCTCCCAGCCTGTGTGCTTTACTATGGTTACCAGACAGGGCTCCCAATGCACCCAGTTAATGTGTTTCTCAGCAGCGAGTGCGAGCTGGGTACTAATGTGTCTCAGTCTGTCTCCTGCACAATCAACGTCAACCATCCCGGGATGCACAAACACGCAGGGGGCTGAGAGCCAGGGAACACCGGGACACCCTGGCTGGGTGTCAGGGTGAGAGCCTGAGAGACGACCTCGTTATTTTAATTTAGAGTTCATCTTCTACGTGCCTCTGCTCTTGGAGCCAGATACCACCCAGGCCCATTCGTCTTATTCTACATTAAAGCGCGCGTGCTGCAAGAAACCTGCCTCTGAGATCTGCCTGGCTCATTTTGCAACATTACAACCACAGACTTATAGGTCATTTCTGTGATAGACTAACAAAGTAGCTCATTCCACTGCAGCTCAGGCTCAATGTTTAGGGTTGTTGTCGACTGGAAAATGAACATTTACCCCAGTCTCAACTCTCTTGTTGCCTCCAGTAGGTTTTCTACCAATATTACCTTGAATTTAGCTTCATTCGTCTTCCAATCAACCCTCACCAGCTTCCCTGTCCGCGCTGGAGATAGACAAAGGCATCCCCACAGCCTGATGCTGCCACCACCGTGTTTAACTGTGCTGATGTACAGTGTTAGTTTTTCACATATAGGGACTGATTTATCAAAGGTTCAAGCTTGTTAAAACGTGCGCAAAAACATGCAGCAGGTGATTTGCAAAGCATACATTTGTTAAACGTGGGACAAAATGTGCAAAATCTCTTTAGCGCTTTTGCGCTCGATGAATATTTATTGTGGGAGTTTCTGTCAGAAGGCGCAAAATATTGGGAGGAGAACATGTAAATAGGCGTTCCACGCGCGGTGTGATTGATCAAACATGAAACTGTGCGCGTCGGCCGTTTCTTGGGCCAATTTTTACCGCCTCTAAAAGGCATGGCTTAACCTAGCAGTTATTTTTGTGTTTCTGCTCTGTCTTCTCGAACCCCCAGACGGTCGTTGCAGATGGCCGCTGGTACTGAGCCTGGTTCTGCTGGAGGTTTCTTCCGGTTAAAGAGGAGTTTTTCCTCTCCACTGTCGCTACAAGCTTGCTCAGTATGAGGGATTGCTGTGGTTGGAAGTCTGCATCAACGGGGCGCAACCTCAAGTCAATGACTCGATGCAATCTGCTGAGATTCCTTACATAGAAACCTAGCTAAACCTTTAAACTGATTGGGATGTTTGTATTGAAATGAGTTTTTTCTTGTAAAGTGCCTCGTGATGACATCTGTTGCGAATCGGCGCTATATAAATAAACTGAATTGAATTGAAATGAACTTTGCGTCACCATGATACAACATAAGTTTATTAATGAAAAACTAAAAAATATGATTCACAGCCATTTTAGCCTAATAGTAATTTACTCTCTAACAGCCATAGACTTGACAGGAATGTTGTTTTTTTCCTTTTTTTGTGCCATAGTGGCATCATGAATCCACTGCTGCTATTCCTCCTCTCTCAGACTGTGGGGCAGAAAGGTTGGAGAACACAGCAGGGGACGAAAAGTCCTCATTTCACTACTGCTCTTTGCTCCTGTTATCATTTGCGCACACAATCTTACTAGATCACCCGCAAATCAGGAACACGCCCTCCGCGCAATTTATTTTACGCAATTTTGCGCTGTTTTTAGTGTGGAATCTTGATAAATCAGGCCCAGAGTGTTTAAAACGTTGAATAATAACGTCAACTTGTTTGATGCATCCTACATATTCCACACTTTTCCAGACCCTTTTCTGTTTAAAGAAAATTTTGGACTTCTGAGTTAGAAACATTCACACTGAAACTGCTCAAGCGAATGTTTCCCTGAACTCCCTAAGAGCAAAACCTAAAAGTAAGTTGTGTCAAAGTCTTTGGTTGGCATGTGAATTACCTTTGATCCTTTTCAGTTTATCAACCACAGATCCAGTTTAAAGGAGTCATAACCTGTAATTTTCACTTTTCCACCAGAAAAAATTTATGTTATGATTGCCTAACGATTATACACTGGCCGGGAAGCCGATAGCGTTTGTTTGAAGCATTTGTTTACCCCTGGGTTCGTCAACCAGCCCAAGTGCACACGCACTCAAATATGCGATGTTACATTTCTGGCCGACACGACGTCAAGTCGGCGCAGGATATACCATATATGGACATCGCAGACCTATGCTACAGGAAGTCCGCCCTGCTACTCTGCCCCTTATATTCAGTCGAGCGCCGCCATTACTGAATTCCGATTCGAAGTACGAACTCGAGCTCCGTTTGGAAAAAGGGGGCATTCCAACAATCAGAGGCTTGCCTGCAATTGAAACGGTAAGGCTGTGATTTTATTGCTCTAGTGTTTGTAACAAACAGCAGCTAACTGCTAATGCGGCTATTGTATGCTAGCGGGAGTAGTAGCTTTGAGGACAACACGGGAAATGGCTGCTACTTTGCAAACAACAAATGACCTAGAATGCCACCGATCAACTCGCCCCTCATTTGCATCATTACAATGATCGTCCACGACAACCAAAATATTGCATCAGGTTTCGCGAGACAATGATGCCTTCAGAAATAAGTTGTCAGAGGAGCTCTGTGTTTATTTTTTTCAACATTTCTTTTTTAGAAGGGCCTGAAAGACTATAATAGAGCGTGGGTATCCAGGTTATGACTCCTTTAAAAATCAGATTTAAAGTGGAATAGAGGTATATATATATATATATATATATATATATATATATATATATATATATATATATATATATATATATATATATATATATATATATATGTTTTGCTTTCAATTAGGTTTTCAGCTAGAAACTAAAAAACAAAACAAATACAAAAAAAAACCAAAGCTCAGAGGGCTAAAATGTTGAAACGAATGAGAGAAAGAGAAAATCAGCGTAGAGCTTTGTTTAATTTTGGCCCCTTCCTGTTTGTTTGTATCACCTACATGTTTTGTGCCAAACTGTACGCGGGGATTATTTCAGCTTTCTTTCAACAAATTCAACTTAAAGGCCAGATTTGTGGTGTGCGCTGTCAACAGATTATCCTGCCTGAGCCGTGCATCTCTGCAGCTCCTCTAGAGTTACCACTGAGATCTTGGCTGCTGCTCTGATTGATGTCTGTCCGTTTGGGTGGACGGCCATGTCTTTGTAGGCTTACTGTTGTCCCATCCTTTTGAGGTGTTCAATGGTTGAGACATTACATCTCATCTAATTGCACTGCTTTGTGTTGGTTCTAACATATAAAGCCACAATAACGTAGACTGAAGCTTGTTGTGTGACAAAATGTAATAAAGCCCAAGAGGCACTAATACTTTTGCAGACTGCAACAGCTAGTTATTTAATTCACAGAACACATTCTGAATACTCAGTCTAGAAAACTGCGACAGGACTTTCGGGATCTTTGAAGAAAAAGTAGATAAAAAAAAAGACCCTTGTTCAAAAAAGATTGGTAGGTATGCATCAGTCTTCTTTCTTCACACCTTACATTTATTGGCACCCCTGGTTAATGTGCGTAAAACGCCTCAAAACAAATTCCTGTTTTATTGCAGTAATAGAATCTCACACTGTAATACCTTCAAAAGTCTAAGTTGGATTACTCATGTGTTATTCAGTGTCAAAATACGAGTTTGGTAAATATTTATTTCCCCCACATTCACTGAGGACAGAGTTATTGCAGTACCTAACAATTACTATAAGATAAATGTAAACAAAGCTTTTTTTATGTCCAAATTACTGTTTTAAGTCGCACTTTTTATGCAATAGTACTGTTGCTTTGCAGCAAGAAGGTCCTGGGTTTGAATCCCGGCCTTTCTGCATGGAGTTTGCATGTTCTCCTTGTGCATGAGTGTGTTCTCTCCAGGTACCCCAGCTTCCTCCCACAGTCCAAAACAACGATTATTAGGTTAATTGGTCTTTCTAAATTGCCCTTAAGTACAAGTGTGGGTGTGGTTGTTTGTTGGTTTCACCCGCCTCTCGCCCAATCATAGCTGGAGATAGGCGCTAACGAACGGATGGATGTTCATATAATCAAAGGTAACACAAAATCACTCAATCAGCAATCTCACCAAACTAAACTATGTAAACAAATTAATAAATATTAGAAAACTACAAAATGTTATATAAAATATAGACCTGAGAAAATGTTATCACAGTTATAAACACCAGAAATTAAGATTATAAGATTAATCAAATTTAACTATAACCAAATAACGACAAAAAAAAAAAATTACATCTTATTTATAAAAAAATATCCGTAACAGTGTTAAAAGCCAGATCATGTAAAATTAAGAATCAAATGGAAACCAAACAAAGATAAACTTACTTAAAATTTCTAAAATAACATAGAATGACTGAGGGGCCAATTTCCTCTTATGCGCTGTTCAAAATGGGAAAGAAAAGAGAGCATAACCAAGTCAGATGTGTGTTTATTTTGATCAGTCAGGAAATGGCAACAGGAAAAAAACTCCTGGCCGTAATTTGCCAACATATACAATCAAACCAATAATTTAAAAAAAGTTTTAAAAGATTTTAAAGAAAACTTTTTAAAACACCAAAGTTTGTCTTTAAAAATGTCAGAACTCAATTGTTGGAGAACGTTTGATTGTTTTCATTGTTTTAATATGTTGCTAGAAAACTATAACAGTCTGAGGCTTTTTACACATCCTGAACTGTGGAGGGTGCTGTACATGAAACAAAAACACATTTATTAGAGAGCAAAAATGTTCTTAGCTGCTTGTAAAAAAAAGTTCTGCTCAATACACTGAATAAAAAAATAAAATCCTGTGTGAGTGAGAACATCGGGGTCAGGAACCTTGGCTTTCTTTTTATTAAAACGTGGAGCTACGCAGAGCACAAAGCCAGCCAAAAGCTACAGTCCCCTTCAGAAAAAAAAAAAAAACTTCTTTCTTGTCAGGTTTCCATGATGACTGAAAATGTTTCCCACAGATTCAGCATCTATGAGGTTGTCAGTGTCAATATTTAAAAAAGAAATAAATGGTCAACAAAGGATGTGGCTATTAAAATGTTTGAATCCTGGACGCAAATGCATGAAACTTTGTTCCCAAGGACCTCACCTGTGACCTTTTATATCATCACAGGTTAAGGGTCTCAGGGACAATGAGGCACGCCAAGATAAGTCTTGAATTCAAGTTTTAACATTTAATTTTCATCTTGCATCTTGCAGTATGAGGAAAACAAGATCCAACATAAGAAACCGTTCCTACGTCACACAAGCTGGGTTACCGTCTGCTATAGATGCTCTCCAACACGTCTGCAGAAGCCTGGGCTGGACGCCATCCTGCGGAGAGAGACGGATTTAGTTAAAGTTCGGTTTAAATGTCATTTCGAGTGGAGCTATTTAATTATTCTTCCGTTTTCATTGTCTGTTTCAGTGACATAGCCAACGCCTTCAATTCAGTGCAGGTCTGTGGGGTAAAACCTTCGAGCAAAGTGCCCCCTGCTGGCAGACATGTTGTAAGCTGAAGAAATCCGTAGTTTTTTATGTGGAAGTCAGAAATAAGGAATTGAAGAAAGTACATCAAGTCCAGAGAAAATGTATATTGTATATATTTTTTGCAGGCGGTTTACTTATTGCCTTTGCTTCATGGACAGACAGTCGCGCCTGCAGCCGCAGACAGCGTTGTCTTCTTATATTCCTACAGGCCTTATGATCTCATAGGATTATGTAATCACTCCCCCATGACAAGGATGTTCAGCTCTGAACATCTTCTGCAGACAAAACACATGACACATGGGGGGGGGGGGGCTCAAATAACCGTCTCTCATTCACACCGGTTTGTCCTGAGGACACCTGTGTCGCGTCCCGAGCTCAGATCGTTTGTCTCCGCCCGAGCGCAAACATGCAGGCAAACATGCGACGCCTCCAAAGGGGACGTGTAACATTCAGACTATCGCTGTCTGTTATGAATTTACGCTGCGTCTTTTGTTGTCTCTTTTTCTCTGCTGCACTGAGACGCCCTCCTCTGCCCCGGTTTTATGAGTTCCTCTGCTGTCCTCACAAGCAGAAAGAGACAAAGATGGGTGGATGTAAAGAAATGTTCACACGTAGAAACGCTGAATCAGACAGAATGAGCATGAAGGAAGAGACGAACGATGGATGCGGCCAGTCGGACTGATCGTCTCAGTTTGTCAAGCGGCCCGATAAGTTATTCTGGACTCACCATTTGCTTTTTGCCTGCTGTTCCTTACATGAAAAACACACAAAGAAACACGACACACTCAGTCATTAATCCGTGGGAGAAACAACAACAACAACAAAAAAAAGAACATTTATCCATCTGTTAAGGACGAAACAAAAAAAAGCGCTTCATAAAACCTATCCTGCCCCGTCTCCACAGCCTCCTCTGAGCGCAGCACGCGGCGGCGAACAGGAAAAAAGCTTCTCTCTCTTTTTTTCCCCCCTCTCGCTACCCCTCCATCCATCCCTCACTCTCCTCTCTTTTTTCTTTTTTTGTCTGTTCTCTTCTTCTATCCCTCTCTCTCTCAGCCGCTGTCCCTGGCTCTGGCTTGTGCCTGTCTCCCTCTGCCAAGTCACATCACTAATTCTCCAGGCGATTAGAGTCCGAACAGTCGATGCCTGCGACGCAGGTACACAACACAACACACACACACACACAGTTGCATTGATTCCATTATCCGGCGCTCTAACAGCACCCACACTTCCACCAACCCCCAACAACCATCACCCTCTCCTTTCATAAATCTGTGTCACCTGCGTACAACACACACAAACACAGAGTTACTTATGCAAGCATGCAGCATCTCCAGCTATTGCTCTTTCTCTTGCCTTTACACCCTCCATCACCCTGTCCCCGCCTCCTTCTCCTCCGTCTCAGCCCCTCCCCTCAATTTTCCTCCTCTCGTCTCCCCCCTTACTCTCTGAACCCCATTTTACTTCTTTTTTTTCTTTTCTTTCCAAGGCGTGACGTCCCGTCTCGCCAACAGGAGAGAAAAAAAAAAAAAGAAGAGAGGAAGGGAAAAAAGAGAAAAGAAAGCGTCGTTCACATGACGGCGTGTGTGTTTGGACTTGGGAGCTGCGATGTGCTTGCATCCGGAGGAGAGGGTTTGTCAGGAAGTGTGTGTGTGTGGGAAAGAGGCAGAGGAGAGAGCTGAAAAGCTGTGAGAATCAGAGCCAAGGCGAGCCCAAAGGTGATTAACCTCCCAGCCGTGTCTGGCCACACCACACTGCTGCTCTTCTTCCATATTCCACAAACAGTCTGCTTTCTGCGGTCTATGTCAGCAGACAATGCATCTACAACATCAGAGCTCGGCAGAAAGAAAGAAAAACAAAAAAATGTTTTCACAAAATCTGCCAAATACTTCCAGCTTAAAGTGAATGAGAATTAAAGCAAGAATATAAAATAAGAACAAATATAACAAAGGGCAGTAAAGAAATGAACCCGGCCAGCTGATATGAAACAGCAGGTGGAAAGCGGGTCTGATGGCTGAATTTCCCCTTCGAGTTGGAAACCTGCCGGGGGGGGGAGTTGCTTCTTTGTGCAGTGCTCAGCAGAGATCGCTGATATGTGCTTTTTTTTCTCTTCTTCTTCATCCCTTCCTCGCTGTAGCACTGCAACGCAATGCGGATACCGGGTGTCTGAGCCACTAGCCAGACGCACTGGGGGACAGGGGGGAAGGAGGAGGAGGAGACGGTAAAGCAAGTTCACGTATAATGTTCACGTGCTTCAGCAGACACTGATACTAATGTCTGGTCGCACTCCTGGAATCTGAAAGGAGAGCAGTGAGTTTAATCAGATACTCGGTTTTTTTTTTGTTTTTTTTTTTGATTCAACACACGTCTCTGAAGTTTCACTTAAAAATGTTCTACAAAACTGCATTATGGTGAAAATAATTCCTGATCTAATCCCAGTTTAAGATGCTCTTTTCAGGTGACGTTAAGATGTGTGTGTGGCACGCTAAAGAATAAAGAAACGAACCCCCCTATTGATAGCTGGCACTACGTCCCGTCGGACTGCACCAAATAACTAATCAAAGAGCACTGCAGAGCAAGGTGCCTACATTATAAACTGGATTAGCGCCGTCTCGAAAGCTAATTAAACCTAATCTAGATTTATTAGATTTTCAGTCAGCGCTGAAACCGTTTTGTAGTTTGTGTTTGTGCAAATATAATTACCGACTTGAAAGTGAATTAGGATGATTTTGAACCTAATAATAGCTGCGATGTGTGTGGCACAGACTGTCAGTTCATCTGTTTCACCGCTTGCAGAGCAGAGACTTTAGAAAATAAAGGAAAAGGCGTTTCAAACTGAATTACAGTAGATGTTTAATTACTTTGTCATCCATGACATGTTTTTTTACTGAAACAGATTTTTCTCGAGGTCCGACAAAAAAAGTGAATCATTTCATAACTTTCTACCCTTTCTCTCTCTCTCCACTCTCTATACTTACCACATCAAAAGGAGGGTAGACTGAAGGCATCCGTCTGAAGTGTGGGTGACTCCGCAGGGAAAGCTAGAAGGTTGTACAGTTATCTCCAGGCTGTTTATTATGCGAAACCATACAACCAACTACCTCACACTGCAGAGCACCGGAGCAGGGTCACTGCTGAAGTCTGGCGACTCTCCGTCTTCTTGTTCTTTTACTCCCGTCTGCAGCTTTTCTCTCTATAGTGTTTTTACAGATGTACCCAATCGTTACGTTTTTGCATCTGTTTTCTAAGAGTATGTAAAACATTATGCCGTTTAGTAGTTTGCATCGGCACAAGAAGTTTATCAATGTGAGAAAAGAAAAAAGAAAATCCTGCACTCTGCATTTCTGTGGACTTGTCTCCCTCTTGTGGGAGGACAAAGAACAAAGACGCCTCCTCCCACCTCCAGAGGCCGCAGCAGACCTTCGCTGTCTGGAATACAAAGACGAGCACTTAACCTGCAGTTGCATACTGTAGGCGTCTGCCTGACCTACTTCTGCAAGTGGAGCGGCTGGAGTCTCCCTTATGCTCAAAGACTTGATTCAGCTTCAGTACTGAGCTTCGTTTCACTGCCTTTCAGACGTTCAGCTCTAACTGTGACCTTTCGTTGTTTTTGATTAGCCGGACCAATACCTAAACGCCAGCACTGCCGCCGTTTCTCTGATACGTTTCAAAAACAATTTTTTTTACATCGATCCGAACAACAGTTTCGCTCTTAAGATGGATGGCTTGAATTCTTCTATTCGTCGTGACAACCACAACCACGAATGGCAATGTATTTTATTAAGATTTTATGTGACAGACCGGCACAAAATATAGTATAACCAGGAAGTGGAATGATAAGCATTTGTTGTATTGAACATTTTGATTCTACAAATCAAATTCTGAAAAGTGTGGCATTGTGTTCTGCACGCCTTGCTTCTTCTTGGTTATGTTCAGAGCTGGGTATCGATTCAAATTTCAAGAATCGATTCAATTCCGATTCTCAAGAGTTAGAATCGATTATCACGATCCGATCTGTTCCAATACGATATCGATACAGGTCAGTGCTATTAAAAAAGTTTTTTTGAACTGTCGCCTTAATTATATGGCTGTAATGCAATGTTGCAACACTGGTTGAGTAACAGTTCACCGGGAAAAACCTAAGCCTTAAAATGGGTGTCTGGACTTTTCATTCCTATTATAGCTGTAAAAAAAGGGCAAACAAGGTTAAACAATTAAACCAATTTTTGGAATTTTTATAAGAATAATTTGTTTCGATTTTTTTTCCAACACAGCACTAGTTCTTTCTACCAGCTTTGCAAACATAGCGACTACAGCTTAGCTCAAGCTCAGTGAAGTTTAAAGTCTTTCCACAGATTCTCATCTGGATTTAGGTCTGGACTTCTTCTGACACATGAACACACTCTGATCTAGCTCTGAGCGTGTTTAGGGTCGCTGTCCAGCCGGGAGGTAAACCTCTGTCCCAGTCTCAGGTGTTGTTGTCAGTATTACTCTGAATTTAGCTCCATTCGTCTTCCTATCACTTCTCACCAGCTGTCCCAGCTGTTCCCTGTCCCAGCTGCAAAAAAAAGGCATCCTCACAGCATGATGCTGCCACCACTTTCACTGTGTTGATGGTGTGTTTGGGGTGATTTGCAGAGTTAGTTTTCCACATAGTGTTCTAGATATAGAACAAAAGGGTCTCAGCTGAACAGAGCCCCTTCTTCCATATGTTTACATTCAGGGGTCCTACACATCTACAATAAAGCTGAAGTTGGCTTCTGATTCAGCATTGTGGCAAACAGCTGTTTCACTGCGTTTTTTTTTTTTTTTTTTACATTTGAATGGAAATCTACAGTCTAAGACATGAGATCCTTCTCCAAAGAGGGATGGCTACCCAAAGCACAGACTGTGATCTCTGTGATCTAATGCCTTAAAAAAAAAGGTTGTTTCAAAGTTTTATTTGGCATGTGAACAACCTCTGATACTTTTCAGTTTACTGACTTAATGGGAAACAGAGGTAAAAGAAAAAGCAGTGAAATAGATGTTTGTTCAAATGAGTTTGTACATATTTGTTGGTTATCAGCCAGAAACTGTATAATTGTGGTAAAATTGTAATATGGTAAATCATTTATACGGGGTGCTATTTCAAATGTCTGGACATACAAATATCTTTTTCTGAACTTATCCAGCCTCAGAAAAGTATAAAAGCAAATTCCACATTTATTCAGACTTTTCGAGAATGTGTAGAAAGCCTCACACATTGCTTGTGGCAAAATTTAAACAATTTATATTTCAGGTCTCTTTGAAGAATTTCCTTCTTCTTGCTGCTCTCCCGTGAAGACGATATTTGTGCCTGTCCTGTTGACAAATTCTCCCACCTGAGCTGTGGATCTCTGCAGCTCCTCCAGAGTTACCACAGCTTGTTAGGCTGCTTCTTTGATTAATGCTATTCTTGTTCGGCGTTTCAATCTAGAGAATTATTTATTTTAATATCAATAAGAGATCAATTAAAAACCATCTCTAAGACCATGTTTGTGTCACGCACAACAAATAAATGGGTTTTTCTATCTACAGATTCTACCAGCTGAGCTGTGGATCTCTGCAGCTCCTCCAAGGTTACCACAGACTTCTTGCTTCTCTGATTAATCCTCTCCTGGGGGAATTGAGAATGGAACTGCACACAGGTGGACTCTGTTTAGTAATTAGATTACCTCTGAATGCAACCTTCAGTATTAGACTTCATTTTGAGGAATCAGGGCTAAATACAAATGAACGCAATTTTTGTAAATAAAAATAATTAAAAAACAGCAATAATTGAGCTACTTTGTGTAGGTCTATCACACAAAATCCCAACAAATTCCCTGAAGCTTGTGGTTGTGACATGACAAAATGTGCAAGAGCTTACAATGTGTGAATGCCACTGCAAGCCCTGTGTTAGATTTACGATTAAGAAGTTGCTCATCCGTCTTGATGTTTCTGTGATTGCAAGAATAAAATGTGACTATTAAATAAAAAGAAACATGCTTTAAAAAAAGCCAGCAGGGAAACTGCATTCTGTGCCATTGGAATATTGTCAAAGGTTGCCTAATACTTGTAGAAATTACAGCTACCACCAGCTAAGCACCATCAGTAAGTAAAATAATGACTTAATAGATTTTTGTTCAAATGAATGAACTTGGCAAACTGAGGGAACGTTTTCTGGTGTCTCTAATCACATCAACACTTTTATCAGATTCTCTGTATGGAGTCATGATGACAGAAGCGGACAGTAAAAAAAAAAGAAAAGAAAAAAAAAGGAGGCTGCTGGTTTGTGCTCTTAAACAACCTATTTTCAGAGCGCGGCTAAAATTGCCTTGTCCCACATTAGTTTTCGACGTATCAAATAGAGTTTAATGACCAAGTAATTGGATGACAGCTTGGAGTAACAGCACCATATAGTCAATCTCTCTTATTACGTTCCATAAATAATGAGGTTCACCCACACATTCGACAGCTCGCTGAGGTGATCTCCAGCGAAAGCAGCAAATTGGCTGTTATTAGCAGTCAATGGATGTGTTTTGACACTGCTGCTGTGTGCCTCAAGGACTCATGGATTATTTGATAGCTGCTGCACAGCTGAGCGGCAAAGCCTTGTTCTATTCAGCTCGGTCAATGCACCAAAATACAACTGCAGCTGTAGAACCAGAAGCAACTTATTGCTGATTCCACATAAGGTAACTCGCTCTGTTACTTTGACACAGCTATGTGTGCATGTAATTTCAAACTCCACAACACAGAGAGACGTGGTTATAACAACTGACTTGAGACTGGTTTCGTTTGAAAATATATTTCGGTTTTCCCAGCAACACCACTTGAGTTGTTTTCAGAGCTCCACATACATGTTTTTTGGCAGCATGGCTACCTTGCGAACAAAAAACCCATTCATCGCACCTCTCCACTCCCTTCTGCTATCCTAGAAGCCCCGCCTCCGCCCACCCTTCACTGTCTTTCTTTGAATGTCCTCCCTGCCCTCTACGCGTCTCCGATTTCTCCTTCATCACTGAACACTTAAAGTTGCCAAATCTTTTGGAACCCCCCCCTACTTTTCCTACAAGCACAACTTGCATCTCCTCCCTTTATCTCCTTGATTCCTCCTCCACCCATTTTGAACCTCTCGCGCCGACTCGTTCGCAGTCAGGTCACGCGTGCATGCGGCATGGTTGTGCCGATGCCAGCTCTGTGCCAATGTGCCCGGGCATGTTTGAGGCAGGACCAGAGGCCTGGGTGGCCCAGCAGCCCGAAAACCCGGCGACTGTGAAGGCAAATGAGGAGTTAAAAAAAACATTTCTACTGTACTTAAAGCTCTAAAATCGATACAAAACAACCTGAGATTGTAGAAAATGTGCAATACAATAATCCTTCAAAATGTTTTTTTTTTTTATTCTAGAAATATTTTAACTAAAATCTTTGTGAACCAAAACAAAAAAAGCTTTACAGAATTTGGTGTCAATCTGGTATTCTAATTCCTTGTACTCACAAAATTCAAGTGAAAATAACCCTTTGGACCAGCAACAGATCCGCTGAGCTAAAAGACAAGTAGCAAGAACATCAAGCAAAGAATACCGGAAACGCTTTCTTTCCGTGTAATAAAAGACAAAGCCGACTGCGAAGCCTATAAACACGATCTTTTAATTCTTAGAGATGCACCAGAAACGTCCAATTTTCCCCCAAGCTATCTGAATGATGATCAAACACAGGAAAAGCTGAGTCACATCAAAACTAAGAACTCCTATTCACACATCGTAGAACTTTGATGGACGTTTTTATTTCTATAGGAATCAGATAAACATTAGATATATCTGATCTGATAACAAATAGCTAGCATGATAACCACAAGCTCAAACAAGCAATAATAATAATAACTAATCTAAAATGGCGCATCATAAAAAAGATACCCATTACAGGAAAAAGAAAGAGCTTTGTGCTTTCGTTTTAATTTAAAAACACATGGAGGACACACACACACACACACTGGTACACACAACCCAATAGCCATTGACAACATTGCCCTAGCAACCATTGGGCATCATGCCAAGTGAGGTTGCCTTGTACTGTGTTCCCATGGTAACGTTTTCTGGTTTTGTAAATAAGGTACAAGGAGAGCAAAAAAAAGAAAGAAAAAGAAAGGAGGGGTTAGTGATAAATCACACTAAAGAATCAAATTAAGAGAGCTAATAATTTACGTTTTGTGACTAATTATCGTGGCCTCGCACCAAACACCATTCGTAGTCAGGAGGCGCGTTAGCATCAGTGGGGATGTCGGGTCCGAACCATTCCTACAGTGAATGACGGAGGAGCGTCTGAACCTTCTTCCCAAAACATTTAGAGAGAGTATAAAAAGCTGCTGTGGGTTTTGGTGATGGAAGATTCCTCCTTTATGTGTGTGCTTTCTAAAAATACCAGATTCATCCTTTATTCTGTCTATCCCCAGATTTATATTTTTAGCACAGCAGCTCACCTTAATTTCACTTATATTTTCTCTGTTCATCCCTCCCTCCATCACTCCACACACACACATAAGTGCTTTTAGTATAACAAAGCAATTCTCTGTCATAAATTCTCAGTGAGAAAACAAAATGTTATCGATTCTTCTCAACAAAGCACAGAATCAAGTCATTTGTAGGTGTTTGTCTTAATACTTAGGCCTCCATCACCCATTCAAAGCCAAATTGTGAATCCACTGGAGCAGCTGAGATCAGAAAAAAAGAGGTAAAAAACCCCGATTATGCTCAAACATAAGCTTCTAGGGCGTTTTCACACCTGTAGTTGGTCTGCTTTGGTGTGAATCAGTTGATGGGTTTGTTAACTTGTAACTTTTAAAGCTGATTTAGTTTCTTTTCACACAAATAAAACTCTAAACAAACCAAAGCCTAGTCGCTATAAACCAGGCGAGAACGTTCAATCTGTTTATCGATCAGATGTGTCCGAGGCAGGGGAGTCAAATGTAAATACAGGAAGCAGATGCTGGGTGCCCAGCTAGCAGAAAACATGGAGACTTTACCTAAGAGGTTTACCTAATCATTTTGTTGAAAGTTTCAAAGTTTCTACTGCAGATACCTGGCTACGGGAAGACATTTGGCTCAAGCTTGACACCTGGCAGCCGTGTCGGATCGACCACATCCAGACCATAACGGAACCGCTCCAGAACACCGCCTCCTCCGAACGGTCTCGGTACGCTTGTTTAAAACAAACTCTGACCAAACACAACAAGTTGTGAAAACACTATTAACCGACCAGGATTAGGTTACCGGTTTGAACCAGCCCACTTGCTGAAGTTTTTAACCCAAAATATTGTGTTATTATGGTAACTAAAATCTAACGTATACCAATATTATGGTTGAAACTAGGGATGTAAGAAAATATCGATATATCGCAATATTTTATGTCACGATATTGTATCGCTATTCAAAAGAAATGTATTGATTTTATTTTATTTTTCGTTTTTTTTATTTTTATTTGAATTGAACCAGTAATGATGACAGTAATTTTTGTAGTAAAATTTAAAGTATGACTGGTAGATGGTGGCTGTTTTCACCTTCTATTACAATATCGCAATAAAAAAATAAAATCACAATATATAATCTTACTCATAGTATCGCAATATATATTGTATCACCAGATTCTTACCAATACACATCCCTAGTTGAAACCAATATTTTCTTTTTACTTGAATCTTTATTCAGCATTAAAAAAGGATTTAAAAAAAAGTAGACAACAACATTGTAAAGGGTGCAATTTGTGTTTTTAACCCATGCAATCACTTAATTGCTGATAAACTAGTCCATGCATTTGTTACCTCAAGGCTGGACTACTGTAATTCTTTACTATCAGGAAGTCAACAAAATGCCATTAAAAGCCTTCAGTTGATCCAAAACGCGGCAGCAAGAGTTCTGATGAATATTAAAAAGAGAGATGACATTTCTCCTGCTTTAGCTTCCCTTCATTGGCTCCCTGTTAAATCCAGAATAGAATTTAAGATCCTTCTTCTTACATCTAAAGCCCTTAATAATCAAGCCCCATCATACATCAGAGATCTAATTGTTTCATATGTTCCTAAAAGAGCACTTCGCTCTCAGACTGCAGGTTTACTTGTAGTTCCTAGGATTTCTAAAAGTAGAATGGGAGGCAGATCTTTTAGTTATCAGGCTCCTCTCCTGTGGAACCAGCTCCCAGCTTTAGTCCGTGAGGCAGACACTCTGTTTACTTTTTAGGCCAGGCTTAAAACTTTCCTTTTTGATAAAGCTTATAGTTAGAGTGGCTAAGGTCATCCTGAGCTATCTCTGTAGTTATGCTGCTATAGGCTTAGACTGCTGGAGGACAGACTTACCAATTCTCTTCACTCTTCTACTTCCTTTTCTCCTACGACTCTCCAGTTGTATTACAGTTCATTCTGCTATTTCGACTGTTAACTTTGTTTTTCTCTCCATAGAAGATATACCTGGTCTGGTATCCTGCTTGGCTGCAATTCCCTGTTGGACGGGGGGCATCGACTGGGATGATCCTCCCAGTAACTGAACATCCACTGTGTCCTGTTATCAACTTTTTACTTTCTGTAACATAGAAAGTTCTCTTATATCAGATCTTCTGTTCCTTCTGTGTCTCTGCTCTGTCGTCTCAAACCCTCAGACGGTCGTGGCAGATGGCCGCTCCTACTGAGCCTGGTTCTGTTGGAGGTTTCTTCCTGTTAAAGGAGAGTTTTTCCTCTCCACTGTCGCTACATGCTTGCTCAGTATGAGGGATTGCTGAAGGATTGCTGTGGTTGGAAAGTCTGCATCAACGGGGCCCAACCTCACGCCAATGACTGACGCAATCTGCTGGGATTCCTTAAATAGGAAACTTTCTAACTGATTGGAATGTTTGTATAAATGTATTGAAATGACTTCTTGTTAAGTGCCTTGGGATGACATCTGTTGTGAATTGGCGCTATATAAATAAACTGAATAGAATTGAATTAATACTATAAAAGGTTCTAAATGTCTCAAATATAATAAACCGAAAAGCAGTGTGTTTTAAGCTGTGCAAGAAAAATCGCGCCGTATTTGACGGCATTTTTTAGGGCTTTTATGGAGATGGTAAAGATAGAATGAACACAAAGAGAGAGTGACTGACAGAGAGAAAAAAAAAGAAGAATTTCTGATCTATCAAGCTGATTTCCTGCTTTCTTACTTTTAAACATAAACAAACAGATTATGTAGAAGACTTTACCTTTAAAGCAGGAAGCAACCTTACCCCCATACCTCTCTTCTCATCAGGAAGGCAGCAATGGTAAAACATGGCATTTCTGAAAGCAGATGAACATTGTGCTGATTAGCCGTACACCACAGGATATAAAACAGATTTGAGACTGATTAAAACATTTACACACAGCTGTTTCAACCTGCTTCACCAGACACTAGTAGATAATTAAGCTGTAATGGATCAATCGAGGCTTTTTGATAACACGCAGAATTAAAATTTTAAAAAGTGGATTTTTGATGAAGGAACCATAAAACATAAATCATGGCGCGTTCATCAGGAAACTGATTACCAAACCTAAGCTGAATATTGTAGCATGAATGGAGAGAGTGGTGCAAAAACAGACAGACAGCAAATACACTTAAAGACGCTGGTGATGAATAATGCATTAACAATGACGAAATATACAATCTAAGGTCATAAATTAAGCAGCAGTTAGTCCGACAAATGCAATAATTATGACATTGCAACACAATGAAACACAGACAAAGAAATGTGGCTTTTGTGTTGGCATGTGCTCAACAGCTCCCACATGTATATTTGAGTTTGTGTGTTCCTGTCAGCATGAACAGATCTCAGGCAGAGCATTGCCTACGGTGCATCTTATCTAATTTAACATGGAGGACGCGCAGCCTCACCCCCTCCCCGCTACTTTCCTCTCCGGCCCTTTGAACCTAAGCCGCTGCTCGACATGTCTTCTGACTGAGCACAGCATGTCCTGGGAGGAGGTCAGAGGGCAGCCCAAATAGTCTGGTGTCATGGCAACTTGATGCCATCAACCCCAAATTTGAAGTGACGGGTTAAAAATGGCTGAAAAGTTCGGGGTTTTTAAGGAGGATGAAGACGAATTGGGACCATTTTCGAGTGAAGAGCGTCACTCTGAGCAAAACCTGAATAAAACGGACACAATAAGTACACAAGTGAATTCCTCCATGGACATTGTCAACCTTTCTTTTAGAGTCTAGAGGGCGAACCGATAGATAATCTAATGCGAACCTTTTGATTGAGATATTTGACAGTCAGGCTGGTTTATATGACATGTTTTTACTCTTTACTCTTTGTACCTGGGAGAGTAAAAACGAGCTAGCTACCATAAAGGAAGATTAACATAGAAAATAGAGTTTCTGCTAGTTTCAGTAAGTTACATTTAAGAATGTATGAAAAATAACTTTAAAGGGATATTCCACCCCTAAGTAAAAATTGTTCTGTTGTCATCTTCCCCAGAGTTAGATAAATGAGAAAAATCATTTTGTAACCAGCTCAGTCATTCTCCTAATCTGGCAGCAGTCCATTTGCCTTAGTTTACCATGAACAATTAAAGTGAATGGTAACAGCTAGTATTTCATGTGCAAAAGTCGTAAAATTACTCAATAATGATCCCAATTATTCCTGGTGACCTCAATAATCATATCGACTACAAATGAAAATAATAAGTAACACGAAGGAATTAAAGGACCAGATTTAGACTGGGGACTATATTACGACAAAGCACCGCTGTAAGCCGCCGCTGCAAGGCGCAAGGACATGACGTAGCACCTGCAAAAGCCACCTAAAAGTCCTTTACTCTACAAAGCCCGCCGTTTACAGTCATTAGGGTGAAATGTTGTAAATGTTATACAGTAAACCTGGTGCTGACAATGTCAGCCAGACGTCACAATGGTGGTCATTTTAATCACTTTTGCACTCAAAATGCTAGCTGTTACCATTAACTTACACTGTTTATGCTAAGCTAAAGCAAACTGACTGCTGCCAGATCAGAATAATGTCTGGGCTGGTTACAAAATGCTTTTTCTCACTTATCTAACTCTGGGGAAGACGGCAACAGACTAAATTTCACTTAGGGGTGGAATATCCCTTTAATAAGTTAACTTAATAACTCAGTTACTTATTAACATGAAACTTATTTCATCTACTTAATTATTTATTTCCTTAGCAAAATAAGGAAGCTCAACATAACTATGTCAACTTAGGTTGTTGTATTTTAGGCTCCACTGCATTTACACATGTAGGTTGGAGCATCCTCCTCATGAGACTCTTATTCAACAACAGAGTGTCTTTCGTCAGAGGCTTATCAGAACTGCTTCAATACAGACTGCTACAGGAGAGCCTTCCTGCCCACCGCCATCTCCATCTACAACAACTCTTTAAAGAAACTCAGAAAATATGAGTTAAAACATTTAATTTTCCTATGGGATTAAAAAAGTACTTTTAAACTGAATTACCTAAATTCAACATATTCTTATTGCATACAGCAGTTGTGATAGACTGTGGATTTTAGTCAACTGCTGAGAACCCAGTTGTTAAAGCTTAACCTTGTTAAAAATGTTCTTTTCACAGATGAAGGAGCTGGTAGCGGATAACTAAGAATGTTTGGATTTTATCTCCTAAAAGAAAAGAAAAGAAACAAGTTTAAGGAGCAGATTTATTTTAAGCTGACCTTCAGGAAGACTAAACGTCCAGCACTAAATTCCATCAAACGCTGCCTGCATCATGGGGTGTTGTTATGGCTCAGCTAGGACTGCAACTAATATAGAAAATGTGGGCATAATTAGAAGGTAAATTTTCTTCAGACTTTTAAAAGTCCCTGCAGAAATCCTAAAAAGCCGTATATGCTGTAGGAATAACAGCTTTTTGACGTACTGTCCTGGAAAACAATCAAAATGTCCTTGGATATTAATGCTTGAACTGAATAACTAGGTCCCCCTTAGCCTGAACATTTTTAGTCAGCCACAGTTTTTACAAAGAGGAGTATGTCGACAGTAGCTGACGTTGAATACTTTGGTTATTAACATTCCCTGTCGATTACAAGGACACCATGAAATTCACATGCAACTTATCAGTTTTAAAGTATTTCAGCTTTTTAAATGAGCTTCAATAATCCATATGAATGTATATATATATAAAAAATATTTCACATTAAAGGGATTGTTTTAAACTAAGCTTGTGTGGCCCAATGTTTTCCATTGTGAAGTAAAACTTAAATGTGTATGAATCTTCTCTCATTGAGGGTGAAGTTAACGTCAAACAAGCGAAACCATATGTTTCACCAATAGATTTGATCACACTTAGGTTTTGCTTGTTAGTTTGTTTTTGCAAATTTTACATAATTTGTAAACACTACTGAGTTTTGCTTTAACCTTGACTGACTTAATTTGATACTTGTCATCATGATTCATTTAACTCCACACAATTACCACCGAAATGAACTCCTTTCATGTTTTTTGCTCTAATGACTCTGAGCACATTTGAGCCAACCTGAGAAATGAACTGCAGGCTTAATTGTGTTGCATGGCCAGTGGCAGCTACAGACTGCCGGTGTTTTCCTCTCGCTGCTAAAGTGTTGGATCAATACAGAATTCGGGTTCCTTTGTATGTCATTAGCTTACTTGATGCCTGAGCTGAGACCTCTCGAAAGCCATTGTGTTTTCAGCCTCTTAAAATCTCTGGCATCAACATTATGTGATTGCAAGTGTGCGCCTCTCCGAAGCAAATGTGCCTGCATGACCTAAATGGATGCTGGGTTTCTAAACGCTTTTTTTTCCTTCTTCTTTAGGTGTTTGTGCAGGTTTCACGTGCGAGGCTTGCAAGAGAGCTGCATGTGCTGCATCGGAAAGCTTTTGTGTGCGTGGTATGTGTCCCAGTGTCTGCTCAATGCGGCAGAGGGTGGAGTGGCAGATCAATAGAAAACAAATGAATTCAGATCGATATTAAGCCAGAGAGTGAAGGAGAGGGAAGGGGAGATTGAAAGCAAGTGAGTGGGGTGATGCACCAAAGAGGAGCACGAGCAGAAAGAGGAGGAGGAGGAGGAGGAGGAAGGGTGTAGGTGGTGGACGTGGTGATGTGTTACCAGGAGCTCAGCGATTTACTGTACACATGGGGCAGGGGAAAAAAACATAATTTCTGAAGCCAAAACCTGAGCGCTTTGAGGTCACTGGTAGGTAAAATGGATGGTTAAGCGAGGCGCGGAGAAAACAGAGGGACCACAGCAGCCGTGGACTTGAAGACAAAGAGGCCATTGCTGCATTATTGATGGTGGTCTTTAGTGGAGAGTGGATGTGAAAGACAGGAATTAGTGCTGCTTTTCAATGAGCTTATAATGAATCACTTAATTAGGATCTTTTTACCCTTAAATTAAGCGTATTTTCCAATTGATTTAAATTTTGCTATAGGGGGGAAAAAAAGCATCATGACAAGAACAAATCTATCAGTTTCATATATTTCATCCACAATGTTATCTTCCATTAAGCGTATGTGAAAAAAAAAAAATTGTAAACTTTATTTCTATAGAACAATAACAGATTAATTGGTTTTAAACCCTGTTTTCTTTACTCAGAAGCAGTCTGTTGATGAAAATAAGGAACTGGACACAGCAGTTTTAGTTGAGGTTAATTTGAACATTTTCTGAAAATAAACAGCTACATTGTCCCACTCTCAAATGTATGAGATGTATGATAAATATTATAAAACAAAATTTTAAAGCAATTTTGCTCATTGTAGTTGTTTTCATGTTATTAATAATACATTTTATTTGAGGGCCCCTTTCTAAAACCCAAGGAAACCTTGCAGAGAAGAAAAATAATAATACACAGACAAACAATCAGCGAAACAATTAAATAGCAAATCAGTAGACATGACGACAACCCAAATTGTTGTCTAAAGTGAATCAGGCCATTTGAACAGACGTGTTTCGAGGTGTGATTTAAATAAAGGAAGAGAGTCAATATTTCTGATGACAGTGAGCTCTGGAGCCAAGGAGCAGAGCGACTGAAAGCTCTGCTCCCCTGGGTGACAAGCCGGGAAAAATGAACAAGATGAGTGGCTGACGAAGATCTGAGAAAACGGGAAGGAGTGGCGATGTGAAGCAGGTCACACAGATATGGAGGGGTTAGGCTATGGAGGTACATAAAAGCCAGATTTAGAATTTTTAAAGTTGATCAGGGATTATATGGGCGACAAGAGAATCTGCTGAAGATCTGGGGTAATGTGTTCTCTTGAGGGAGTCCTAGTTCTGATCCAAGCTACACAGTTCTGGACGAGTTGGAGTTTATGAAGGGACTCATAGGGGAGACCAAAAAGAAGACAGTTGCAATAGTCGATCTGGGAGATGATGAGGCTTTGGACAAGGATGGCAGCAGGATGGGGAGTAAGGAAAAGGACGAAGACGGTTAATGTTATTTGTACGATATTTTGATCCAAAAAAACCTTTGCACTGAGTAGCAGTGGGTGGGGTAGGGGCAGCATTGTGCTATGCTATGCACTGTGCTATGCTTTACAAAGACACTTTCTCTGACATCCCATTAAAAGGACTTTAAACCTTAGGAATTGTATTGTTGAACATTTTAACGATTTTATATCAAACTCTCTGATAGATATTTCAGACTACTGAAAATTTCATCCAAAACATTTAGGTTTGGTTGCTGATATTTGCAGCAACTTCAAGATATTTGCACATATAGAAAACGTTTAACGTTTAGCCTAAACTAATAGGTTAAATCTGTCACTGTTTCGCTACTTAGTAAGACAGACTTTCAGTATGATCTTAATTAATAGTGATCATTTAAACTTAAAAAGCCTAAACTAGAGAATAGACAAAGTCTATGTTGCTAAAAAGGTTTTAGTTGCAACATTTCGCTTTTAAAACAATAATAGGGTTAGGGTTATTTTAACATATTTAACATTGTTGAATTGAACTTATAAATCATTTTGAATAACGCAATTATTGTTTAATTTTGACTGATATGAACTGCTGTTTGAAAGAGATTGATGATTAACTTAAAGAAGTACACATTTTCTCAGACAAGCGTAAATCACGCTGTCACAGTTATTTAGTAAACGAAAAAAAAATTTAATTACAGAAATAAAAATATACGTTGTTTTTTTTGCCTTTCTTGGTATTAGAGCAAATATTTCTAACTTCAGGTTTTGGGAAATGAATTTAAGAAATGCTGCAAAGATACTTAAATGCTTTTGCTTTTAGAATGCGACCTTGAAATAGCAAATGTGTTTGCTTGGTTTTGTGTATCAGCTCATCTTCTGGCTGCAATATCAAAGCTTCAAGAGTCATTTGGGAGTCGGAACTCAATGTGACTTTGAAGTGATTATGGCGAAAACAAACACAGGGGAGCTGAGTGCCTTGAACAAGTACTGTCTACCTCGAGTTCAAGGTTCTCTCAGTCCTGAGAAGAATTACAATTAGTATTTTAACTCTTTTCAACGCTCTTGAGCTGGATGTTCCTGAATTTATGCATTTAATATTCTTTAGTAATACACAAAACTAATAGATAAAGGAAGGTAAACAAATAATAGTTATTATTTGACTGTTATCATTTCAATTATTTTCTTAACTATAAAATAAAAACTTCACATAAAAAATATTCTAGCTGTGTAATTCTAAAATTTATTTGCTTTGTATTGTTACTCCTGTCAAAACATTTTTCAAATTTATTCATTACTATTTACAGTCTGGTAAAACAATATAAATTAAAACAGTGTTGGGCTGCACGGATTATAAAGTCTTGCGATAACCATCATGTTAGTAAAAATATGCGATATATTCCTTTTCTTCATCTTTCCTCTTTTTCATTTTTGCTTCCTTCACTCAATGACCTTTAGCATTTTTGGGCAAGGTCATCTGTGTCTGGTGTGAGCAACTGCCGTGATACTCAGTCCAACTGGTTAAACATGCATTAGCATGTATTAGGCATGTTCAAAACACTTGCAAAATATTAGTTGACAATTATTGCACTCCAAACAGTCCTTCGCGATATGAATATTTCACACACTATTGCTGTATTACTGAGATTGAAGACAGCTGCTCCGCCTACTCATGTTCAATGACTTTCAGCCATCATGTCTTGTGTCAGTCTTGGAAGAAATTAATTGTTTTACCCAGAATCATACTGACAAGTGTGGTCCTTTCCTCTCATGTTATTCAGATTTCCAACTCAGTGAAGTGCCTTCTGCTTTAAAATGGTTATATTATTATGGTTTTGACTATCTGCTTTGATGCAGCCCTGGATTGTTGTGACAAGTCCAGCTCAGCAGTGGTTGGCACCCGGTGGACGAAATGTTCTGACTTTCCTAAATGTGAATGTAGAACTGTATGTGGCAAATATGTAGATTTGTTATGAGCTGTTTGTTTTTTATGAAGATGACTTATTTAAGCATTTGGGTAAGATTTTGTTTTTGTGAATTGTCATTTACATTTTTTCTTAAACAAAAAATCTTATTTGGTCATGTAAATATGATCAATTAAAAGAAAATTGACAGTTATATGTAATTTTTTAAAAGATAATATAAAGTAATATTTTAGATGTAGACATGACTACACTGTTATATGTGTAATTCTGTCCACCTTATTTGCATCCACTGAGCAGTAGATCAGTTGTTCCTGCTTCAAATGAATCATCATAAACAGTACTTTTTGTATGAGAGACCTCACAGTCTATCTATCAGACTTTCATGAGGAATAAGTCCGAGCCAGCAAGCTCAGCAGTCCTTCAAATGCATCACTGTCGCTCATTTCACCAGTGTTGTACTTATCGTTTTTACCTCTGGCAATCACAGTCAGTGAACAAAGCTGACAGACAGAGGCCATGGATATAAACAAGATTAACTGAGAGAACATGTGAGAAGCTGGAGATAAAAATATATTTTTATCTCCAAAAAGGGGCCAGTGCAGCGTGAATCAAGGAAACATATCTATATATCTGTATATGTATATATATATATATATATATATATATATATATATATATATATATATATATATATATATATATATATATATATATATATATATATATTAGGAATGTAAGAAAATATCAATACACTGATATATCGCAATATTTTATTTCCCGATATTTTATCGATATTCAAATGCAATGTATTGTTTGTTGGTATTTTTATAGTATTTGAATGGAACCATTAATGATGACAGTAATTTTTGTAGTAAAATTAAAAGTATGACTGGTAGTTTGTGGCTGTTTTCACTTTCTTTGTTCCAGTGGATCAACTAGATCTAATAAAAACACTGGATGTGTTTAATTATGAAACAGGTTGGAGTGTTTAGAATGTTGTGATAGTTTTTCTAAAGTTAAATTCAGTGTTAAAAAATCACAATATATAGTCTTACTCATAGTACCCCCTTGTATTGTATCGTCCCCCCTGTATCGCGATGCATATCCTATCGCCAGATTTTCCCCAATACACATCCCTAATATATATATGTATATATATATATATATATATATATATATATATATATATATATATATATATATATAGAGAGAGAGAGAGAGAGATATACATATACATATATATAACCAGACAGTCTGCTGAATAAAGTGTGAGAATCGTGTCTCACTGCTTTATTTTTTACCTTTCTCTGCTGTTAAATCTGACACACCCCCACCCGTCTATCTCTTTGTCTCTCTCTGTCCCCTTGAGCCGTGTTCTGTGCGTTCTCTCCATCTCCCTGCCTCTAATGTGCTTTGGCGTGTGTTACCCACGGGTGCCTGAGTGCTACCTCCGCCGCCGTCCTAAAGCCGGGGCAGAGAAAGCGGCACGATGCTGCCTGTGACGTCGTCAGTCACTTCTATTAGTCACGTCTGACCTCCCCTCGCTGTCTGGGCTTTGGCGGTGTACACATACAAACAAACACGGTCAGTGAAATGGTATCTAATGAGTCCAAAATGCTGAGTCTGACTTACTTAAAATAGTTTTCCAAATTCACACAAAGCTGACACTAAAATGAGTGTCATATAAACATGGATCTGGTTCCAAAACATTGTATACATGTTGTCTATTTAAACACCATCCTGAATATATCAGAAGACCTGTTTAATTAAAAGACTTTTCTATACCTGAACTAGGCATTGATCTCAAAGTGTATGATAACCATGAGTAAAAATAACACAGCTCCAGGCTATTAGTAGAATAATTGAAAATAAAAATACATAACATCAATAACTGCTTTCATTTGAAAAAGCAAAAAAAATGACATACTGGTTAAAATAACAATATTAATGTCACAGATAATACCTATTTAATTTTATTTTATTTTTGATACATAACTGAATCGAAAATGTAAAATAAACACTTACTAGATTTTATCGAGCTGATATTAGTGAGTGAACTATGTTGCTGCTGCATTGGCTAGCCTGCAATCAGCTGCTTTACAGTTATGGCTGGTTTTAGCTGGTTAACTGTAAAGGAACTTAATTATTCAAACCTCTGTATACCTTGATATCCGTAAGCGTCCAGTGTTTCACCCAAACACAAACGACGAGCCAGCAAAATGTCAACAAAATGTAAATTTTTTGTTTGTTCCTTTACTTTTTTCATTTTTTGTTTATCTATAAATAATAGTGAGTAATATAAGGAGAACAATTTAAAAATGACCTAAAGCATCTCTAGAACGTTTATGTTAAAGGGGACATATCATGAAAATTCCACTTTTTTAGACCTTAAATTCTTTGTGTTGTGAATTTAGAGTGTCTAGGAGTGCAAAAAGCATACACTCGTCACTCCATGTGTTGTGGAATTATTTTTGTCAAATGTTTTGGGTCAAACTTTTTAAGCCGTTTAGTTTTCTCTATTATCTATTACGTTTTTTGAACTATTACATCACAGTACTTGCACTGGAACGGCCAAACTTGGTCATGGATTTCCGCCAAAACGCTGAGCAAATCCACCATCTTTATTTCTCGCTGTGAGTTTATAGTCCAAGTTTAGATATGCCGAAAGTCTTCAAGGTCTTCATTTTCCTCTCGCTCAGGGTCAGACTCTGACTCGAACATGTACGGCTGGATGGACAACTCTTCCGACATTAAATTTTTATTTTTTTGACGAATAAAAGGTTTCTGCAGTGCTATATTGCCAGTTCTCTATCAAACTACAAAAATGGCTGAATGGGGTGAAGTGGAAGGTTCAGTGACCTGGAGGGGGGCGTGGTATGCAGCACGTCCTACACATTTAAAGGGACCGCACCAAAACGAGTCATTCTGCAAAGTAGAAGAGGAGCCTATAGAACTACTATAATAAAAAAGTCCGACCAAATAACTGCAGTTCCACTATATATAGACCACAACTAAATGATTTAGATGTAAAAAGGAAGAATTGAAAATCATGATATGTCCACCTTAAGGTACTTTTAAACTGCTGCAGTTAATATTTACTCTTCTCATTTTGTATTAAAGTAATAATTTTCTGATTGGATTTTCTCATGTTTTTAGCTGTACTGCACAAGGGGGAAATAATAATGCCCATATGTGGCTTCACACTACATATAGGGCGTACCATAAGTTTCCATACATTTGGGTTTTAACATGGTATTTTTTCATATTTCAGATGCCCTAAACCAGTGGATCCAAACTTGGGATCCCTAGAGATCGTAGGGGGGTCCCACCAATTTTGTCTGTTCTGCGGTTGTGAGGTTACCAGAATTATACTTGCAAATATCACATTTATAAAATCCAAAACACAAAAAGAAAATCTTATATACATCCTACAGTGTAAAAGAAGGAGTATAAGAACAAAAACCTACAATTGAGGTTTAACTTAATCACTTTTAATGCGTGTATGATGTTGGGGGGGTCCCAGCTTCTCTTGGACACAGGCAAAGGGGTCCTCAAGAAAAAAAAAGATTGGGAACCACTGGCCTAGACGATGCCTTTGAATAAAGAGCGTGAAATTGAAATCATCTTGAGGGCACTGAAATGTGTTTTCAACAGAATGGGCAATCATGTAGAGCATGTTATATAAACAAGAATGTTTCTTCATATACAAACATTTATTTTTTCCCATCCATGGAAATTTATGGGACACCCTATATATTAAAGTTATAATGATGCGCCTCTGTGTAAAACAAATAAAAGGTAATTTTAGCCAGTCTGTGCGCGTGTGTGTGTGAGGTTCAGGCTGTGTCAAATTGCCTCATCCACCATCGGTGGAAACACGTCTGTACCTGAGGGTTCTGTCTGTCGCCCCTGCTGCCGACCAATGAGCAGGTGAAACTCTGCTAACTCCTCCACTCTGGGATACGGATAGCTGGTATGGCAGACATCACTGCAGTGTGTGGGAACATGATGGATAAAACTGTATGTTACTGTGCTGCATTGAAAGCAAGCGTGGCGGCTTTTCAAAGCATCCCCCTTAACTCACTCACGGCGTGTCCTTCCAAAAGGACACTCGACATGCCACGCAAAAAAGACAGGAAGGTAGAAAAATATTTTAAAACGTGGAGCTCTGCGTTCAAAAACGGCAGGATTAGGACGACTGGTGCGTGAACACCTTAAGGTAGTGGTGGGTGACATAAACGGTCTAAGGTAGAAAAGATTTACATTTAGCCAAAGGTACCGGCCTACCACCATTGCAGATTTTGATGATGTCATTAAGGAGGATAAATACTGATGTTCAGTGTTTGTCTTTGTCTTTATACTACATATTGATCTAAAGGTAAAAGTTGACCTTGAAGCATTTTAAATTAAAATATGTGCAGGTTATCTTTGTGCGATTTTAAATGTATATTTAAGTAACTAGGAAGGCAGACAATTTTGAACTTTGTGTTTCTTATATAACATTTAGCTTTTAATTTATTTAAAATATCATCATCTTTATGTTGTGAGAATGTTTGTGTTGCATTTTTTGGAAAAAAGATTTGAAGATTATTTTAATGCATTTTGCACAATAAATGTTCTTTAAATGGCTTTCTAAACTTTTTTGAAGTTGTTGTTCTGCTGCAATGTGTGCAGTGAGAATGTTGATAAACTGTCATTTTGACATGTATAAAGAAAAGAAACGAATTTATCGCAATAGTTATCATTAATGCACACGCTTTAGATTATATCGCAATACAGATCTGAGGCCATATCGCCCAGCCCTACCTGGAGGCATGGATTCTGAAATGGAAAAAACACAGGCGAGGCGAGCGCAGGGACGAAGGAAACCCTGGAGGGAGGGCGAGGGAGAAAAAAAAACGCGAGGCAAAGTAGGACAGCAAAGTAGACAGATTAAATAAAAAGCGACACCAGACACAGACAGAGAGAGCAAGCAGCATAAACAAAAAGCTGGGTACGGTGAAATGCAAAAGATAGAAAGGGAGGCGTAAAAAGGACGGAATTAGAGTGAGGAGAGCAGTGTGAATGTTAAAATAGGTGGCGGACTCTTGTCAGTGCAGTGACCTAGTCACAAAGCACTGAGGAATTCTCCCCGTTGACCCGAACACATTCCTCTGGTCAGACGTTAACCCATGCCACGCTACCATACTGTGCTGCCACCATTTTCCTGTCACTGACCCATAAATAATTCCTTTTAACCATCCGCAGTAGCTGTGCATTTTATGATCAACAGTAACGGCTCTGAGTGGGCGCTGAGAAATGTATTTAAATATCTAACTAGTAGTGCCCTGGAGTATGTTTACAGTGAAAGTCCTACAAATCTCTAAGCAAATACCTTCCACGAGATTTAAAAAGAAAAGAAAAAAAAATCAGGTGAGCAGCTTGACCTGCTGAATCAACAGTCCCAGCTGTGCGCAGAGAACTGTGTGCACATGTTGTCGAAGGGGCCGAGCAAAACATTGTGAAAATATCAGGGCAAGAAGGGCTCTATTGTACGGGGAGAGGCAGAATGTAGCTCTTCTTCTGGTGCCGCTCGTCTGGGGGCCATGGGGTGACATTAGCACAAAGGCAGAAATGTAATGTGATGCATCTCCAAAACTAGCTTCCAGGCTAAACCACAGGCCTGTCTTTATGCCCACAGTCTCTCACTTTTCAGCAACATCTGATAATCGGGACATGACCACCTGATGACCTTTCCACTTGTTGCTAACCAACATAAGTCACAGCCTACAGTATTAGACCAAACTGGCTCCAGCAGGCATGCTGTGAAACAGAAAGCTTCCCTGTTTGTTGCTTTCAGACTGGCCCATGGTTAGCACATATCTGTTAGGTTAATCATGGCAGAATGACTCAGGGCAGAGTAATTGAATTATATTGATGGTGCACTGACATTTCCATCGGACCACAGCAGACTAAAACACTTGGTCAGCCGTTTTAGTCTGCTGAGCGCAATCGGGTAAAACTCTGTTTCAAAAGTACTTGAATTTACTGAACCTTTATAAAAGCATCTACTCAGCTGTGATTCTATATTCTTTAAAAAATTAGAGCAACCTATAAGTCCTTACCTTGTATAAAGCAAGTCCAAAAGCCCAGGTCATCTTAAACTCAACCTGAAATACAAAGATATAAGATATTATAGAATGTTTTTTTGTGTGTTTTTTTTTTTTTTACATGTTAATGACTGTGTGCATTCTCTTGTAAGGCATGTACAAAGTTTTTCACATTTTTTTCTCATTGCAATCACAAACTTTATTGTATTTTATTGGGATTTTATGTGAAAGACCAACACAAAATAATGATTTTCCTTTTTTTTGTTTACAAATAATCTGAAAAATCTGAAATACATTTGTATTAGGCCCCCTTCACTCAGATACCTCTAAATACATTTCTATTGCTTTCACCAGCAGGTGTTCTGTGAAGGCCTCAGAGGTTTGTTAGGGAACATTCGTGAACAAACATCATGGAAACCAGGGAACACAGTAGACAGGTCATAGGTCAAGTTGTGGAGACGTTTAGGGTGGCGGCTGTCCACCAAGACCCAACTCCTCGAGAGCTACTTTCTTACATCTTTTAGATGCATTCCTTCGCCAACACACCTGGATCAAATAAATAGCTCGTTACCTCTGGAGAGCTAAATGACATGCTGATGAGGGAATTCAGTCTTTTACTGTGATGAAAATAAAATAAAAGCATAAAACACAACATTAGTGACACATATGACACATTAAAACATATGACATTCCAGCTATTTTTAATCGCTTACTCAAAGGCAGCTTTAAAGACACATTAAAAGAACTCTTTGTTTCAGCAGCTTTGCAGTTTTCTGGAAGTATGTTCCAGATTAGAGGAGCATAGAAACTGAAAGCTGCTTCTCCATGTTTGGTTCTAATTCTAGGGATGGTGAGTAGACTGGAATTAGAGGACCTGAGAGTTCTGGTGGATTGGTATAGTAACAGTAGATCTTCAACATATTGTGGTGCTAAGCAATTCAATGATTAATAAACAAGTAAAAGTATTTTGAAGTCTTTTCTCTGAGCTACAGGGAGCCAGTGTAAGGACTTTTGAACTGGTGTGATGTGCTCTACTTTCCCGGTTCTATTGAGGACACAAGCAGCAGCGTTCTGGACCAGCTGCAGCTGTCTGATTGACTTTTTAGGCAGACCTGTGAGGACACTGTTGCAGTAATCAATCCGACTAAAGATAAACGCATGGGTGAGTTTTTTGAGGTCCTGTTGCAACATCAGTTCTTTGATCCTAGAAATGTTCTTCAGGTGATCGAAGGCTGACCTTGTTATTGCCTTTATGTGGCCCTGGAGGTTCAGGTCTGAGTCCATAACTACACCTAGATTTTGGGCATTATCAGTAGTTTCTAGCTATACTAATTGAAGCTGTGTGCTGACTGATGATCTTTCCTCTTTAGTTCCAAATGTAATTACTTCTGTTTTGTTTTTGTTCAGCTGGAGGAAGTTATGGCACATCCATCCACTGATTTGCTCGATGCATTAAATTAGGGTTTGGATGGGTTCAAAGTTACCTGGTGACATCGTAATGTAGAGCTGAGTATCATCTTCATAGTTATGGTAACAATCTTATCAGTTGTTGTAATCTGGGCTAGTCGGAGCATGTAGATATTAAATAAGAGGGGCCCCAGGATGGAGCCCTGGGGAACCCCACATGTGATTTCTGTTCGTTCTGATGAAAAGTTTCCTATTGAAACAAAGAAGTCCCTGTTCTTTAGGTAAGACTCGAACCAGCCAAGTACTGTACCAGAGAGTCCGACCCAGCTCTCCAGTCGTTCTAATAGTATATGATGATCAACAGTGTCAAATGCTGCACTCAGGTCCAACAGAACCAGCACTGTGGTTCTACCACAGTCTGTATTTATGCGGATGTCATTGAATACTTTGACGAGGACAGTCTCGGTGCTGTGGTGAGCACGGAAACCAGACTGAAAAACATCAAAGTGGTTGGCCATTGTTATGAAGCCATTTAACTGCTGAAACACAGCTTTTTCAATAATCTTAGTGATGAATGGAAGATTAGAGATTGGCCTGTAGTTCTGCATTAACGTGTTGTCCAGATTCTTCTTCTTTAGCAGTGGTTTAATAACTGCTCTTATTAAAGCCTGGGTCAAGACACCTGACAGGAGGGATGAATTCACTATTTGAGCCAGATCAGACTCAATGACAGGGAAAACTTTCTTTAGAAAAGCTGTGGGTAGGATATCGAGACAATATGAGGAGGAGCTTAATTAGATAATGATTTTTTCAAGGCTGTTCTGGTTTAATTCGTGGAATTCAGACATTTTCTCTACATTGTTGTTGATTGGGGATGGCACTGGTTGTGGGTTCAATATTGAGGTACAGATTGACCGTCTAATTGTTAGAATCTTTTCAGTCAAAAATCTGGCAAATTCATTGCAGGCCCTGGTAGAGTTTAGTTCTGGGGCTACTGTTACTAAAGGATTAGTTAGTCTTTCCACTGTCGCAAATAGAGGCCGTGCATTATTATTGTTTCTGTTGATGATTTCAGAGAAGAAAGTTTCCCTAGCATCTTTTAAAGTTGCTAGGGGGGGTTCCTTTTTCAATGTGGACAGGGAAGCAGTCAACAGCTTTAAGCACACAGCCAGTGATACAATAGAATGGGTTAGGTCAAAGCATATTCATGTGTTAGAATGAGCTAGTCAAAGTCCTGATCTGAATCCCACTGAGAATCGTTGGCAAGACATGAAGATTAATGTTCAGGCACGCTTTCAGTCCAACCAGCTTAAGGTTGAAAATTTTAGTCTCTATGTGCGATATAGAGACTTCCCCCAAAATACTTGCCGCACCTTTCAGATTTATATTTGTAAAAAAAACAAAAAACTTTGAATGCCACGATTATGCAATACTTTGTGTTAGTCTATCACACAAAAACACCAATGAAATGCAATTAAGTTTGTCATTCATTCAAAAAAATCCAAAGGCTTGAATACTTTTGTCCAGCATTGTGATGCAACATCAATGGCATTATTGAAGCTAGTGGTGGGCGACATAAAAGGTATAAGGTAGAAATTATATAAATTTAGCCAATGGTACCGGCCTACTGCGAATAGAGCATTTTGATGATGTCATCAAGCTGTCATTAAGGAGGATAAATACTAATGTTCAGTGTTCGTCTTTACACTACATCTTGCCAGTTTAAAATTTGTTGTTTTTCATTTAACGGGAAAAAAACCTGTTGAACTTGAAGCCTTTTTAATTCAAATATGCGCAGCTTTATTTTGTACGATATTAAATTTATAAATAAGTAACCAGGAAAGCGGACAATTTTGAACTTCGTGGATTTTTTAAAAACATTTTGCTTTTTATTTATTTAAAATATCTTCATCTTTATGTTGTGAGAATTTTTGTGTTGCATTTTGGGAAATTTGGGGAAAAAAATTTGAAGATTTTTAAAATGCATTTTGTACACTAAATGTTCTTTAAATGGCTTTCTAAACTTTTTTGAAGTTGTTGTTCTGCTGTGATGTATCTGGAAAGGGAGAGTCTTTATAAACTGTCATTTAGACATATATAAAGAAAAGAATATATCGCAATAGATATCGTTACCGCACACGCCTTAGATTATATCGCAATATAGATTTGAGGCTATATCGCCCAGCCCTAATTGAAGCCACTGATATTTAGCCCATCTCTATCTATCTCCAGTCTAACTACAGCATGTCCTCCTTGCTCTTTTTACATTTTTATTTTATTTATTGCAGCACTTTCTAGTTTTTCTAGCACAAAGTCAGACCTGCTACACACAATCGCAGCTTGCACGGGAATTCCTGAGGTCTGTTCACTGCGTTAATGTATGCTGCGGTTGGATGTCATCAATTATGAATGAGAAACACGCTAGACTCACAGAAAGCTGGTATAGAAAGAAGCATGGGAACGAACAGGGGGTTCACATCTGAATACCATGTGAAACAAAGGTTACGTTATATAAGGCACATACATGTAGATTCCTTTAAAATAATATATGATGAGTTCAGTAAAAGCCAAGCGAATGATTTTATATATTAACGGTGAATAAAAGAGCAACTGTAAAGCTTAAACAGGAACAGAATAGCTAGTTCCTCTGGGTGTTTTTGGTGCAGATGCTGCAGGATCGTGTTGAGGTTTCTTCCCCTTTAAGTTCCAGGTATTGAAGAGTGTGTTGACCCCGTCAGTGAGTTCATACCATAAGCAGACCCATATAGCTTCTCCTCCAGAGGCTCAGATCACGAGCCTGCTGAGCTGCCGCCTTGGTTATGTAAGATTACATAACACCAGGCCTGTCTAAGTAACATTTCATAACCTGGGGATCTCACTATAAGGTTAGTTGTGAAATCAAAAGGGGAAAGAAATGCAGCCACATATTTGAGATTTTAAAAACTAATAAAAGCATTTTGAGGGTGAAAAGTTTAATCTGCCCGGACCTCCTTCGAGTTTTGCTGACAGGAGCACAACGTTTGGCTTCAGAAACGTTTCCCCCTCGTTTCATTGAGAGGATTTGTGGAGGTCAGGAGAAGGCTGACCTAGGGATGCTACTAAACAAAAGCTTCCCCCCCGTCGCTTATCGCAGATTAAAGAGCTGCTGTCTGCCTACAAAGGTCATATCGTTGCGTATTAATCAACTGACTGCATATGAATTGAATCTGCTCTCATGGAGACACTGACTGATCGTTATTTAAGTGGGTCAGTAACTGTTATCTAACGGTCTTGGCAAAAAGAGAAGCATCATTTTCATCTTCTGCAAAGAGAAAAGTGACTCGACTAATTTTAGAAGAGCACGCTTGATATAGTTTTAAAACCAAACAGAAATAGGAAAAGCACTGATCCAGGACCCTCGACAACGAGGACAACACACGCGTGTCCTTCCCCCCTCAGAGCAACGATAAAGAGCAGTCGTGGAGCTGGAAAATATCACCGCACCAAGATAACACCTGGTTCTGCGAAATAAAGAAGCCGAGGCAGAGCGGGGAGACGTAAAACGGAGGAGATGAAGGAGAAAACGAAGGCAGCGACAGTAGAAAGGACATATTTGACATTCATTAAACAGGATCAACTACAAAAAGACCCTTTTTAATTACAGATTCGCACTCAAATGCATAAAATTACATGCTTTTAATTAGGGCTGGGCAATATGGCCTTAAATCTATATTGCGATATAATCTAAAGCGTGTGCAGTAACGATATCTATAGCGATATATTCTTTTCTTTTCTTTATATATGTCAAAATGTCAATTTATGAACATTCTCACATTCCAGATACATTGCAGCAGAAGAACAACTTCAAAAAACTTTAGAATGCCATTTAAAGAACATTTATCGTACAAAATGTTTTTAAAAAATATTCAAATCTTTTTTCCCCCCAAAAAATGCAACACAAAAATTCTCACAACATAAAGATGAAGATATTTAGAACAATCAAAAGCTAAATGTTATAAAAGAAACACAAAGTTCAAAATTGTCCGCTTTCCTGGTTACTTATTTATAAATGTAAAATCGCACAAAGATAAACCTGCACATATTTAAATAAAAAATGCTTCAAGTTCAACATTTATGTTTTTTACCGTTAAATCAACATGTAGCGTAAAGACGAACACTGAACATCAGTATTTCTCCTCCTTCATGACAGCTTGATGACATCATCAAAATGCGCAATGGAGTAGGCCTATACCTTTGGCTAAATATAAACGTTTTCTACCTCATACCTTTTATGTCGCCCACCACTACAGTCAATGAAAAGACTCTCCTTAAAACACATTATTCAATAAAAAAATAGTTTATACAAATGTAAACGTTAATGGCAAACGACATGCACAGACACATGGATATATTGAGGAAATCCGGATAAAAGGATGGAAGTTTAAAGGAGGGACGGGAAAAGTTTTTGGAAAAGTGAAGAAACTCTGTGGTAAGAACTTAATCTCTCAGATAGACACAAATTTTAACACCTTGTGAGTCTTTTCCGTGCGTTTCATCAATAACAACACGGCTTGATAGATCCTGAAACATGAAGGGCCGTGACTCCACGCATGCGCCAGAGGGAGGATCCTCTGACACCGCCGGCTCCATTAACTCGAGATCACACCACGGCGTATCAACACACAGAAATACACAGGAATGATACAAATGCACGTACCCCGAATCCTCCGCCAGCTAGCCACCCATTCATGGGGCCCCCTCTGAAAAAAACTGGGTGTATTCAGCGAAATCCCCCCTTGACGCAGCCCTCTTCTTCTAAATTGCGAGCAGAGGTAATCTCTGAAGGGGAAGGCAGAGAGAAACAAGCGGAAAAAACTCACGAAACAGAGAGGGGGAGGTGGGGGGCTGGAAGGAGGGAAAGAAGACTGAAAGGAAGGCGAGAGCTGGAGAGAGAGAGATGGGATAGACGGACGGATGGAGGGATCGCAGCCGTTTGTAGAACAAAATAAACCAGGAGAGTCACGAGGTTTGAGAGGCGTTCAGTGCTTAAGAATGGGAAAGGAAAAGGACAGGTACACGCTGCATACTTACGAATGAATGAGAGGAAAGACCGGAGAGGCGATGAACAAAAATCACAGGCGGCCACAGTCTGAGTTTGAGGAAAACATCCACTTTCTTCAAATTCAGGAGTTTCTTTTTTTTAATGATTTTTACTAATTCCTATCCGTCCCTCCTTCCTGAGTCAACCCCCCGACCCCCACCCCCTTTTTTTGGTCCTCTTTTTCCTCTCTTCCTCCGCCTGTTTTTCTGGCCAGTTACTGATACTCTTTCTCTCTTTCCCTGTCCTTCATGCTTTCTACCGCAGACCATGCTCTCCGTCCCCCACCCCTCTTCTTTTTCTTTTTTTCTTTTCTTTTCTTGCCTCTGTCTTCTTCACATGTCCACACAGCGGACACGGTTTTCCTTTTCTTCAACTCCCAGCTTCCGCTTTTCAACGCACACACACGACTTTAGAAAAAGGTTACTGCACAGAAGGCGATTTCCGTGTACCAAAAAAAAAAGAATACTGCAGAAGAGGAGAAGAAAAAACAACAACAGCTGACACAGGATAGGACGAGCGGTTCGTGGCATGCAGTCTAATGCGGGGACAATCCACGGCCTACATTTTTTTTTTTTTTTTTTGCAGGGGCGCCACACATAGTAAGAATGCAGCGTCTGAGAGGTGGTGCCTCCATACATGAGGGGAAATAATGGCATGCAGAAAGAAAAGTAAAAGGAAGAAAGAAAAAGAAAAACCCTAAGCGGATTGCAGTGGGTTCTCCAGTGAAAGTGGATAGTAAGGGCGCGTGAGGGAAATGAGTGGGAAGGAGTCCGGGGCGTGTGCATGTGTGAAGAGGTGGGAGGGGAGAGAAAGGAGAGAGACTGGAGGTTAATGGAGAAATATCTAAGAGGGAGGGATGCAGGAGGAGTGTGGCAGTCTGGAGAGGACTGAGAGAAACGGGGGGGCAGGAGAACAAATTATATTTATATATTTATATATGTACCCTTTTTTTCCTTTTTTTTACACACACAAGGAATCAAATTGTGTCCTTTTATGTTGCGCTCTTGAAGCCATTACCTTCCTTTTTCCCATATGAAGAAAATAAAGAGGAAGAAGGAGGAGGATGGGCTTCGTCTGCGGTCCCTGTCATTCCTTTTCCTGCTTTTCTTTTTGCTCCAGCTCGTCTCTATTCACCCTGTTTTCTGCACGTGCACTTGAACTCTAAATCCTGTCTGCTTTCCCCTCCCCTCCTCTCTCTCTCTCTCTCTCTCTCTAACTGCGCATCTGTGCGTCTCTGCCTCGCTCTCCCTCCCCTCATTCCTCGGCACAGGCTTGAAATAGTGCTAGCAGGCAGGAGAGGGCGAGGGGGACAAAAAGGGGGGAGGGAGAGAGAGAGAGAGAGAGAGAGAGAGAGAGAAAGAGGGGGAGGGGAAGAAGCTTAGACAGAGCCGGGCTGCATGCGAACATGTTTTTTGGGTACGCATATTCATCCAACATCTGATTTCACCGCGGTTATTTGTGTCCCGATGTAAGCCTCGATAATTAAAATTAAACGCATCATATTTTCAATACAAACAAACAAAAACATCGACAACAACAACAAAACGGCTTCTGCATTTTTTCTCTCTTTTTTTTTGCAGCACATAGTGTCCGTTGAAACTATTCGAAACTGGCGAAAACTTTACGGGAAAAATATGTAGTATGTAATGCTTTAATGTGTGTTTATCCTCTTTATTTGTACAGCTGCTTCCTTGCTTAATCAGAAATAGAAAAAATATATATATAACTAAGTAAAATGATGTATGAGATTCCCACTGTGTGATAACGCTGGTTAATAGGAATGTAAAAAATATATACGCGATATTTAGGTCACAATATTCAAAAGCAAAGTATCGATTTTTTTAATTTTTTTTTTTAGGATTTGAACGGAACCATTAATGATGACGGTAATTTTTGAAGTAAAATTAAAAGTTTGGTAGTTTGTGGCTGTTTTCACCTTCTTTGTTCCAGTGGATAAACTAGATCTAGTAATAAAACTGGATCTGTTTAATTATTAATGTTTAGAATGCTGTGAAGGTTTTTCTACAATTAAATTCAGTTTAAAAAATCACAATATATAGTTTTACACATAGTGTCACAGTATATCGTATCGTCTCCCCTGTATTGTGATACATATTGTATCACTAGATTCTGACCTATAAACATCCCTACTGGTTAAACCCCCCTGGATTCATTCATTCATCGTTCAGAATGTTAAGAAAAAATATATGATATAATCCAACCGCTTTCATCTCACACATGAAAAATAACTATTCAAACTGCTGCTAAAATAATTCAACATATTGTTTATTACTGTTTCTTAATTAAATGTATAAATGGTCTGTTATTTAGATTTGGATACATATAGTTTCATAAAAAAAATAAACAGATGTTAAACATTGTAGTAGTGGTGGGTAATATAAAACGTATAAGGTAGAAATGATATAAATTTAGCCAAAGGTAGAGATTATGACTATACCGGTTTACCGCATATAGCGCTTTTTGATGATTTCATCAAGGCAGATAAACGCTTAAGTTCGGTGTTCGTAATTTTAAATTTTTTTGTTTTCCATCTAATGGGGAAAAAAACAGTAGAACTTGAAGCATTTTTAATTCAAATATTTGCAGGTTTATTTTTGTGCAATATTAAATTTATAAATAAGTAACTAGGAAAGCGGGCAATTTTGAACTTTGTGTTTTTTTTTAGAACATTTAGCTTTTGATTTATTTAAAATATCTTCCTCTTTATGTTTTGAGAATTTTTGTGTTGCATTTTTTGGAAAAAATATTTGAATATTATTTAAAGCATTTTGCACAATAAATGTTCTTTAAATGACGTTCTAAACTTTTTTTGAAGTTGTTCTGCTGCAATGTATCTGAACAGTGAGAATCTGCATAAACTGTCATTTTGACATATATAAAGATAACAAAAGAATATATTGCAATAGTTATGCTTTAGATTATATCGCAATATAGATTTGAGGCCTTATCGCCAAGCCCTGCGTTGTAGTAATTTTTATGAAAACATGAACTGAACTGAAATAATTCCTCTTTTTGCAACCTTTATAAGAGCGATGGGTGGCATGCTTTATGCTTTACCCACGAGGGCCATTAAAGTGCTTCACCACCGGGAATATTTTTAAACAGCTGAATTCGTCCTTCTCACTAAGGTCTAGTGGCTTTCTTTCAGCCAGCTCACCAGCAGTGCACAGCAACAGGTGGGGAGTGGGGGAGCAACATTAGTGCCCTGATTCATGCATTCTAAGAAATCGCCACACACGCCTGCACTTTCTCTGGTGTCTCGTTGAAAAGTTTATAGACCATGTGATTTGCTATTTTGACAGTTTTGAAAGCCTAACTTTTCTCTGTGTGATTTTGTGGAACCATTGGCCTTTATTGACAGTAATCATGCAAGAGAAAGAGAAGGAAGGATGGCAAGCAGCAAAGGTCCCAAGGTCAGGAATAAAATCCAGGAAGGTCGCACCCCAAAACTGTAGCTGTTAAAAACCTTGGTATACCTTAACACTGGGAACTGGCACAAGCCTAAATAAAATCACATTTTTAGACATTTTCTGTCACCATATCAGATTTCCACTATATTCATTCCTGGCAACAACAAAAAAAAAGACAGTTTTACATCAGAATCTAGAAAAAATATTAGAATCAATAAGAATCATCATCAGTATCAGAAGATAGCCCTGCAGAGGATAGTGAGGGGAGCTGAGAAGCTCATTACAGTGTGTCTGTCTACTGTCCAGGTTCTGTGTTAGAGCTGCTGCAGGAACACTCCTCACACCAGCTCCAAACGGTACCGTACCAGAACCACCAGATTGTTACACAGCTTTCTGCCTCAAGCTGCTAAAATACTTAACCGCTGTCAAGGTTATGCGCTCAATATTGTTCCAGTTTTTTGTGTTTAGTTAAATTAGTGGAGGGGGTTAATTTGTATTCTATCTATTCATTTTTTTACACTAATCTGTTGAGAGATCCCTGAAACAAAATGTGATTTAATTTGATCAATCTTCAATTACTCCACCAGTAATAACAAAGTAAAAATGCAATTATTGTACATTTAGTATGAAATCGAAACTAAGATTAATTTATGTATCACATTTTACATATAATGCAAATTGCTTTCTATTCAAAATTTACCAAAAGGAACAGTTGCAGAATGCAAAGAGAAATTAAGCACAGCTAAATTATGACACATATTTTGAAATATAAAGCAGAACGGTACTGTAAATTTCTGATTGCTTTTCAATTAAACATGGATGGAGAGAAAAGTAAAGTATTGATTTCTCCTCTATTTGGTTTATTTTAATTTTAAGACTCATAACTTACATAAGCAGCATAGGAGCCAGGGACTTAAAAAGGCTAAACAACCTGAAGGCTCGTTCTGTTCTGGGGACGACTGTGGAACCACAGGAGATGATGATGCAAAGAAGGATTCTTCATAAAATCAAGAAATTATGGACAACCCTGAGCATCCTCTTCATGAAACTATCCTACAACAACAAAGCGTCTTCAGTCGGAGGCTTCTTCAGTTTTGCTGCAATACAGACTGCTACAGGAAATCCTTCCTGCTCACAGCCATCATCATACAACAACTCCTTAAAGAATTAATTATATGACCTATACCAACACTTAATTTCCCTCTGGGATCAATAAAGTATTTTTGAATTGAATTTAAATGTTATGCAGTATGTTTAGCTACTACATTATTATTTCTAAATGGTAAAATTAACATTAATGCTTCTATATAACAAATGTCAAGATCAAAAACCTTCAAAAAGTTATTAGTTGCAAAAACATATGCCTTGATGCTTCAGCCTTTTGCATCTACAAAATAAAATAAACCTGTTTCAGCACACAGTGAGAGAGAATAGGATAAAAGTCCTGGATCCTGACGTCTACAGTTATTAGCACGTTTTTAGCAAGTAATTACGCCATTTAGATATAAATGTTCAAATCAACTGTCTGCATGTTATAAGCCCTAATCTTGTTCTCCATTTCTAATTATTTTAAACCTTTACAGGAAGACAGTGGTCACTCATAAAAGCTATGTATCATACTTTTAGTTTATACCTACTATTATAGCTGTTAGTGTTTTAGATGCCAAGCTGACCATTCCAAAACTTTCTTGTTTTATCATTGCAGTTTTTCTAAACAATATTTGACCTGTAAAAGTTTTCGGGTTCCAAACGGTCTTTTCAATTTGATCTTTTTATGCCAGTTTGAGTTGGGAGTTGAAATAGATTTTGGTTATGATTTGTGCTTACGTTACGTGTTGTTTTTGTTGTTTCATCTGTTTGATTTTATATTTTAGGGGAACCATGTAACATTTTTATGACGCCAACAAACAAAAAACTAGACGTTTGGCAAACTTTGGCCCATTTACTGACTTGTTTATTAAAGTGCTCGACTCTAAGATTATTCAATTAAAATACTACTAATTGAAGAGTAGTAAATATATGCATAAAACAAAAATAATTTCAAGGTAAATATTTTTAGTTTTGCTTTAGTGTGTATCACATCACCAAATGAAAAACAAAATGCAATATATTTTAATTTCATATTATTGTAATTTAAGAACAATTAAAACACAAGCAGCACAACTTTAAACAGCACGGGTTATTGCTCCTTCTTTCGTTATTGTTATTTATCTCAGCTTTGCACAAGAATTCCTGTGTGAACCCCTCGTACCCAGAATAGCTGTATCTGTACAAAAGATATAAACTTACACAAGGCGTATTACTCGCTTACATAAACTCAGACATGTAAAGCAGGTGCTCCAATACTTTTGAAAACACTACTAATGACTGTTCAATGCATTTTTACGTGCTGGAAAGCGTGTAGCTGCTGCTGCGGCAGGTAAATAATGCAATGATTTGGTCTGCAAGATACTACGAAGACCGAGATATATGTAAAAAGGTTTGGGAAAAGAAAGGAAAAAGGAGTGGTTCCAAAGAAAAAGAGCTAAAACCTAGAAGCTTGGTTCGATGGGTTAAATTTCGCTGTATTTTTTTATGCCATGTGAATTAGGTATGAGGTTTGCAATGACAAAAACCCTAAAAGCACTTTGTGCTTATTTCTTTGTTTTTGAAGGGTGGGATTCATCCTGGCAAAGGGGGGCCGTGATTTAATCTTAGTCTGGGAAAATAAAAATGGCCACTGATCAAAGCAAACAGTGTCCAATGGTAAAAAGTGATTCTATAAAAATTCTGAGTCCCTCTTAATCTTTAAAACTCAAAATAATTTGCTGTAAGCTGTCTTTTTGTACCAACTCCCCCTCACACACACACAAACTATAAGTTAATCAACATTAAAGGAGGTGCAGCTCACTTCAAAATGCTAATACAACATATCAAGTGTATCCCCAGACAGAAAAGGTCACTTTTATGTCAAATATTAAAGCGTTACTGACCCAGCCGTGTTGTCTTCCTCACTCAGACGACTTCTCCTCTGTTGCCGTCTGTACCGCAGTCCTCTAAAGAGCTTTCGGATCTGTTTGGGGGGGGGAAAGAGTGAAATATGATAGAAAGACTGCCACAACACTACCCTCTGCTGGGACACAACCAGAATTACGGGATATTTTTGTGTGTAACAGCTTGTTAAAATTTCTTTCTTTCTTTTTCAGCAGTTTAATAAAAAAATATTTAACAAGTGAATAAAGAAAGCAAAGCCATTACCTTCATTGTGGTTTAAAATAGAGGTTAGGAGTAAAATGAAAGCCTGAAGGTGAGCTGAATGGTGTCGTCCTTTTCTTATGCGGACATGTTTCTCCATCCTTCCCATCATCAGCATCATCAGATGCTCCGCCGCGTTAGCTTCGACTAAACGGGGACATTTTCCAGACCTGCGGAGCCCTTCTGGCGTCTTTAAACTACACCGGAACAGTATGCTGTTTGGCATTAATATAATTATTTAAAAGACGTATATAGATGAAGGCTTCTTAGCCGCGGTGTCTGTCCCCCACTGTGAGCCTGGATTCACCGCAGCTAGGCTAACAACTTCACCGTTTCTAAAAGCCTGATGAACGCGGCCGTTAAAACTATTTTATTCGCTTACGTCTGTCTCCATTTTGTGTCTTTTTCTAGATGCCCAGCGTGACGGTGAAAGATGTCAACCAGCAGGAGTTTGTTAAGGCATTATCAGTGTTCCTCAAAAAGTAAGTAAAACAAAAACGTGAAGCCGAGACTTTCTGTCACACACTCACTGCTCGTCACTCACCCAGTCTGGGATAATAACTCTAGTGGCAATGGATAGTTGAGGGAGGGGAATTTACAAAAAGATTTTTTAATTTAAAAAAAATAATCGTTATTATTATTATTAAATAATAATAATAGTAATAATAATAATAATAATAATAATAATAATAATTATTATTATTATTATTATTATTAATAATAATAATAATAATAATAATAATTCACAGTGTTACCCACAAAAGTAAATTATCATGATCATTCAACCAGCATAACATTGATGCCCAGTAATAGAATAGAAAGTTTGGGAGTGCCAAACCTGCACTGTGCAGTCTTTGAAGTATAGTCTGTCGTATTTTAGGTGTTTTTTTTTTACTCCAAATGAAATAAGAAATTTGACTGTTCAAGTTATTGAAAAAGGACTTGGTTAAAGGGAAATTCCACCCATAAGTGAAATTTAGTCTGTTGCTTTATTCCCCAGAGTTAGATGAGTGAGAAAAAAAGCATTTTGTAACCAGCCCAGTCATTCTCCTGATCTGGCAGCAGTCCATTTGCTTTAGCTTAGCATAAACAATGGAAGTGAATGGTAGCAACTAGCATTTTGTGTGCAAAAGTGATTAGAATTACTAAGTAACGATCCTAATTATTTCCTTATGAACTCAATAATCATATCAACTATAAATGCAACTGCACGAAGGAATTACAGGAGCAGATTCAGACATGGGACTACATTATGACAAGGCGCCGCTGCAAGGCGCTACGACCTGACGTAGCGGTCGCAAAAGTTCCCTTCTTCCGTAAACAAACACAATTCTGGGAAATATCCTGTTGCTGTACGTCTTCAGCTTGTTTTCACAACCCTTTGCTACACAAGTGACAACCATTTTCTTGGATTAGACTCGTAACTATTCAAACTACAGCAGTGTTTATGGAAGCAGATGGCTTTTGCAGGTGCTACGTCATGTCCTTGCGCCTTGCAGCGGCGGGTTACAGTAGCGCTTTGTCGTAATGTAGTCCCAAGTCTAAATCGGCTCCTGTAATTCCTTCGTGTTACTTCTTACTTTTCATTAGCAGGTGATGTGATTATTGACTTCACCAGGAATAAATAGGATCATCACTGAGCAATTTTAATCACTTCTGCAAACAAAATGCTAGCTTTTACCATTCCCTTCCATTGTTTATGCTAAGCTAAAGCAAACAGACTGCTGCCAGATTAGGAGACCGACTGGGCTTGTTGCAAAATGCTTTTTTTCTCACTTATCTAACTCTGGGGAAGATGGCAACAGACTAAATTTCACTTAGGGGTGGAATATCCCTTTGATAATAATGAAAGACATTGAAAAAGATATAAGAATTTCAGAAATACATACATTTTTATGATATTTATTTTACAGCCCAGCGAAAGAGGCAACAACTCCCATCTTTCAAAATCCACCCTTAATTTAGATAATAGAGGGAGATACTTAGTATCCATCTTTTGAACTCCATTTTGATAAACACTTTAGAGAATGTCCTTTGTCTTGATTGTGAGTAGATTTTTTGTCTCTTATTAGAAACCATCACTTTCCATACGAATATCTGTTTTGCTGCCATTTACCCTTAAAAACAGTTGTGTAGTTTACAATAAAATATCAAATATGCTCTCTTTTTAAACCATGAACCAAAAACAAAGTATTTTATTTTATTTGAGGACATTCATTGTTCTTCTTCCTTTGCTGATGTTTCTTACAATATAGACACATGCACATAACACTTTAATAAGACCTCACTTTCTCCATCTGCGGTCATCCTAAATTTCTTTTCAGGTCTGGCAAACTAAAGGTACCAGAGTGGGTTGACACCGTGAAGCTGGCCAGGCACAAGGAGCTAGCTCCCTGCGATGAAAACTGGTTTTACACCAGAGCAGGTTGGGTTTCTTACCACTGTTCAGATTATATATCTGTCATGAACTAGATTAATGTAAAACTACAAATAATATAAAGTTAAACAAATGAATGATTGCATTTTAAAAATAAATTTCATATTTAAAGTAAAATTGGTTATAGATAAATAATCATTATTTTGTTAATTATGTAAGTTGTTTATTGAATACATAATTTGACATCCTTCTTTGAATGCACCACTGTCAAAGCGCATCATCACAAAAAAAACAAATCAATTCAATTATACATACATTACAATTAATCCTACTTAAAGGTTTAAAAGTTTTCTATCTAAGGAATCCCAGCAGATGGCATCGAGTCATTGACTGGCAGCTTTCACTCCTCCTGGACCAACATGTAGCGACAGTAGACAGTCGCCCGCGTTGTGTTGTTGACTTCATAGCAATCCCTCATACAGAGCAAGCATGTAGCGACAGTGGACAGGAAAAACAACTAACCTCCCCCCCCTTTCAGGATCCTGTCACAGCTAAGCTTAATGCTAGTCTGTAGGGTTAGCACTATAAAGCAGCATAACTACCACCAATAAACCTGCAGTCTTAGAGCAAAGTGCTCTGTTAGGAACATATGGAACAATCAGATCTCTGATGTCTGACGGAGCTGATTATTAAGGGTTTTATATGTAAGAAGGAGGATCTTAAATTCATCTCAACTAGAGTCGCATTAGCCCCACCCCCTGCTTCAGCACAAGACCATAAATCTGTCCGTTTATTTGTTTACAAATTGTATCTACAGGTTTAATAAAATATTCTATCCACCCACATTTAAGTAATAATTTAATTATTTTTATTTTGGCACTTTTGGATGTGTTTAAGGTAGCTTAAATGTACATTTTAGGCTCTTTTTTTTCCGATCTCAGACTACTTCAATAATCTTAATAGTAACAACATGATTATTTGATTACAATAAACACGACATAAAGGAAGTCATTATTGAAGTTAAGTATTTACATATTCTCTTTTAACTCACTACTAAAGAAATTACTTCTGTTATTTGTCAAGTATTTATTTTAATTTATTTAGGCCAGCAAGGATTTATGTTATATAAACTGGCTTTAACCTAATGCTAAGATCTTTGATGTTGACTTTAATATATCTCACATAACTCTGTCTTTTTGGAATGTTATTTAAAGCCTTCTCAGGTTAAATTTTTATATTATTACAGAGGTTGTCGGGTAATAAATGAAAGACCTTTTTAAATGCTGAATGTGCAAACATTACAGTATAGTATAAGCACAGATTCCTCCCTTGATATGCATTTTCTGTACGAACAAGTATTAACTGAGCCGAAACATGACAGCAAATATCGCACACGATAAGGTGGAGTGTTATTTGGAGGAATAAGTCGGGAATAAATGTGATAAAACCAGGACATATTGCGACATATTTCCCGATCTAGGTTTCTTTTCTGTTTTTTTCTTCGCTGTTTTTGTTTCGTCTCACCAGCGTCCACAGCCCGCCACCTTTATCTGCGAGGAGGTGTGGGCGTGGGCGCCATGATCAAGATCTACGGAGGGCGGCAGCGGAACGGTGTATGCCCCGCCCACTTCAGTGTGGGCTCCAGGAACGTCGCGAGGAAGGTTCTTCAAGCCCTGGAGGGCCTCAAGATGGTGGAGAAGGACCCTAATGGGTAGGACAGGAAAGCCAGGGAAGCTTCACCAGTCGTTCTCAAAGTTTTTCATTGGATGTCAGCTGCTTTTTCACTTATTGTTTGTCCGTTACTTGAATCTGACTTGGCGGTGTGTGCCTGAAAAAATAGAGCAGTGAACTGAGAATGATAAAAGAAGAAGTACCAAGGCAAGGCCATTTTATTTGTATAGCACACATTCAACAACAAGGTAAATTCAAGGTGCTTTAAAAAGGCTTAAAAGCATTTAATTACTGCTAATAAACGGTTTAAGAAATAGAAAAGAAACAGAGAAACAGCTTAAACATGTCAGGTGATCATCTACTGTAGGGGTCCTGGATCACCTTATTGATTCCAAAAGATCATTTTATGTAAGTCTAAAAATGTTATCTTTGATATTTTTCATAAATTCAACTAAAGAAACTGAAACACATAATCCCTGCAGAAATCTTTAGCTCTGGTCGGAGGGAGAATCTGTCAACAGGACAATTGATAGTTGTGCACTCAACAAATCTGTTCTTTATTGAAGAGTGGGATGAAGAAAGGCGTGGGTGAAAAGCTGAAAAGCCACAAGTGCTTACAGTTTGCTCTGAGCCATGTCGGTGGCACAGCAAACATGTTGCTTTGATCTGAGAACATAAAACGTGGCGACAGCATCATGCTGTAGGGAATTGTTTTGTTCAGAAGGGACATTCAATTCAATTGATAAACACTTTATTGATCCCAGAGGGAAATTATGTCAGACATTGAAGCTGGTCAGAGTTTACAGGAAGATGGATGGAACCAAATATCTATCGATCCTGGAGGGCAACCTGCTAGAGGCTGCAAAAGGCTTCAGACTGGGGTTCATCTTCCCACAGGAGGGGACCCTAAACCCACAGTTAGTGATCCGCGGATGCTTATGTGTCAAAATGTCACAGTCCAAATCTAAATCCATACAGGATCTGTAGCAAAACTAGGAAAATAGATGTTCACAGAATCTTTGAGTCCAATCTGACTGAACTTGAGCCATTTTGCAGGGTAGAATGGTTTTAGTCTCCATATCGAAGGCAGGTAGACACACATTCACATAACCAATAGACATTCAGCTGTAGCTGCAGGAAAAGACAGATCTACAAAGTATTGATTCAGGGCAAACGCATAGCGCACTTTTCTGGTCTTTGTTTGTGAAAAACTTTAAGATTGACTTTCCTCATCACAGCCCACATTCAGCTCTTATTAGTGTTGGTCTGTCACATGTCAATATATCAAGGTTTGTGTTTGTAATGTGATCAGATCTAAACAAGTTAAAGGTATGATTACTTTTGCAAGACATTGAGATATTGACTTGAATCAGCGTCTAATCTTTGACATTTGTCCTTACAGGGGTCGTCGACTTACTCCTCAAGGTCAGAGGGACTTAGACAGGATTGCTGGTCAGGTGAGGTTTTCCACGTTGAATATTATTGTTATACAAAACCACACAAAAAAAAACTCACCAACATAATATATTATACTAAATAGATTGGAATTAAATTGTAGGGCAAAATTAGTCTCTAAACTGAGTCTTCTTTATGTTAGAGAAACTTGGCTTTTCTTTATTTTACATCTTTTTGCAAAAAAAGAAGAAGAAAACGAACAGCCACTTAACAAGAGCTTTAAACCAAAGTAGAGTAAATAAGCTGCAGCCGCTCACACTTGGCCTATTTGCTGCCATGATGCGTGTAAGAAATTGTGTGATACCTTTACTTAAATGGGTACACCTTGTATTTATTGCTTCTTTGTTTACCTTTGTATGTTCAGGTTGCCTCAGCAAACAAGAAACAGCGAAGTTTACAAAGCGCCGCCTGAGGAAAGAATCCAGAGCGTTTACGCCGGTGAAACACAGCCTATATGCTGTGTTGATTTGCTTTTTATGAACACAAGTTTGCTTGCCTTTCCATATCAGCCGTGTTCCCACAGTTCCCAGGGACAGGGGGCACAGAGATGCATGAGTCTATAGCAGAGTATGACTGAACTTGTGAACCAGGCATTAGCATGTTAAAGTTGTCGCTCTCCACCAAGAAGCTGTGAAGACTGGAAAACAAAACAAATGTAATGGACCCAAAAACATGTTTTATTCATCTGCACAGGTTTGTTTGCAGAACATTATGCATACTGTTGATTTAGCTGTTATACCAGCTGACAGATGATTGTATAGGTGAGTGTAGGTATTTAGTTGTGGAGCATGATGGAGTGAATCCAGCTGTTGTGGCGGCACACACGGGCGTAGACGCCGGGGTGTCCCTGCATGGCCCAGTTCTACCCTCCAAGACACAACTCCCTGCAGCTGAGCGCTACACACCACCGGAGTCACCCTGCAGACAGACGCAGAGCGGCGGGGAAGCTGATCAATAAAGAGAAACGTTCTGTCATAACTGGTGATTGTTGTTGCTTTTTCTGTGGAAATGTTTATAACCAGACTAAATAGGATGCTTGCTGGGTAAAGGTAAAGGAAGATTTAGCAGAAATTAAAATATTTTTTTCTTTAGTCATCAGTTTTAATTTTAAAACAATGAAGTAAAAACATAAATCAAGCTACAGTGTTTAAATGGGAACAATGACATGAAAAATGCAGAAGGGGGACTGATTGCTCCCTTTCATTTAAAGGCAAATGAAAGACCATGCAAAACCCGTCCAAAATGTCTGCAGTTTTCATCGACACAGTCAATGTCATGCAATAATAACACACAAAGACCAAGGAAGGTGAGTTATATAATGTTTTGCTCTATTTTCATTTTTAAGCTTTGCATCACAGTGAAAAACCATTTTCAGGGACCTTTTAATTGACTAATATGTTTTAGCATTATTACCTTACAGCAGTAAAGCTAAAACACTGTTTTGAAACTTCGTGAAAATAATTCTGGTTAACTCTTATTTTTCTTTCGTTTTAGTCCAACAGCTGACTTAACACGCTTTACCTTCTCACCGTGTCCTGCAAAGGATTCTGCATGTGGGTCAGGAAATTACCCAGAAACATAACAACCAGAGTGTTTCACTATGCGGATAGTGTTTTCAGGGGGACATAGAGTGTTAGTTTTTCTCCACACATGGAGTTAACGTGTTAACTTGGGTTCGGGAGCAGGACCACGCCTCAAAACCGCTCCTCAAATCTATACAAACTCTACTCACCTGGCTCCCCAGGCCTCTTAATGCGTCTAATTACTCAGCAGTCTATATAAACTCAGCCTGCCTAGTGTTCCATGTCTGTCTCGTTCGTTTCGCACCCCTCCCTACCCGGCCCACTCTGTGGCACCTTGTCAATCCATCTTATCTCCCTCCATCCCTCCTATGTCCCTTCAGCTCCCTCTCCATCCCCTCATCCTCCCCGTTCCTTGACCCTACCCTCAGTCGTTTGACACTGCCATGCTCTTTCTTGCACCGGTTCGCTCGTAGTCTTTGCCTCCTCTAACATCTCTCTCTTTCAGGTTCCGTCTGGGGGGTTCTGAGCAGACAAAGACAAATTCCCAAAGACTGCACCCCCACCCTCACGAGTCTTCTCCCTAACCTCCACCGGCACATCTCCCCAGACCTTTCATCCCTACATCCCATTCCTTCAATAAACTTTTAAATTCAGATCTCTGAGGTGCGGTCCTTGCTAGTGAAGTATTGTTTTGCATGTAGTCAGAAAGAGCTCAGCTTCAGTCTCGTCTAACCAGAGCACCTTCTTCCATATGTTTGCTGGCTCCACTACTTGGCTCGTGGCGACCTGCAGACAGGACTGTTTCTGGCTTTCTTTCAGCAGTGGCTTTCTTCCTGCCAGATTTGGGTCGTGCCCGGCTAATTCTCCTGTCGACAGTCTCCCTCACCGGAGCTGTGGATCTCTGCTGCTCCTCCAGAGTTTCAATTTTCTCTGATTAGGTGACTTCTGAAGGCAATTGGTTGCCCTAGATTTTATTTAGGGGAATCACAGGAAAGTTGGCTTCACAGTTGGGTGATGCTTTGTTTTGGTCTAGGACATAAAATCCTGATAAAATATTCAGATTTTTCTGGTTGTAACGTGACAAAGTGAAAAAGTTCAAGGAGTTGCAGGGCTCAGCACTTCTCTTTCATCATTCCATTTGGGGAAAAAATCCCCCACAAACAAAACCTCCCAGATGATTCCTTTAAAATGTCCACATTTCTTTTTATTAAACACAACTTGTGGTGTGGTTGAATGGTAGATGAAAGGCTATTTGGCAATCACCATACTGGTGATAAAATACTGCTATCTGGTCAAACTGGGCTTTCATTTGTGGAGTTTTTAAATAGATTCAATTTAAAAATGGGGACATTCTGTGTCTTTGTGACAGACTGCAGGTAACAAAGTTCCTAAAGATCCAAATTAAAATGTCTCTTTGGAATGTTGTCTGTTCTGTTGCCACAACACTGACTTGACCCTTGAGGTTAGAAGCCTTTTAATGCAATTTGTAATTTCAATTTTTGAAAAATTGTGGATAAAGTTTGTGTTTTTGAGACTTTTCCACATTAATTTGCATTTTCTAAAAATATATGGGTCTTTTTGACTTACTGGGGAGCCACAGATACATGCATCTATAACTTTTTGCCTAAGTTACTTTTTGTCTAAGTTTTTTAATTGCTTTTTGTATTAGTATTTTGTTATGTTTTGCTCCTGCTTTGTAGCCTGGCCACATTTGTCAGTGTTGGTATATGTAGGATGTTGAAATCCAACTTTTCTTTTTTACTTACGAATTGTAGCAGTGAGCGGAAGAAATCACCCACTGGCTCGAGATGAGAGATCCACCGCAGAGGCTAAAGCAGCCCCAGACCATCACTAACTCCACCTTGTTTGACTGTCAGGACACCTTATTTTTTTCTGAAATGCTATGTCACTTTTATGCCACATGTAACGGGAAGTGCAACCTCCAAAATGTGCACTTCTGTCATATCAGAAATGTTTTTTCCCCAATGGTTTTGAGATTATTAAGATATATTTGGCAAATGTGAAATGGACCTTTGTGATTTTCTTTGTGAGCAATTTTTGACCGCTCTCGTTGATGCAGTTTTTGTCTCTCTTTCTCACTGTTAAATCATGAACTCTGACCTCACCTGGGGCAACTAGACCAGTCATTCCTGGTAAGGTTCATCGCTGTTTTATGTTTTCTCCTTTTGTGGATTAGGCTCTCATTGTAGAGTCCAAAAACCCTTAGAAATGGATTTGAAACCCTTTTCAGACCGACAGATGTTAGTGACCTTATACTAGATCTTGGTGTGTTACTTTTGGAAATCGTTTATTCTGCTTTGTGTTATCAGACAGGTTCTATTTAAGTGATATCTTGATTTCACCGGTCTGGCTGTAAACAGGTCTGGTTTTCGCTGGTGCATTGAAACAAAAATGTGGATTTTTTTTGCAAAAAAACCCATACAAGAACAATATGGAAAGCTGTGGACTAATTTCTAATATCAATATTTGATCTGAAATATTAGCGTGAGCCAGTTTCTGCTGGAGGTTTCTTCCTCAGGGTTCATACACTTTCCCACAGTAAAGTTCAAGCACTTTCAAGATAAATTTTCAAACTTTTCCAGCACCAGCTAAAACAATAAAATTCAGTTTCAATTCACTATCATAAAAAAATATTTATTATCATTCATAATTATGTCTTGTGACAGTATTTTACATAACAGGGACAAAGCAAACTAAAATGGAACATTTTAGGTTTTGAAATGTCTCTCATAAACACCTTATACATCTGACTGGTCAGACTACAAAAGAGTCGTTTAACAAAAAAAATCCTCCAACTTCAGGAGATGCTTCCTTGGATGCTTCTGCTGTGCTGGTTCTGACTACATTGCAATAGTTGCTGATGTGGACATGGCTTTGCTTCTCGGTCAACTAATTGTCTGCTGAATGAAAATCCCCCAGTGCCAGACCTGGGCTTCGAATTCTGTTCATCATGCATTGATGCCTTTTCCCTAAAAAGCACAAAAAAGAATAAAAATTAAAAAAATTGTGTACATTTGTAAATCGGCTTCACATCACAATAGCAAAAATAAGCACAAAAATGCACATAGGACTGCTTTAAATACAGTTTACACAGACTGCACATCACAGGAGTGGATTTGTGACAACTAAGTAATTTTACTGTTAAAAATATTTATCTTTGTCTATTTTTGAATATGATTTTGTGGATTATGTTTTGTTGTTGCATATTTTAAAAAGACATAAAACCCAAGCTCGAGCGATCTTTCAAACAATAAAGTTAGCATTTTACATGTAAGGTTGTAGGACACCACCACAGCTTACCTTCAGCATGGCCCATCGCAGAGACCTGCAGGTCCTTCTTGCAAACCTTCCAGGAAACTATTTGAGGATTTGGTCCTCGTTTCAGCCATGTTTTAGATTTGTCTTCAAGCCAGCAGTCGTTGAAACAACAATCATCTGGCATGTTGTTTAGACCAGCTAACCGGAGCCTAGAACCCGCTCAACGTAGAAACAAAAGAAACAAACCACTCTGAGCGGAAGACAGGCTTTTTATTTATTTTTAAATAAAAATATCAAATTGAGGTTTTAAGCATAGGTGTTATTGCCAGATACTGGACACAATATCAAGCCTGTTTAAGGAAGTTATACAAAAATTGAGCACTTTCAAGACCTTGAAAACACCTTAAAATTCCAGCATTTTCAAGGATTTTAAGCCCCCGTATGAACCCTGCTTTTTGTTAAAGGCGAGTTTTTCCTCTCCACTGTCGCTAGATGCATATTTGCTACGAGGGATTGCTGCAAAGTCGGATGCAATATGCTAGGTTTCCTTAGATATAAAACTTTAAAATCCAATTTGAATCATTTGGTATGAATCTATGATCGGATTAAAATTACAAGTAGGCTACCTTGAGATGACATGCTGCAAATTGGGGCTAAGTTAATCAACTAAATTGAATTATGACAAAACAAGCAAAAACAGAAAAACATCTATGTCATGTATCAGGTCTTTGTTAGATTTGCTTATAAAAGACAGACGTTTGCTGTTCATCTGGCATAGATACAGGGGTTTCTACAGAAATCAGATAATCTGATGCTTTTTAATGCCATCAAACGCACCCATGACAACTCCTGAATATGTATATTAAAGAAAAATGTGGAAACTCAATTTTAATGTACATTGAGGTAAATGTAATTTACAGATTGGCAGTATAATCATTGAGCTAGTTTTGTCCTTTCCACATGTTAAACATTTGGCTGTTTCTGGAAGCATTGCCTGGAACAACTCAGAAACACCATCTTGTTTTCCAGCCACTTCTGTTTGAATTTGCATTTCCCCTGTGCAAACTTTTTCCCCCCCTTTACCTACGACACCGTTTGATTTCAAACATCTGGGTTCACGACCGTCAGGTCGGGAGCCATTTTTGACACAGATGTTGATGCTAATGTACGTCAAAAACACAGTTTTTACAGTGATTCATCATTTAATATTTTTCATTAAAACTATAGAAATGATGAGAATCAGATTTTATGCTTTTTAATGACCCACATAAACCTTGATAGTGATTAGACCCAATGTTTCTTCATTTATAAAAAGATTTTTTTTTAAACACAGCAACAGTCCAAAGAAAACCCTTTTAGGACCTGAAGATTTTACTCAGCACTGCAAACATCTTACTGGTTTTGGTGCCATGAAATATTTCAACCTATTTTAACCTCTCTGGTTTTTACGTAACCACAAACTTCGGTGTATTTTACTCAACTTTGATGTGATAGGTCAACACCAAGTTGTGCTTGTAGTAATCTTACAAAAAAAATAAATCATTGTTTTGCATTTCTACCAGCCCCTTTTGCACTGACACCTCCGAATAAAATCCAGAGCAACAAATTGCAGTAAGAACATCCCCTTTATGAGACTTCGGTCAGAGGCTTTTATAGAACCGATGTAATATAGACTGCTACAACTCTGAAGAAGTTGCATAATACGGTTTACTTTTATTTCTCCTTTGGGATTAACATATTTGAAACACCTGCATATTTTAAATTTTATAGTTTCATTAATTGAATTATGCTTGCTTGAACAAAATAGACAATAGAACGGAAACTTTGAACAAATTTTTATTCAACATAAATAAAATTTAAAAAAAAGTGAAGGTGAAAAAAAATATGTAACAGGTTTAGAAATTTTTTTATACAACTATTTACAGGATTCATAGTCCACCTGTAAAGTAACGTGTGAAATTCTATTAAAATTTCTAACCAGAACAAAAAAAATGAAAAAAGATTATACAGCCAGTGACTTCATCCTGTTTCCCAATGAGAGCGGACTTGTGTTCATAATGGCTCACTTATTCATACTGATGTATATTCCTTTTCGTATTAGAAAGATTTAACAATGAGGGAAGCGGCGTTCATTAAACGTTTAATTAAATACAGCGTTACTTTATAAAACCTTAGAGGTAGTACACCTGAGAGAGATATGAACGGGAGGAGAAACCAGCGCAGACTCCTTTTCGCTCATCAACCTTCAGCTGTTAAAAAGCTCAAACACGTTTCAGTTAGTTGGTTGGTTAGACATTTATTGTTCAAATATACAAAAAGATTTAGAAAAAGGACTGCATGGCAGGATCACGGAGTCAACAAGAAAAATTCTCCTTCATGAGCCTTAAAATACACAAAAAGAAAAACAAATAAAGAACAAAACATCAGCGGGATAAAAGCATTCGGATCGTCACAAATAAAGATTTAACTGACTGCAGGAGGGAAGTACGGAGGGAGGAACAATAAAACTAACTTTGTGGGGATAAATAACACCAAGACCTAAAACATTGAAGTCCCTGCTCACCGGAGAGGAGTTAAAATGTAGCTGCTCTATAATGTACACAAGGTGCTTTGGGTGTAATGTGTTTTCTTTCTGGAAATGGAAACGTCTGCTGCCAGAGGAGGTTGTGTCAAATCAAACTAAGGTGCTGAATAAATCCCCATCATCCCCCTCCCTTTTTTGATCTCATATTTGCAGACACGCTCTTCCACCCGCACACGGTCGGCTCCTCCTTTACTCGGTAATAACCGCCTTCAGAGTCTGCTGGCGAGCTCCGTTTGTGGGCGTTTCTTTTTTCTTGTATTGTAATTATGTGTCTGGGCACCTTGAAAGAGCGTGGAGAGAACTACTTCGAGATGATCTAAAGGACCGCTACAACTGTCCGGCACTCGGGAATCCTCCGAGGATTTGAGGACAGGCATTAGAAAACACTACCCATGATTTGTTTTTAAATTGAGCTCCAGAAAAGACTAGAAAAGCCTAGTTAAGGTAGCGACGGCACCGTCTGGCCCCGCAGTTGCAGTGCAGCTTGTTGTCGTCGTCCTCGATCGGGAACTTGTAGTCGTAGGTAAGCTCCTCGCCACGGTAGATCTTCCTCAGCGCGAAGATGACGATGTGCTTGCGGCCGTCCACGTTGATGACGCGTGAGTAGCAGTTTGGCTCGCACGAATGGTTGATGAAGCGGGCCGCGTTGCCCTGCATCGTCGCGTCCACCACGTCGAAGTCGTCGATGCGGAACATGTAGCAGCCGATGCCCTGATGCGAAAACCACAAATGATGAAAGTCGTTATTTTCTAGACTCGCTTGGATCTGAATGAAATACAATCAAAGAGATATTTCAGGCATTCAGATCAAAAAGGTTGACATTTCTGTAAAGAAAATCTTTTAGTCTTGTGTAATATTCAAAATTTCTGAGAAACTGAATGTTTGTTTTTTTATTAGCAGTAAACCACAGTCACCAAAATGAAAAGAAATGGAGCCGTTTTGGGGTTTTTTTTGGCTCCAGCACGGCAGCCTGACCCCACTCCACAGCTGCAAGGAGACGGACCGGGTAGAGGTTAAATGCCTGGTTGCCACCCCCTGATTATGCCCCTGGGATTCACCAAAATTAACTATAAATGCTTGAAATGGATCCTGCTGTTTGTAATGAATCTAAAGGATTTTCACTTCTAGAACTCAAATACAGACAAACCTTTTGGGGGGTATTCTAGTTTATTAGAGACACATATACACGACTTTTAACCTTGAGTTTATCTTTACTTCAGTAGGTTCAGTTTTCTGCAGCCTTAAACGACATGAATAGGGCTGGACGATATAGAAAAAGAGCATATCGATAAAGGGAATAGTTGTAAATTATTGATATCCAAAAACTTATTTCAAGTGCAGCCCTGGTCATTTTATGCTATTCACTAATGAACTATTTTAAAAAAAGAATTAAATGCAGCCCTTTATTCAAACACTTGGTTCATTTTTACCATAACTGAAAAGTTGTAAGAAACAAAATCTAATTAAGTTAAGAGACCTGAGTGACATCAGTAAATACTGACACATAAAGAAAAGACTAATGTTATTAACCATTATATTATTGATTACATTTTTGTAAATTAAGTTTTTAATTAAAATTTTAGGCTAATCTTGATGGTATTTTTCTTTGTTTTAAACGTTTTATGACCCTTTAGTGTAATAATGGCTCAGACATTTGGTTTAGTTTGTGTGCGAAATCCATTCGATAAAGCCGATTCTGATTCAGTTCAGCTGCTAAAGCGGTTCCAAACGGGACGCAACATTTACCTGCCGGTGAACTACTGAAACCTTTTTCTGGGACAATATCCTCTGCAGCTCCTTGCTGCGACATCTTTTGCAGTTCAAGTCATTTGCTCTCTTTTGTTGTTTGGGAGGATCAAAGGTTCGGTGATAATTGGTTTGGAGTTAAGTAATGACTGTAGTATTAAGCTACCTGATGGGCTATAATGAAAAAAGGAAACTTTTATCAACCCTTTTTTCCCCCATCGCACCACATGTATATCGATCAATTTACATTGTTATTGAATTATCATCCAGCCCTGGCCATGAATACTCTAAATAGATAATTACACTAAGAAAAAAAAAAACACACAAAAACAACAATTGATCCCAACCGTGGTCCTCAAGCCACACTTTCCTGTGTGTTTAAGATGTTCCCCTACTTTAACACGCCTTCTTCATGTGATTGCAGTTCAGTTAAAGCCTGTAAAGCAGTTTTCCAGCAAACTGCAAAGCTGCTGAAACACTGAGTTCTTTTAAATCACAACTAAAAATGCATCTGTTTGGAGCTGCCTTTGAGTAATGCTTTGATGTACCATGTTTTGTGTATGCTTCTTGCTGTTTTTACTTTATATGCTTTGTCTGTGTTTTACTCCTATTTTTATTTTACCTCTTAATCATGTAAAGCACCTTGAATCACATTGATGTTAAAAGTGTGCTATACAAATAAAATTGTCTTGCCTTGTAAAATCAGCCTTCAACTTAAACCAGGTATGGAGAAGCAGGGAATCATCTAAAACATGCAGGGCAGTGTGCCTTGAGCAGCAGAATTGATAAAACACTGAATTTAATTCAACAGAGCTACATAAAACTGGAGAAAAAAACAATGTGCCTCTGTGTTGTAACAGAGCGTAAGGATTGCTTCTGCTCTCATTTTCTCCGATGGCTGATACTGAACTGACAACAAACAATGTCCTTTCTGCAGATATAAAGTGTTTTCATTTATCAAAGATTCCTTTTAGACCTGATGGGTTTAAGAACATTTTTGCAAATTAGTGAGTGTACAATGTTTGAGTGACTTTTTCCAGCAAGTACATCAGAGGACAGACGCAGGCAGAAGTTTTTTTGTTTTACACGTCTGCATCTAAAAAGGATGGTTTTGGTGGCACCAGTGCATGAAACTCTCACTAACCTTGCTGTCATAATATTTCTCCCGTTTATCCGTCAAGACAGCTCGAATGACTGTGCCGGCATACTCGATCACCATCTCCCCAGCATCGATGTTCCTCTTGCAGAACAGTCCACGCCCGTGAATCGGAGATCTATACGAGGCAAGGACCGAGAAATTTGCTTTCGTTATTTGGAACATGAGAGAAATCTTATATTAGTCAGATTTATTGTCCCCAGTTACCTGTAAACGCCCACTGCCTCTTTGGAGATTTTTTCCAGGTGTCTGAACCTCATTGCCATGGGAAGCTCACTGCTGGTGGCTCGTCTGGACGAGTCAAACCAAGGAGAGTTGGCATCAGCATGGACCCGCTGCTTTCTTTTACCCACAGCAAACAAACGGTAGAGATTTAATCAACTAACCTGGAGGCTTTAAGCGGGAATTCATCATCGTCTTCATCGAAGGGGGCAACTAACTCAGGGACAGGTCTGTGCTGTGAAGCCAGGAAGTTGAACATATCAAACGTTGCTTTCCTGGATAGAGAAAAAAAAAACAGTAAGAGAAACACAAATTAACTTAGCAATTTTTTAAAACGACACAGAGACAAATTAAAGGGTCAGTGATGTGCTTTTAAAACTAAAAATTGCTTTGATGTGAAGCGACAGGGTCCCTCAGAAATCTGCAGGCCTTCAGCTTTGAATCGATATGAAATTAGTGCTGTGTTGAAAAAAAAAAAACAATAAACAATGTGGTTCAATTTTAGAGATAGAAAGCGATACACTGAAGCTAGTGCAGCAGTGCTCATCCTCAGCTCCCTTCACCCAGGCGTGAAGTTGCTACTTCCTGATCCGCTTGCGGTCAGGGCAGGAAGTGAACATAAGGCGGTCCATAACGTTCTTTAATGTAACCTCTTGTAGGATCCAAAATGGATCACAGGCTGAAAAACCAAACTAAGAACGTATCGGGCAAAATTTTTATATTTTAAGGCAATTTAGTGTTTTTGAAAAGCAATAAGATACATATTTTAAACCAAAAAAAAAAAAGATTTTTAATGAACGAGCAGCATTATTAGTGTGACTGGTATTAGTCAGTGCATTTACATGCAGTAAGAGAAAGCTGAAGTATTGCCTTAGTTTGACTGAAGTCCAACAGAACTGTACTTCTCTTAATTAAACCCAGATAATACGGTTAGAAAATCAGATTTCTCTGCATGTACAGTGGGGCAAAAAAAATCTTTTGGGCAGCCACCAATTGTCCAAGTTGTCCTACTTTAAAAGATGAGAGGTCTCACTTCAGGTACACTTTGACTGTGAGAGACAGAATGTGAAAAAAAAAATCCAGGAAAATCACATTGTATGATTTTTAAAGAACTTTGTATAATAGTGCAGAAAACAAGTATTTAGCACCTACAAACAAGCAAGAATTCTGGCCCTCTCAGACCTGTTACTTCTTCTTTAAGAAGCTCTTCTATCCTTCTATTAATGGCACCTGTTTGAACTGGTTATCTGTATAAAAGACACCTGTCTACACCTTCAAACTGTCAGACTCCCACCTCCACTATGGCCAAGACCAGAGAGGTATCTAAGGACACCAGGGAGAAGATTGTACACCTGCACAAGACTGGGATGAGCCAAGCAGCTTGGTGAGAAGAGATCAACTATTGGACCAATTATTAGAAAATGGAATAAATATAAGAAAATCTCCCTCAACCTTGGACCTCCATGCAAGATCTCACCTCGTGGGATACACATGATCTTGAGAACGGTATGGAAACAGCCCAGAACTACACGGGGGAGAACCGGTCAATGACCTGAAGAGAGCTGGAACTATTAGTAACACACTACGTCGTCATGGATGAAAATCCGGCAGCACTCAAAAGGTCCCCCTGCTTAAGCTAGCACATGTCCAGGCCCGTCTAAAGTTTGCCAGAGACGATCCGGATGTTCCAGAGGTGGATTGGCAGAATGTCATGTGTGGTCAGATGAGACCAAAATAGAACTCTTTGGTATAAACTCAACTCGCCGTGTTTGGAGTGGGAAGAATGCAGAGTTGCATCTCAAGAACACCATACCCACTGTAAAGCATGGGGGTGGAAACATTATGCTCTGGGGCTGCTTTTCTGCAAGGGGGGCAGGACAACTGATCCGCATTAAGGAAAGGATGAATGGGGCCATGTATCGTGAACCTTCCATCAGTGAGAGCATTGAAGATGAAACGTGTCTGGATCTTCCAGCATGATAATTAGCTCAAACACATCGCCTGGGTAATTAAGTAGTGGCTACATAAAAAAGTGTTTCAAGGTTCTGGATAGGGGTGCACGATTTTGACAAAAAAACCTAATTGCGGTTTTTCTGACAAATATTGTGATTGCGATGCAATTTTTGATTTTTACTTTCAATACTTTTAAGGGAATAAAACTAAAATTATGAATGAAAGATATTGTTACTTTTACAACACAGTCTTGTACAACTTGACACACATGCGAACAATAAACAATAACCTAAAAAATATTTATGTGGTCAGGGCTCTCCTCTGGCTTTTGTCTGCTGTTGAACCTGAAAAATCTCTAATATAAACTACATATTGAGGTAATGAGATTGTTCAATCCTTCGTGATTATTAAATACCTGAACCTAAATACCAAAGAATAATAAGACATAATGGAAATTAACTTAAACAGGTAGCTTAATTTTTTTTTATTATTGACGAGTCTTTGCCATTGAAAAATAGAAAATGAACTCTTATTAGATTTACAATTAGAAAACAAAATCTTCTGCAGTCCACTGCCATTTACTAAACATGAAACTGTTATATTGCACACATTTTAAAATAAATGACAATAACAATTAAAAACAAGACCTTATCCAGCCTTCTGCAAGATAAGACGTAGTAACCTGACAGTAGGGTTGCCAACTCCCAGCAAAAAAAATAAGGAACCACCCCCACCCTCCGCCTCGTGATGCTTAATCCACCTAATCGACTTTAATTTAATGCACGTGTAAAACAAATGCACAGAAATGAATTTTTTTTCTATAATAATTAAATAGATTCAACATCTTTCTTTGACAGAACTGCAGACTGCACAGATGGTACCTTCCCGAAGGAAAAAGTACCATAGCTTAGTAGGACACTGTATTAGACTTAATATTTGCTGTATACGATAAAGGATTTATCACCACTATATCCAATTGGTTGTAAGAGTCAGATAAGTATTTATTAAAAGCTAGACATTTTAAATGAGAATAAGAAAGAAAAGTATGTATTTGGACCCCCCCTTTTCCTGTTAATGCCCCACCTGGCCCCTGGGCAAAACTTTGCTAGAGCCGCCCCTGCACAGAGCTATGTAGAAAACGATCCTGGTGTTATTTGTCTCTCAAACAGTTTATAACTTCCCTTCAACTCATTCATGTCACCTAAAAGGTAAACCTGTTTCTCCATCACCTGTTCAGCTCTGATGATTCAGTAAGAACATCTCCTGGTTTCATCTTCATGTTTCCATCTCACCACATATCCAAACCGATATCATGACCAGCAGCTTTTACAGCTGTGGCTTCAGCAAACAGAAAGTAATATTAAATCAATTCTAACAACAGTTAAACAAGCTTAAACGTGCTGCTGTTGTTTAGCGCGACACCCGCTGGTTTCCTCTATCTGCTAAAAGTCCGCGATAAACAAACAGAAACGGGACTGCGACAGAAAAGCCGATCAGCTGATCACTGATCAGCTTCATGATTGAAGGAGCAACAGGAGAGAATGAGAAAAGACGAGGCAGCTGCGCAGCGTAAAGACACAGAATAACTCCAGCTTTGTGTCTTTTCATTCTAGCTGAAATACGGGACAAATCGTGTTCCTTCTCACCTTAATACGGAACGCGTAATATTTTCTCTGAATACGGGACGATTCCGTTTTTTACGGGACGGTTGTCAACCTGAGCGCGACAGTGGAGAGAGACTGACAGCAGAGATCTGCAGCCAGGTTCCTCTCCCGCTACCCGCTGAGAACAGTGAGAAATACATTCTGCTTTCACAATGAACAAGTCGCCAAAAGTCTCTAGCAACACATGGAAAAGCCGCTAGATTTGTCACTAGTCACTAAAAAAAAAAAAAAAAACGTTGCCAGGGGGGTCGGAAAAGTAGCTAAATATAGTGACAAAGTCGTCAAGTTGGCAACACTGCTCTGCATACAAGCTTGTTTCCCATCACCGTTTCTGATTGGCCAGCAAGCCAGAAATGCGAGACTCAACTATTTTGATTGCTGAATAGGTTTGTCACTCAAATGTCAGGGGCGGGAAAAAAACCTCAGCCTCCCGAGGTTATGTTATCGCAGGAGTTAAAAACTTAAATTTGATGCGATAAAGGTTAATCATGCAGCCCTAGTCCTGGAGTGGCCTAGCCAGTCTCGAGACCTCAATCCAATAGAGAATCTGTGGAGGGAGTTGAAAGTCAAAACATCACAGCTCAAGATCTGCATGGAAGAATGGGCCAAAATAGCAGCTACAATGTTTGCAAACCTGGTGAAGTACTACACGAAACTAGGGGTGCACCGATCCGATATTAGGATTGGATATCGGCCGCGATACTGACAAAATAGCTGGATCGGGGATCGGAAAAATGAACAGATCCACTGGCTGATCCAGGTTTTTGTTTTTGTTTCGTCGCAGCAGAACGTATTTCATGCGTCAGCTTCACGTGTGTCGCATGCTAGAATCAAAATGGAGCGAGCCAGAAGGTCGGCTGTGTGGAGATATTTCACGCTTGCCACTCCAACTAGTTCGTACAACACTACCACTTTAATCAAGGTCATCCAGAAACACTATGCTAAGGAGCACGCCGAATTCCGGCACCTCAGCAAAACAAAAGGAGCGCGGTCAAAAAGGAAAAAAGAAATCTTTGTTATGTGTAGTTAGTAAAGTCTGGTACCTTTAGACTCTTCAAGTGAGGTATAAGGTGGAGGGTATACAGTTTTTTATTAACTGAACAATGGTATCGGTTCGGTATCGGGTATCGACAGATACACAAAGCCCAGGCATCAATATCGGGACAGAAAAAGTGCGATCGGTTCACCCCCACACGAAACGTTTGACCTCTTTCATTGACAACCAAGGTTACATTACAAAGTATTGAGGTAAACTTTTGTTATTGACCAAATAATTATGTTCTGCACCATTATAAAAATAATTTCTTTAAAAGTCATACAAAGTGATTTCCTGGATTTTTTTCCACATTCTGTCTCTCAGAGCTGAAGTGTACCTATGATGGAAATTACAGACTTCTCTCATCTTTTTAAGTGGGAAAACTTGCAAAAATCAGTGGATGCCAAATACTTTTTTGCCCCCACTGTACCACAACCCCGGTTTAGCAGAGCTTTTTATAGTTAGTGATGAGACTGCGGAAGCGGGAAGAGCATCATCGGTACACGACAACACTGCAGCAATGAGTGTCACACAACCAAACAGTACAGCATTACAAAATATACTGTGCTGCGGCGTTGTCGTCCATTCCTTCGCTCATTGTTCAAATTCTGCTTTTACTCCATCTGCTTCATTGTTTACCATCTGTGTGACACTCTAGGCAAACCCGGAAGAATGAATTCGTTGCCACCTAGGTTCGTGGAGTTGAACGCACTTCTTTCAATAATTCGATTTTCTGAGTGACATGTAAACTGGGATAAATACTCCCTCTCTGGTTAAGGTATTAGTCTGCCAAAATTTAATTTAGATGTACCTGTAAACGTACCGAGTAATCATTGATTTGGCAAGAAACTACTCCCAATAAATGCATTTAGATTTTACAACATAGTGACTGAAAATAAACCTATTTTCACCTTTGTTCTATATACAATAGTATCCAACAAGACGTCTCCTTGGCTAAGGAAAACAATTTACTCCTCAGATTTATCAACATATTCTTATATTTAGAACAAAAATAGAATTAAGTCGCTGTATGTAACGCAGCGTGTCTGCACCGTGTGTAAACTTCAGCTCGCGCGCAGCCGCTGGGGTTGAGCGGCAGCTCCTCCTCAGCGTCGTCGCAGCGATGGAAGCGGAAGCGGTGGCGTTTGCAGTCGGCGGCGCCCTCAAGCTGCTCCAGCAGGAAGATGACGGCGTCGTGGACGATGCCGAGCACCCGCTGGCCGCTCATCACACCCAAAGGAAGCTGCTTCAGGTGGAAATCCGCTCGAGCGTCGAGGACGCTGTCGACCACGGCGCGCCAAGCCACTGGGGGAGAAGAATAACAATAAGGCAAATGCTTTTTTTTGTTTTTGGCATCACAAGCGAAGTAGAGGAACCACTCCCACCCTCTATGCTGTTCGCCTTAACACTGAAGCCGTCGTCGCTGGTGATTTCAAACCGCAGGTGAGGTTGATTCATTAAAGTCCTCTTCCTGTATTTCAGTGCAGGGGCGTCATCTTCTGAGCTAACACCTGCAGAATTAGGAGCGAAATGGAATTCAATTTCACACAAACACACAAAAAAACTTAACAAATGATGCACAAAGTGCTGAGTTTCACACCTGCATACGGAGCCCACTCAGAAAGGTCTCCATGACGAGAGCTAACCCACGTGTGGGTTTTACACAGTGAGGAAACGCTGGTTTGGGACGATGGAGCTGGACTCTCAGTCCGAGGACGCCTGAAGAAAACAGGAAATTTAATGCATTTACAGTAATACACACCTAATAAGTAAAACCTTGTTTTCTTTTACTAACGTGTCAAAATGTGCCTCTGTGGCTGAAAGTATTCATTTAAAAGATGATTTCTAACTACAAAATAAGCTTACCTGAAAGTAGGTGTAGGAGGAGGAGGAGGAGGAACGCTGATCTTTATTGGCTCGGGCTGACACACATTCACCGGGTCCAAATCAAGAACGTCGTTTGTTGTTGGAGCTTTCATTCTAACACCGCTGGGCCTGTTTAATAGAATCCAAGCGACTTGTTTTATATTTCTGCTTGTTCCAGTCCTTTCTGAGACAACGCCTGAAACTGTAATCATGAGTGTAGCGACACGATAAGGTCACAAGACGAGACGAAACATGATATCAGGTTGATTGTTTCACAGGATCTGTAATTGGTATGAAATAATTCCCTTTAGGATTGATCAGCCTGTAACTCCTCTGACCTTTGTCCTCATAATTAATTGGTGACGCGATGAAAACCAAATTATCAACAAGTTGTATCAAAATAGAAGTAAATTGGGCAACATTAGCCTAGCACTAAAGTAAACTCCTCCATACAAATATGATCACAGGAGCACAATGTGAGTCTATTGACGAGTGCATTTGTATGTGTCGCACAATTTAAACTAGCGCCGAGCGATGTGGGGAAAAAATGTAATTCTATCACGATGTTGTCGATATATTTCACGACATAAAATAAATCACTGTTTGTCAATCTTTAACATTCCCTGGTATGATTTGAAGAAATCAGAAGGTTATTCTTCTATTCTATTTAAAGATTAATTTTCAAAAGTTGAACATGTCATCGGACATTATACAACTGTTTCGAAAAACTTAAAAGGAGGTTAGAACTGGGCGATATGGATTAAAAATAAAATGCGTTTTTTTTTAATGACCATTTAGTTTTGATAGATTTTATTTTTTCCTCCTCCCTTTCTATTTTAAAAAAGAAATTACAAATGATCCCTTCTCGGAGTTGACCTGAATTCAAAGTCCACATAAATATATGCTGTAAAACAAGATGGAAGGCCCTGGGCAGGCTGACATCACTTTGAACTAAACCAAAGTGGTACATTGAATTTCTTTTCCTTTTTTTTCCTCCCTCTCTCGATTTTCCAAAAATTCAATCTTCACAAACAGAAACGTCAATATATCGATATAATGCATATATTGCCCAGCCATAGGTAAAACCAAATATTTACAAAGACTATAGAAAGGTTGTCTTCTAAAGTTAAATCTAGGAATAAAACGATATAAAAATGTGGGACCATTTCGACTTTAATACGGCCGTTATGGGAGAGACAGGTTAGGAATGTGTTGGAAAAAATAACTACTGCAGTTATCTAAGAAAAATAAATGCAACCGCAACGTCTGGAATGCTCCACACCACTCATAGAAACAATATCCTGTTTTTTTGTTTTTTTTTTACTAAATCCAACTGTAATCTGTTTAAAAAGGCTTAATGACTATGGAAGACTGTTTGTGCCAAAATTAGCAATAAACATAGAAATAAATAGGATGGACGGGTACAGATAATGGATGGATATAGAAATAAATAGCTCAATGAAGTAATTAACGTTGCAAATACTGCATATAAAAAAAAAGTAACCTTCCAAACTTGTGATCTATTGACAAAATAATTTAGCATTTTCAACAGTATTAATTTAACATAATCACAATTTTATTTTTCATTTTAATTCTAATATTAATGTTTTAACATTTAGCAAATTTTTTATTTCATAAATGTTTTTGTATTCTGTATTAAATCAAAATTGTTTGTTACTTTTCATTCCATAATTTATTTTTTCAAAAGTTTTACTACTCTGACAATCCCTTTTTTAAATATTTACGGTGACTTTATATCATAATTTATTTTTTCAAATTTTTAATACATTTTTTAAGTTACTGTCACTTTATATTTAATAATTTTTTCTAAAAGTTGTTACAATTTTTATATACTTTGAAAGATTCATACCTTGCTTCCTGAATTTCCTCCATTTCACTAGACGGGTCCTTTAAGAAGTCGATCTTTGATTTCTTCTTGGACGACCTTTCTGAAAGCGAAGACACCCTCTTCACTCTGACCTGATGGCATGCCGGATCGTTCTGGAAACTACTGGGGGACTCTGAACGGCCCGGTGATGACTGATCTGAGTCCGGCACGTCTGGGAGCTGCGATGGTTGTTGCTGCCTCGCTTTTCGTCTGCGACTGTTGTTGAGAATGATCGGCGCCGGCCTCGGCGTCTCCATTTCAGTGGCCATTGCTCTGTTGATGATAGCCTGGGTGGTGCACTCTTCCATCTTGGAGAAACTAGCCGGAGAAAAAGTCTGGATGCTGACGGGAACTAAAGGAGCTGGAGAAACGACGGGTTTCACCGGCATTACTCTGATGATCACTTTTCTCTCTGGAGCGACGTGGTTGGCGGGAGGAGAGATGTTCAGATCTGAAGAGCTGGAGCAGGGCTTTAATATGACACGTGGGACCGACTGGTTCAAGCTGTTTCCACTGTGGAGCATCTTGGCAATTTTGCTTATTTTGCAATAAGTCGGCGAGTTTCCAGCAAGAGTCTGAAAAGTGTTCGATGTGGGGTCTTTCACGAGAATCTGTCCCTGCCGGTTGACGAGCAACACCTGACGGACGGGAGTCTGTGGGCCGGGTGAATTCGCCGCCCGATCCCCCTGGGCTTGCTGTGATCCCCCTGGTTTCGAGCTGTCCAAGCGGATCGTGACGGTTCTGGGTCGAGTGGCGCCGGGCTGAATGGGCAAAGCGTTTAAGCCGTTGATAATGATCGGGGAGGTGACCGGATGGGGGACTGCACACAAAGCACCGGGAGAGGGAGAAATCGAGCCGATGGTCTGCCTGACATGAGGCGCTATGAGGGTGATGTTTGGATTCAGCTGGAGACACTGTTTGGGCAGCAGGGGCTTGGAGAGGCTTGCTGCAGACGGCTTTCTCTTAATGACGATGGTTTTCTTCTGGATGGTGGGAGATCTTTTGGATTCGGATTTGGGAGAAAAATCTGGATCCTTTAAATCGTCTTTAAACACATCAGTGGAATCGTTCGATGAGCTTTCGTCTTTGTTGGGAGCGTCACCCTGGTTTGAGTTCACCACACAGCCGTCTTTAGCTGAAACAAAATGACCCAACACTGGATCCAGGAGCAATTCCTTCGGAGATGTCGGACTGTCCAAGGATAATGGTACCTCCTCTTCCTGCAAGGACAGGTCGTCGATCATGGAATTGGATTCCAGGAAAACAGGTGAGGAAGAACTTTCCAGGTACTCCGGTTTGGATGTTTGCTTCTCAGTGTTTGGCTTTGGCAGAGTGAAGATGGACTCCAGCCTCTGCAGAGCAACCGTTAGGTGTTTTGTAGGTGTTCCCTGAACAGCGTGAAGTTTAGCTTTGCCCTCACTTTCGTCTGACTCTGACCCGCTGTCTGCCCCGTCTAACTGGGAGATGGACTGCGCCGGAGGGGGCTGACCAGAGCCGCTCGCTGCGTTGCACACAACTGTGCGTGAAATCTCAGAGTAATGGCTGGAGTCTTCATCCTCAGAGCTGTTCTCTTGATTGTCCTCCCCCATTTCCACATCCTGAGTCATGCCCTCCGCTTCACCGGCGCCGAGATACACGTTCTCGGCGAGGAGAGCCTCGTCGAAATCCAGCTTCGTGCTTAGCACTGAGGCCACGGCCACGTCTGCGTCGGTGTCGAACACGGTGTACGGCAGCTCCTGAGACATGAGATGAGCCACTTCCTCCTCCAGGTTATCGGGAGCGAGCGAGATCCCATTCGTTGTGGCCACTGCAGCATCTTCTGCCTCCGACGACGCCAGGAAGTCTTGCGGGACCTCCGCGGTCACCGGGGCTGTGATTTTGAAGTTCTGCGTCCCTCTGGGAGAGTGGGTGACGCCACCCTGTCGAGGCGAAAAACGTCCAGAGATGCTGGATCCTGATCTGGGAGGGGAGTGCCAAACCGGAGAAGTTGAGTTTTGTCGCGAAAGAGGAGGAGAGGCCGATCCCAAGGTTGTTGATCTAGCAGGGGAGCTGAACAAAGCACACCTGGAGCTGACAGAGCCCCCGAGACGGAGGCTGGTCGTTACGGACGGGTTGTTTTCTGTTGGCGAGGAGCTGCAGCGGCTCCTCGATGAGAGCCTGCGAGGCCGCCTGGTGTCGTCAAGGTCCCTCAGCGTGAGGATGTGATGAGATTTCTGAGAAGGAACTCCTGGAATCAAAAGACATAAAAAACTAAACGGCAGAACCAACAAAAATATTTTGGTTCTTATGTCAAAGTTTTCACAAACAAGAAAATTACAGATTTTCTTCGGCCGTTTTAAAAACATTCTGGACACTTTAGTGCAAAATATTAACCTAAATGAGTTTAATTAACTCACATTTGTTTACAATTTTTTATTGAATAATGGAATAATCCTTTATTGTTCCCAGGAGAGAACAAGGGGAAATTCAGCTGTAACAGCAGCAAAGCGACAGGAAATGGAAGCATTTAGATTCACACAAGTAGGGATGCAAGAGAATATCAATACACCGATATATCGTTATATTTTATTTCTCGATATTGTATCGATATTAAAAAAAGATACATTTTTAAAGGACTTGAATGGAACCATTGTGATGACAATCATTTTTGTAGTAAAATTAAAAGTATGACTGGTAGTTTGTGGCTGTTTTCAGCTTCTTTGTTCCAGTGGATCAACTAGATCTAGTCATAAAACTGGATGTGTTAAAGTATGAAACATGTTGGAGTGTTTAGAAAGCTGTGACAGTTCTTCTACAGTTAAATTCAGTTTTAAAAATCTCAATATATTGTCTTACTTATAGTATCGCGATATATATATCGTATCGCCAGATTTTTACCAATACACATCCCTACACAAAAGTATATAAAAAAAAAGAGAATTAAGAATAATATTTGAACATTAATGACAAAATTTTAAAACCAAAGTACTGTGCCGTTATTAAAAACAAAATGGTAAACTCAGATTTGAATGTGCAACTGAGCAGGATAATTTAAAAAAACACATTTACAGAATGTGCATGTGCATTTGTGTAAAGTTAATAAAAAAGGGTCTGTTTCAGAGCTTTTTTTTGGCAATATAACTATTTTCATCGGCTCTATTTGAATATCTCCATTACTCTGATCGAGTCCCGATTGATTTATCCTACATCAATAGAGATTCTCTGAATTTCTGATGTGAGGTATATTAATATTGTCGAAGCTTCTTGAAAAAACAGAAGTGTCAATGCTTTGTTTGGCATTTAAAATCAAACTAAGTTAAATAACCACATGATTTAAGAGAGTCTAGGAGGTGACTTCTGATTTTTAAATTAGTTTGAACTTTATCGATTCCAAAACAATTTATACGCTCTGAACATTTTTAATAAAACTTTATTTGACAGACAACACAGAGAGTACTCCCTAATTGTGAACTGGGAGGAAAATAGAATAATTTATTTTTTACAAATAGTGTGTGCATTTGTATTTAGCCCTGCTTTTAGGTGGCCAGATTGCCAGATGCTGTCAAATGTTAAAGTCTTTAGATTATTGATTTTTATTTTCTATACAATGTAAAAAGAAATAAAGCCTGGGAAAAAACATAATAAAACCAAACTTTTTCCATATTGAGTTTTATGTTCTCCAAATTAAATGCCCTACTATTTAAGATTGCATTAGCAACTCATTAAAAAATAAAAAAGTCAGACATTTTACTTACCAGGAGATGGTAGGGGACGTGATGATCCCCCTGCAGGCTTCCTGGTCTGTGTGTAGCCAGGACTCCTAGGTCCTGAAGTGTTGTGTGTTTTAGAGTTTGGAGATGAGGTTGTGGACTTTATAGGGCTGGAAGAGGAGCTGAGGCGGTCTGGGGACTCCATATCTGTTCATAAATACAATATATTACTATTGTTAGACCATAATAAAAATGGTAAAAAAAGTTGGTCTAAAAAAAAAAGGCTTATTTTGTCAGATGATCTGACTCTGCAGTCCAAATCCCATCTTTCACTGTTATTTGGGGTTTACACTAAAAGCTTTGGCTGCATTTTTCCAACCTGCTCACCTCTGTGGCGACTGGGACTGTGGACTATGGTGTGATTCTCCTCCATGTCCAACTTCAGGTCTTGCTCCTCACCAGGGAGAGGTGTGCTCACTTCTGTCACCTTACAGGTGTACTTACAGCGTCTGCGGGGGTCCACTGTGCTCCAATACAACCGAGAACATCTACAGAATGAAGGGAGAGAACAGATTTATATGAAATACAGCTAGTCAGGATGCATGTACATCAACCTCCACACAAATTCAAATAAAATCTAGATTTTCTCTTTCTTTTTACAGTAAAATCTTCCATATTTGTAAACATTGATGCTTAAATTTTTTTGTAATTTTAAGAAAAACACAAGATCTTGTAAAAGTATATAAACCAAATCAACATAATTAACATGTTATTTGCAGAAAAGGATAGAAACCCCGCAACTAGTACAAAAATGCCTTTAAGCACCCTAAAAAACCTCAGATTTGACTTTGTATTAAAAAATAAGCACTTACTGATAACCAACGGGATAAAGCATCCTCCCATTTGATGACAGCTCTGACAACACACCGAGTTTCTGAATCTGGAGAGAGCCTACAACATAATATAGAAGAACATTTAGCACAATACTATAAATACCATACGTTACAGAAAATAGATACCCTAAAATATGGTCGTTACCAATGCAAGGATACATTCTGGCATTGATACTTTTATCTTTTTAGTCCATCATTGACTTAAAGTTGTTCGTATTGACAGAAAAATCTGTCCAACATGCAAGCTGGGTGTATCAAAACCAAAATAAATCACTGCATGTTAGGGATTGGGCAGCAATAGTAATAAAACATTTGGATTTCAAAAAAGGCTTCAAATTTGCTGTTTGTTGTGTAGATATGGGTTTAAACGCCTCACATGAAGAGGGTACTTCCTCCCGACAGTTCCTTTGCTTCCTTACAAGCTGTTCAACAGAAATATTTTAGCAGAAGTAATGCCTTGTGTAAAAGCAGAGTCACTGCAGTGAGTTTGATTCAAAAGAATGAAGAAAACAGACCTAACGTGTATTTACTGTCAGAACTTCTGCAAAATCTTTTAAAACAATACGGTGCTGCTGTCACTAGCCTTGGACAAGAAGAAAATCTAATTTGAAGCAGAAAAACTCCAACATTTCATCCACAAAGGTAGAATCGCAACTGTTTTGTGTGAGTTGTGTTAACACCATGGTAATCTCCAGCTAAAAAGTTTACAGCGTGAAGTAGAAGACTACATTGCTGTGCAGGTTCAATCCGGCCACTAAAACAGTTTAAGCAAAGCAGACTTTTAAGATAAAAAAACTTAAAAACTTTCTCTGCTCTACATTGGATTGGGCCAGCCAGAGATTCCAGCTCCATCCCCTACTTAAACATGAGACAAATACCCCCTATTAGGATGATATTTAACACAAGTGCTTATGCATTTAATTACTACTAAGAAAACATGTGTGTATGCTGTGCATTTATTCTAAGAAAGCCCTTAAAGTCTACATCTACAGCGGAGAGGAAGCGGATGCTCCTATGACCCAGTGCAGGTGTGTGGAGGACAGAAGGACTCTCATTGTTGGACAGTGTCTCCCACCCAATGCATGAAGCTGTTGCTGAACTAGAGAGCCGATTCTGTGACAGACGGCTGCATCCTAGGTGCACATAGGAACTTTATCGCAGATCCTTCCTCCCAGCAGTTGTTATGAGGTTATAACCTTCACTGCTCCCAACAAACGCAATAAGTCTTTATAACTCAGCTCTGTTACTTGCCGTTTTTTCTTCACTTCTGGTAAATAGTCCCCCCTTAATTAACCTACTCAGCTGCGCATTACTTTTAATCTGAGTGTGCTCCCGCTTACTTTAACTTGCTGCTGTTACACCCAAATTTCCCCACTGTGGGACAATAAAGGATATTTCTATTCTATTCTAAAAAGACCCCAAAATTACACAAAGCCGTTATAAAACAAAAACCCCATATTGACCTGTCTTATTTTTCAGGTGGGTTTCCTGGTATTAGCAATGCATAATGTACAAATTTACCCTGCAGAGAAGAATAAACAACCAAACACATTAATTCTCACCTATTGTCATGTTTATGCTGTCTGGCTCAAGGCCTGTAAGGAACTTTCTTCTCAGATTGATCCCCTCAAAGTCCACATAAACCCGGCGGGAGACCTCAAACCCCTTCCCCGACACCATCTGGAATCAAACAACAATAAAAAACTTTTTATTCCCAAAGAAGTGAAAATTTAGAGTATTTTCTTCCTATGAAAAAAAAAGAATTATGACTTACAATAGACATAAAATTCAAAATACAATTTTTCACCCCCTCACCTTTGCGCTAACAAGATCCCTGTGTCTGTAGCAGTACACCTTCCTGTCCTGCTGGAACACGCACTTATCCGCACGAGCGCACATGAAGTGGTAATTATTCAGGCAGGTGGCGAGGCAGCAACCCACTGTGGCGCCACACTGGCCACAGCGATCACAGCGCTGGATGAAGAAGTATTATAAACAAAAAAAAAACACAGAACTTTAATGAAATTGTTTGCATGCTGTGTTCGCAGTCTCAATAATAGTTACACATTTCTAAAATCAAAACTTCCTACTTTTCCCAGTCTCATATTAAAAATGTTGTTAGAACATTTTTTTTAAATATAAACACAAATGAGCAGATTAATAAGAGGGGTAGGACCAATGGATCAACAGCTCAACAAATGAACTGAAGGACAGGTAAGTAGATCTGCCCTGTACAATTAGCTGAAAATCTTGGATCCTGACATTGATGCCAACTATGAACTCAAGAACAGATGTGGGGAACAAGCTGGCATTTGGGAAGCTCTGTGCATCTCTGAAAGAAGATCTGCATAGAAAGCATTCTAGGCAAACTTATTTTGGGAAGTTCAGATATCAATCAATTTAGTGAGTGAAAAAGTCCAGAAACGCAGATAAATCTCAATACTGTCCTCCAAACTACCAAAATGCACTTCCAAGCCAAGACCCTGCCATGATCACCACATACTAACAGTTTGAATTAATTACCAAGTGGCGCCCTCTTGAGACAGCACTGTGCACTTGTAGTAGAGCGCTATTCTGCTCATAGACCTCTGCAGACCACAGGCAGCAGTTGATGTGGGCCCACTCGTTCTGCCCCAAGTACAACAGCCGTCCGGCATCCTATCAGGACAAAGATACACTCACATCATCAGTCCATCATGTGGTAAACTGGAGGCTTTTAGTTATGAGCTAGGGAGATTTTCAGCATCCAAGACAAGAAAAAATAAACTCTGTAGAAACTCACGCTGGGAACAGCATCTCCATATTGCTGGCACAGAGCACACTGTCTGACATCTTTCATCTTAGTGGCATCTGGAGGGAGCAAATTAACATGGTAAACTAGAGAGAGTAAACTCCAAAACACCTTGTTTTACAGAAAAAAATGTCTCCTACCGTGTGGACACTCGGGGGCGCTGATTGTAGAACGAGCATCCTGTGTAACGATTAAGAACGGCGTAGAGCCAGACTGAGTCTCCAGGCCCTTGGATTCCCTGGTGTGGTACGCTTTCTCCATCCACTGTGCATAGCTGTGCTCCTGCGAAGGAGGAAGGACGGCCTCGGGAAGCATGCCACTGAAGAGCAAAAGGCAGAGATGAATAAAATCGCTGCTTAAGAGATGGGGGTGCGTCATGATTCGCTGGGTGTGCTCACCTTGGCAACTCTTCAGAGAATGAGCTCCACTTCTTCAAATGGCACGACGAAAACGAGCTGAAGGCCTGCTTCATCACCTGCCAGAAAAACAATTCTAGTCAGTTTAAATGAGAACTGAAAAACAACCTGGTAAAAAGCAAAATTGATCAAACTAAAATAAAGTTTAAAAAAAATACTTTGAGTGAGAAGGGAAAAGGAAAGAGGCTCACTTGAACATAGTGTGCTTTGGACTGATTCGTTGGCCTCTGATCGTCAGGAAGGAGTTCCTCTCCCATCAGCGATTTTTTCATCACAGCAGCAACATCCCAATGAAACGCTTTCTGAGTGAGCAATAATACAGGAACGTTTTTCAGCCTGGAATAACTAAGACGGCTTCACGAGACCAAAAAATACAACGTAGAAGATGTGAAGATGCACCCTTTTGTTACACAAGGTTCCTTCACTGTAGTCTTCTCAATCAATTTGTATTCATTTTCAAATCAGTGATAAAGTTCAGCAAGAATTTACTGCAAATATGCAATAAAGGAAACAGAAATATTTTTCCACGTTGTTTATTTTCCATACCAATCAGTCCTGGAAAATGCATAAATAACATTCCAAATTTTCCCAAAGGGTAGAATTTAAAAAAATTAATCTATCATAATTGTATTGTATTATTATTAATCTAATTGCAAGTTATGCTCTGTTGATGAGACAAAAGATGAAAAGAAACGACTTACTATTGACGTGTAACCGCCCTCTCTGAACTTCTGCTCCACAGCTCGCAGATCACATACTTGTTGCTGCGTCCTCACAGATGGGGTCTCCTTTGACTCCTGGCACTAAAATGCAGCAAATAATCTCAGCATATTTAAAAAAAAAACACCTTTCCATTGTTTTCTGGGGGGGGGCTCTCACCTCTTTACAGAGGAGGAGGTGCTGAGTGCTGCTGGAGGAGAGGAGGTCAGCGATCACCTCCTCCAGTCCGGCTAGCAGCTTGCTGTGCAGTACCTCCTTCAAGCTGCCTTGTTCTGTGTTGCGCAGTCTGCAGGGGGTGCAGGTGAAGTCTGCTTTGTCTGGCTGATTTGACATAAGCCCAAAAAGCTCCTCTGCAAACAACAAACATGTTCAACTTGAGTTTTTCCATCTAAACTACAGAAGCAGAAGGAGCAGGAGGAGGAGGAGGAAAGAAAAAAAAGTAGAGCTCACCTGATAATCCTTCACATCCATAATGAATCCAGTGGCTGCACTCTGAACACTGAATCATCTCGGAGGTTTGGTTCTCCTCATAGCACTTACAGCAGATGGTGCAGAAATGACCTGAAACGAAGCAAAAAAATCAGCACCAAACCCTTGAGAGGCTTTGGGTAATTTGATGAGCTGCCTGTGTGTTTTGGAGCTCCCACCTTTCTTATTGAGGCTGGTGCAGTCGGGACAGAGTTCATGTTCGTGGTTCCAGGCCATATCCCAGGTCTTCCCAGGAGTCACGCCGCAGCTCTTACAACGAATACACGTCATACACACCTACAGTGACACAAACGGAAATTCACGGGATTTACTCATCGGCCTCAGGTTTTCCAGCTTGATAACTCCAAAACAAGACTCCAGTACAGTCTGAGGAACCTAAAGCAGTTACCCAGGGCATTTTGGCATTCATTGGCTTCGGGTACGTTGGTCCCAAGCAGGAAGGGTGGTAGCCGGATTGGCATCTCCTGCACTGCAACACGGGCTGAAGAAAAACATGCCACTTTTATTCCTTTCACTTTCATGATTCAGAAATGTAAAGAATAAAATTTAGCTGTAAGAAAGCTAATTTCTTTCAGTTTTCAAAGCCACAGCGCCTACCTTCGTCCTCTTGCTTCTACGGCCGCACACATGACAGAACTTGCAGCGTCTGCAACACCAGTTCTCCTTGGTCTCCTCCCTGGGGCGCTCATCAGGTGTGAGGCAGAAATCATGGAAAGGTTCACAGCAGATCTGACAGAATATCATCTGCCAGATGAAAGAAATTAGGGTAAAAAAAATTCTTAAGAAGATTCTGCGTAGACTTTTAATGCTTTAACAGCTTAAGTACCTCGTGTTTTCCTTTACTGGCGCAAAGCAGGCAGACGGGCTGAGGAGTGGTTGGAACTGAGGTGAGAACGCTGAGGCCGCCCATTAACCACACATTCTGGACAGCACAGTCCTCCTGGAAATGGTCAAAAACGACTCAAATGTCTTTTTATTGGGTTTCAGAAAGGCTGCTCACTGTTGCAATAATAAATGAATGCATTATGCTAGAAGTCTGTTAATGACAGCATCAAGAGAACGAAGAAACGGCACCTTGAAAACATTTTCCTATTTTCTGAACTGTTTCACATTTTGTCAAGTTACAACCATCAACCTCATTGGGGTTTTATGTGATAAAACAACACAAAGCACGCTCAGCATATTTAAGAACTGGAAGAAAACTTATACTTTTTTTTATACAAATAAACTATTGAAAGTATAGCATGTATTTGCACTCAGGTCTCCAATGCTTTGCAGAACCCCCTTTAGCTGTAGTGAGAGCTACAACTCTTAACGTGCACACCAGCACACTGACGATTTTGCTCATTCTTCATGGAAAACAGCTCAAGCTCTGTAAATACGGATAGAAAATGCCTGTAAATCATTTTTTATTTCGGCTCATCGTCCTGCTGGAAGGTGAACCTCGATCCCAGTCTCAAGTACTTTCACGCCTCCACCAGAATCTTACCATTTCCTGCTTTAAAAAAAAAGCATCGCACAGCATGTTAGTGCCACTACTGTGTTTATTTGTAGGAATGATGTTTTCAGAGGTATGTGCAACGCTGATTAAAAAACACTTTGCCAAAATGTTTGATTTTGGTCCCATCTGACCTGACCACTCTCTTCCAAAGTTTTGCTGTGGCTTGTAACAACCTTTAAACCAATAAGTTGAATCAATAAGATTATTGCTTTCTTTCAACAATGTTTTCTTCTTGCTGCGCCTCCTTTAGAGGTCAAACCAACGGAGTGAACTCACAGCTTCCTCGTCAGCACTAAGAATCTCTGCAACTCCTCAAGTTTTAACAGGCCTCTGGACTACTTTACTGAATAATGCTCTACTGATTTCAAGGGATCTCCAGATCCGATCACGTGATCGGAAATCGGGCATGGATTTTTAAATGATCAAAATCGTGTGGAAATGAACGGATAAAACCTTATAGAACAAGCAGCTTGACGTTTTAAATTCATCCAGAGGCAGAGATTGTCAAACAGAATGTCAGTGGCTTAGTTTTAATTTCGACAAGTTCCACTCCATCAATATTCACTGTTGCATGGAGGAAAACTGCACCGCAACATCACAATTTACAGCAGGTGGGGAATTCAAACAACAATAGTGAGCTGCTAGCTAATAGGCTAATGCAGGGCAAACGTGTCGCCTCACTAAAGCAAAAATGTCCGCTGTTCAGTTTAAAATACGTCCAAACTGCAAAGCCAGCAGCCACATGTGATGTGTGCAAATTGGGTATTTCGCGTGGTGGAGAAACTAAATAAAATAAAATTCAACACTGTGAATCTGAAACGACAGTCTGACAAAACCACTGAGCCAGACGACACCGAAAGATGCATAAAAAAAAAGGAGAAAATTCCCAAAGGGCAGCGAAAAGGTCAAAAAGATTATAGCCAAGACAGGCGGACTGATCATACTGGATTACGAGCCGCGGTTTGTGGTTGCAAACGTCAGATTTCGAAGTCTCCCCGAGCACCTGGAGCCACGGTATGAGATGCCTTCTTGTCAAGCTACGAGACGACCTGCTAGTTCTTTTTTTAAAGGTGTCTGCTTTTAGAATTACCACAGATCACCATTATGTTTGTTTGTTCGAGGTCACCACCAAGCTTTACTGCGCAATGGATCGACTCAAGTTTTAATTTACAACGTATGACCCAGCATGGGCAATATTTTAGTTAATCTCTCATGGCAGAGGGTCATATACATAATAAAAAACTTGTATGGGGGGGGGCATCCCTATTGATTTCCCAATAATCTCAGTTGTTTACAGCTTGTGATTATGTCTTATAAACCAACCCTTTAAAATTCTGCATAAATTTATCCCAGAGCTGTGTCCTCTGTTCACTAATGGTCTGACAAACTTCTGAGGCCGTCACAAAGCTGCTAGATTTATACTTAGACTAAATTATAAACAGCTGAACTGTATTAGTAAAATGACTTCTGATTGCACTGGCATTTTTAAAGGGTAACTGGGTAAAGGAGGCTGAGTAAAAATCCACACTTTAGGTAGATTTTAATTTTTACAAGGCAGTTTTTCTTCCTTCACTTGCTTGAGGTTCATTGAATAGCTTCAAATCATCAAAGTGTAATTTAGCAATTCGTATTTTGAAAAGCATCTGATCTAACTTTTCGTGAAGCTAGTAAAAAATGCAATGTAGCAGTGATCAGTTACATAAACACACTGTCTTTAGAGCAAAGACTCACCTTAAAGTCTACACGGATCTTGTGCTTGTGCTGCAACACGCCCTTTTGGGGAAAGCCGTTAGTTAACCCTGTCAGCGTGTTCACTGATGCACATTCAGGAGGATTCTGGGAACGAAGCACATATTGTGGATCAGTTGTTGGACAGCTTTGCAGCTCGGTCTCTTTTACAGAAGACGCCGCCTTGTCCTCTTCATGTTGCACCCCATGCGTGTCCTCCTGCTCCTGTTGCTTCTGTAGCTTTCTGCCTGGACTGGAAGTCCAGGAAGGATTAGGAAAAGCCTCGCATTCAGTTTTATCAGCCTTAGCCGAGCAAACTTCCATTAGAGCGCCTGCATGCTTCACTCCCGACTCTCGTCCCTGAGAACACTTCTGTGACAAAACCTCTGCCACAGCTGAGCATGAGGCAGATGTTAGACGTTGGTGAGGCGACGGTGGTGTGGCATTGTGCAAATCGGAGGCTGGCTGCATCGCAGGCAAACATAACGGTGGAGAGTTCTGTAGAGAGTCTGCATAGGGAGGTGATGGCAATACAGAAGCAAGTTGGAGCAACTCTGGAGGAGAGTTCGTGGCGTTACACGGTGGTTGTAAAATACGGGGCTGTGTTTTAGGCTGGGACTGATCCACAAACTGAGGCATCTGCCACGGTAAAGACTGAGAGCCAGTCTTCAGGATGTGTGCTGGCAGGCGGTACAAGTGTATCTGCAGCTGCTTCTGCAGCGTCGGCACTGGGCTCCTGGTCGCTCTCGATTCTGGGAAAGTTTCTCTGCGCTGCGTCTCTTCTGCGTTCTCCTGTGCCTGTGAAGGAGGGGACTGCCTAAGCCAACCAGCAAGATGGGTTCCATAGTTACACTATCAATAGAAGCATGCAGCGGCGACGACCAGCGGCAGAAGAAAGGGGGAACAGGGTTGAGCACAATTTGTTAGCAAAAAGGAATAAAAGGCAGAGAAGAGTTTTTAAAAAAAAGGCATTCAGCATCAGCCAACACTTCACATATACAAGTTGGATTTATCTGGTGTGACGTATGTAAAAAAAACTACTACTAGGGAACTACTATATTTAGGGATGTCCAGATCCAATTCAAAGTATCAGCTTGAGGCAGTTTTATATGATTTGTATAAGGAATCCCTGAATGTGCTCCACTCCTATTACATGCAGTTTGTGTCCCATCTTTCTGGTGTAAGGCTTGCTAATTGCCCGAACAATTTTTTTTTCTTTCCCCATTTTAATTTGCATTTGGGATCAATAAAGTACTTTTAAATAAATGGATAATCACAGTCAGATTTTTACAGTAAAAGTGAAACTGTATTGGCTGCTGCAACTTACTGTCTGTCACGTGAACTGCTCTGTGTGCTGTATTCAGACAGCAGTTGGTTTAGAAGAGAGCAGCTGAAACACTAGTCAATAAGAAATATGACAGGACATTCTCAAAGCAAGGTTCTGAGCTTATAAAGCAGGAGAAAAATCTATGCTAGTTTTTACAGGCACATGCTTAACTGAACCCACATTGAAAATGGTTATGAGCCAAATAATCAACAAGTTGTATCAAAAGAGAGTAAACATGCTAGTGTTAGCCTAGCATTTAAGTAAGCTGCTCTGTATGAGAGAAGAGTTTATTGACAAGACAGCAGTTTGTCAAAGCAGTACATATCATCAGCAACATCTTACTAGCTTTCTTAAACTGGATAATCTGTTTAAGAGTAATAGATTATTGCAATCCTACAGACACATATCGGTCGGCAAAAAATAAAAATGGATGCTAGTATGTGTAGCATCATTGATGGTTGAGTTAAATGGGACAGCCGTAATAATTAAAGGAGGATTGTCATTTCACTGCATTTAAAAGATAGAGTTTACCAAAACTTTCAATAATCTGAATGCATAAGCAAATGCCTCACCTTAAAACAATTTAAATCAATATCATGGACAAAAAAACAACAACTGAAGTATGGACATCCCTGCTACTTCTGTTTAAGCAAAGAAAAACTGTCAACAAATGTTCTAAACCAGGGGTTTCCAACTCCAATCCTTTCAGAAGCATCCCAGCTACAGCAAACCTTAAAACCTAAAAAAAATGGCTTGTACCAGACCTCTGCCAAACTTGATGGAATGCTGAAGAGGTAGAGAGTAGCTCTTGAGGACTGGAGTTGGAGACCGTTGTTCTAAGGTGTCTATCCAAATAGCATCGAGATGGAGAGCATAATATAAATAGGAAAAACAACAATATAGAGTGATGACAATGGCTACAGCTAAAGGTGTATGAGGTTGAGTCACACAATCATACCTCTACCCATGAAACTGCTGCTAGTCCTAAAACTGCTTAAAAACATGTGATATTAATTTGCAGACCAGTTATTGGATATGGCGATAAATCTTATTATTGTGGTTATGCTTGGGGTTTTTTTTGTTGCGGCTTAAGGTAAAAGCAGTGAAGGAAAATCAAGCAAGAGATATATATAAATAAATAAATAAAAATATATATATCAGTCAAAAACTAGCAATGTGCTCAAGTAATTAAGACAACTCAACTTCCACAATAATTGTTGGTTAGGTTCGAATATTACGAGGTTGGCTTTTAAATACAAATCATATTATCCAGAATATGCCAGTTAAAAACAAAACAAAACACACACTCAGAGAAAAAAATTCAATTACTTTAAAAAAATCTATTGAATTTGGTCATTACAGTCAAATGCAACTGCATAAAAGGTGATACTGTATGCTAAAAGCACTTATTTCATTAGAAAGAAAGACTACTAATGACAAAAACAAGAAGATAGGATTAATAAACACAAACCAAGTTAGTAAATACATATTTTTTATCAAGTTATACTGTTTTTAACTAATGAAAGCTTCATTAAAAACATATATTTGAAAATCTATGGTTTACAAAAGGAGATTAAATACATGCAGAGAGCGTACTTTAATGTATAAAGTCAGAAATAGAGAATAGGAAACACTGAATTTCAAAGATTGTTAATTTGAAACAGACTGAATAAAAAAAGGAGGGAAACTGAGTAACAAACTGGGCAATGTATTATTTGGAAAGAATTGCTCATATTTTGATTTTGAATGTCTAGAGAGAACAATATGCTCTTTGGGTGTAAAATATCATAGTGGAAAAAGCACCTTCAATGTTAACAGGGGAGGAAAAAAAAGAAAAAAGCTTTTTCCAAAAATACAATTTGGCCCAGTCTTAATTAGAAGTCAAGAAGGATGGTAATTTTGTCTTTACCTTGTACGGCCTCTGTCTGCCGGTACTTTTGGGGAACGGCCGGCGATTCCTCATCGAATCAGTGAGCTGGTCGTCTTGCAGCAAAACACCATCATGAGATAGAACGCCTTCAGCACAAATACAGAAAAACACATCAGAGAAGCAAAACTAAAATCAGGATAAGACAATTGCAAAGGGGTGGTGGATGGAGCTTCATCTGGATCCCTCAAACACACAAAAAAGTGCTGCTTTAGAGATCAACGAATAGTTTTTCAAGTTTCAATGAATGCCATACAGAAGAATATCAATCAATCTTCTGAATTTTTAACTGAAATGCCAGTTTTACCAATTAAAGTCTTTTTGTCTGGGAGTATCAAAACAGAAATGAAAATTCAACAGTAGTGAAGAAGAGCAGAAGAGACAGAAAACAGGCATATGACATATATATATATATATATATACATATATATATATATACATATACATATATACATATATATATATACATATACATATATACATATACATATATATATATACATATATATATATATATACATATATATATATATATACATACATATATATATATACATATATATACATATATATACATACATACATACATACATACATACATACATACATACATACATACATACATACATACATACATACATACATACATACATACATACATATATATATATATATATCCTGGAAAAATGAATGGATGTCGAATTGTTTACTTTTTATAACAGGATAAAGGATTGATTACATTTAACTGTTCATTCAGTGATTTTAAAATCACTGAGAAACCGTCTAATACTTGTTCTTTTTATAATACCACCTGTCACTCTGAGTTGGATTCTGCAAGTTGCATGGGAACATTTTCTTCAACCCCAATTTCCTGCATTAGCCACAGAAAGGAAATAGATGGCAAAAACAAGAAAGTCTGAAAAAGCCAACCCCTTCTACATCACAGAGAAAATTAGTATTCATGGTCTTAACTATTCTGGCTTGTGACCACGCACGGGAAGTCTATTTTGATTTTGCAGCCAGGGAGGAACAGAGCACGTCTCTGCTAGTAGAAGCAAACCGTTAGCAACTCAGCTAACAGAAGCAAACCGTTAGCAACTAAGCTAACAGAAGCAAACCGTTATCAACTCAGAAAACAGAAGCTAACCGTTATCAACTCAGAAAACAGAAGCTAACCGTTATCAACTCAGAAAACAGAAGCTAACCGTTATCAACTCAGAAAACAGAAGCTAACCGTTAGCAACTCAGAAAACAGAAGCTAACCGTTAGCAACTCAGAAAACAGAAGCTAACCGTTAGCAACTCAGAAAACAGAAGCTAACCGTTAGCAACTCAGAAAACAGAAGCTAACCGTTAGCAACTCAGAAAACAGAAGCAAACCGTTAGCAACTCAGAAAACAGAAGCAAACCGTTAGCAACTCAGCTAACAGAAGCAAACCGTTAGCAACTCAGAAAACAGAAGCTAACCGTTAGCAACTCAGAAAACAGAAGCTAACCGTTAGCAACTCAGCTAACAGAAGCTAACCGTTAGCAACTCAGAAAACAGAAGCTAACCGTTAGCAACTCAGAAAACAGAAGCAAACCGTTAGCAACTCAGCTAACAGAAGCAAACCGTTAGCAACCCAGCTAACAGAAGCAAACCGTTAGCAACTCAGAAAACAGAAGCTAACCGTTAGCAACTCAGAAAACAGAAGCTAACCGTTAGCAACTCAGCTAACAGAAGCTAACCGTTAGCAACTCAGCTAACAGAAGCTAACCGTTAGCAACTCAGAAAACAGAAGCTAACCGTTAGCAACTCAGAAAACAGAAGCAAACCGTTAGCAACTCAGCTAACAGAAGCAAACCGTTAGCAACCCAGCTAACAGAAGCAAACCGTTAGCAACTCAGAAAACAGAAGCTAACCGTTAGCAACTCAGAAAACAGAAGCTAACCGTTAGCAACTCAGCTAACAGAAGCTAACCGTTAGCAACTCAGAAAACAGAAGCTAACCGTTAGCAACTCAGCTAACAGAAGCTAACCGTTAGCAACTCAGCTAACAGAAGCAAACTCTTAGTAACTCAGCTAACAGAAGCTAACCGTTAGCAACTCTGCTAGTAGAAGCTAACCGTTAGCAACACTGTTAGTAGAAGCTAACCGTTAGCAACTCTGCTAGTAGAAGCTAACCGTTAGCAACTCTGCTAGTAGAAGCTAACTGTTAACAACACTGTTAGTAGAAGCTAACTGTTAGCAACACTGTTAGTAGAAGCTAACCGTTAGCAACTCTGCTAGTAGAAGCTAACTGTTAGCAACACTGTTAGTAGAAGCTAACTGTTAGCAACACTGTTAGTAGAAGCTAACTGTTAGCAACTCTGCTAGTAAAAGCTAACTGTTAGCAACTCTGCTAGAAGAAGCTAACTGTTAGCAACACTGTTAGTGGAAGCTAACTGTTAGCAACACTGTTAGTGGAGGCTAACTGTTAGCAACACTGTTAGTGGAGGCTAACTTATAGCAACTCTGGTAGTGGAGGCTAACTGTTAGCAACTCCAAAACATGGCGGAACATGTTCGGGTTCGTGTTAATTGTGGACATAGACATCAGCGTTACATTTTTTGCCCAAGAAAGGAGCTGAGAAAGTAGTTGGAATTTTTCTTGGAGCACCAGTTAGTTATTTCTTCGAAGGCAGCGTAAGAGTCACATTACTGTTAGCCAATACGAGGTGAGATGTTTGCATATCATGAATATTAACGAGTAAGACTCGTAATCCTGACTTTTTCCCTCACCCACTCCACCGACAAACTGCAACCTCCTGAAACCGGAGTGAGAGAGCATTTCTTCCACAGAAAATGACTCAAGGCATTTATTCAAACTAGAGACCACAGCAAAGTTATTGAAAAAGTGTGAACGAGACCTTTAAGTTTCAATCAATGCATGTTTTAAAAATATTGTGATTTACATTATGTTCCTCAAAATGCTAAAGCCTCTCTAGGTCTGATCTTAAAATCTGACATGGGGTAAATAATTTTCAGTACACACCTTGTGCTAACAAATTTGCTTTCGACAGGCTTAGAAATTGGACTGACGTGGCTCGTTACCTTGTCGTGATGAAGCAACGGCGTTCAGATTGCCTGCTCTGTCCCTTTTGGTTTCTTCCTCCTCCTCCTCCTCGGATTCGGATTTGAGCAATCTGCTGTAAGAGCGTGGCTTGATTTTACGCAGCGACTGCTTCCTGATTCCAAACGCCATCGATGGCGATCCCTCCCCCACTTCTTCGGTGCCCCAGTTCACATCACCGCTGGATGCCGAGCCTGAATGCTGCCTTGACTGGACTGAAGAAAAGAAACCTCATGATTAATCACAACTGATGTATTTTTTTTTTCAGAATTCGACAAAAAAAAAAGAAATTAGCATTTCTTATTTAATAGAGAACATAGAACCCGCCCCAACCTTCCTAGAAACCTACTTTTTAGTGGTTTAAGAGTGCGGCCAATCTTTCCTTTCATGATTCGGTCACACTTCCTGTATCTGGGAGCAGAAGAAATGGGAAAACGACGTTAAAAGTTAAAAATAAAATTCCTCTGCAGACATCTGCAAATGTGTTGAACTGTAAGAGTCAACTTGCCTTTTTAAAACAGGATTGTTTAAAATGTGTTACTGGAAAGGAATAAAAAGTATTTTCATGTTTTATGTATAACATTTTAAACCATTACAGACCTCCACATAGCAGAAATCACTTTGGACTACCATGGAAATCAAATAAATGACTTGACCAAAACTCAGTTATAATAACGTTGACACACAAGATGAATTGTTGCATTGGGAGTTTGAGTTTTGAGACACAAAAGTATCTTTCTTCTATTTGAAGTATTTTTAATAAACTACTCCTATGTTTCCACAACCCTGGTCCTCAAGGCACGCTGCCCTGCATGTTTTAGATGCTCCCTTTATTTAAAACATGCCTGATTCAGATTATTGCAGTTCAGCAAAGGCCTGTTAATCCACCATAAATTGAAATCAGGTGTACTAAAGCAGGGAAACATCTAAAACATGCAGGGCAGTGTGCCATGATGACCAGGGTTGAAAAAAACTGAGCTAGTCCAAGGTAAGAGGCTCTTGATTTACACACTCCTCGCAAATGTCAAACCACTCTTCCTTGCTCCCCCCACCCCCTTTTTTTTTTTTTTTTACATTTTCTTTAGTTACAATTAGGGATGGGCATTCGATTAAACTGTCTTCATCGATCATAGGAAGAATTAATGATCGATTTTCGATTAATCATTGATATTTTTATATTAAAATTCATTGTTTATAGGCTATATTAAAAATGCAGTGAGAATAGAAAAATATCGTGTTTCCTCATTGAGATCTTCATTACAAGTGGGACACCTCTAGTGGTAGTTAAACAGAATTAATTCACGGTAGTTGCACAAAGAAAATATGCGCTATAAGCAGCGGAGCCGACAGCTAAAAGACGGTACTCATTAACACAACTGACGCTCATATTCTTTTTCTTCTCTAAAAAAAAAAAAAAAAAAAAAAAAAGTCATGTTAAACAATAACTTAATAAAAAAAATATATATAATACTTATAGGTCTGATAGTTTTGTGTTACATTTGGCAAAAAGAGTTGAGAAAGAGGATGAGAGAGATCAGCGTACCTAACAATGAATTAGGCTCATTAACAGAGTAAAAAAGACAACAACAAAAGAAACCGTAACTTATATACAACTTTAGCACTAGTCTACTGATTTTTGTTGAGAAAGATGAGCATGTTAACATGCGCTGGGGTCAGACGTGAAAGCAGCCTGGGGACCAGACTGACGATCATCAGGCTGCTGTAGCGTCTGACCTGCAGCGCTGAGATCACCTGCTGTGAGGGACAGACGTCGCTGTGATACACATACCTCCATGCTAACTTGACAAGCCTCTGGAATCTTGTTTAATTCATTTTCCACCAGTCTGTAGGGGTGCAATCTAAGGGTGGCGGAGCCTCCCTCAGAAAGTAATCGGTGAGTAAGTTTCTCTGCTCGTTGTGCATCTCGGCTCCTCCATGCTAACACCGACTTGATGCTAGGTTGAGAACAACAGCAGGATGCTCCGCTTCTAACAAGGGTTGGAAGTGCGTTCAAATACTTACAGGTTTCTTCAAGTTAAATTCAAGTCTTTTTAAGACCTTTTTAAGACCATTAATATAAAAAATTTATACCTATTTCACGCCCCTACCAGCAAAGAAAAACAAAATCCTTGAACTTGTGTTCATTTATTAGTCAAATGTAGAATGGGTAAAAGATAACCAAAGCTTAAAGTGGAAAAAAAATCCTGAGCCTGAACTTTTTTCCAAGGAGTGGGTTGCAGTGAATCCAATGCATATACAGTATAGGCAATTTGGCAAACAACTTTTAGCATTGTGCTTGGTAATGTACAAGATGAACTACAACTGAAATGTGATTTTTAGAAGTAAAGGTTATTAAGATATAAATGAAAACATGTGAAACTCAGTCAAGCCAATTAATCTGATTCATTTAGAAACAATTTAATTTAGTAAAGGGCAATTTATACAAAAAACATAAATTGTAACTTTTCATATAGTTTTTGTTCAAAACAATGGAAAATTAAGTTATAGGAAATACATTACATTGGATCTTGACTCCTCCTTTTTTAACATATTTGCAGAGGCAGTTCATTTTAACAACAAAAAACAGTAAAGTGCTCCAAGAGGTGGTAAACTGAATAATATGAAACAAATACAAATAAATACAGAATTGCTAAACTGAAGCTTCCAGTGCAATGATCAGAGCTGAAGCATTGCTATTGCTAATGTTTACTTTCTTGCTTGCAAGATGATGTGTTATTAGCATTACATTCAGTATTTTTTCCATGTTTTGGGTGATTGCTTTATCAAAATTAAGAGAACACATACATCCTTTGAGCTGATGAGACAGACGTTTCTTGAACTCCAGTGCTATGCCATGTGGGTTCATATTAGGGTTGCCAACTCCCAGCAAATAAAATAAGGAACCACCCCCCATCCGCATGATGCTTAATCGACGTAATCGACTGTAATTTAATGCACGTGTAAAACAAATACACAGAAATCAATTATTTTTCTACAATAATTAAATAAATTCAACCTCTTTCTTCGACAGAATTGCAGACTGCACAGATGGTACCTTCCCGAAGGGAAAAAGTACTATAGCTTACTAGGGTATATATTAGACTCAATAATATTTACTATACAAGATAATGGATTTCTATACATTTAACAGATGACCACTTTAGTTGTAAGATTCAGATTTTTTTTTTATTAAAAGCTAGACATTTTAAATGAGAATAAGAATGAAAAGTATTTATCTGTTCCCCCCCTTTTCCTGTTAATGCCCCACCTGGCCCCCTCGCAAAGCTTTGCTAGAGTCGCCCCTGCACAGTTACCAGCTGTCAGCTCAAAAAGGGTCCTGGTGTTATTTGTCTCTCAAACAGTTTATAACTTCCCTTCAACTCATTCATGCCATCACCTGTTCAGCTCTGATGATTCAGTAAGAACATCTCCTGGTTTCATCTTCATGTTTCCCTCTCAGCACATATCCAAACCGATATCATGACCAGCAGCTTTTACGGCTGTGGCTCCAGCAAACATCAGCTGATACTAGAAAGTCATATTAAATCAGTTCTAACAGGTTATTAAACGCGCTGCTGTTGTTTAGCGCAACATCCACTTTCTGCGCAAAGTGGGCGATAAACAAATGAGACAGAAAGAAAGACAGACAGACAGACAGACAGACAGAAAGAAAGAAAGAGACGGGACTTCCGACAGAGAAGCCGATCAGCTGATCATTGATCAGTTTCATGATTGAAGGAGCAACAGGAGAGGGAGGGGAGAGAATGAGAGAAGAAGCAGCTGCGCAGCTTAAAGACAGAATAACTCCACCTTTGTGTCTTTTTATCATTGTAGCTGAAGTGCGGGACAAACCGCGTTCCTTCTCACCTTAATACGGAACGCGTAATATTTCTCTAAATACGGGACGATTCCGTTTTTTACGGGACGGTTGGCAACCCTAGTTCATATAACTGGCAGGCTGATTGGAAACGGACAGTTTTGTCAAAGCATTTTATCAACTGCTACTTTTTTACACAGATCTACGAGCGGCTGAGCGATCGTAAATGATAAATCGTGTTCTGCAATGAACGAGCACACGTATTTTCAAGTCACAAACACGATCGTTCATCGGGGCCGCTGTGGCTGTTACTTCCGGCAAACAGCTTGTGTGTTGGAGCGCGCGGACAGCTGCTTTATGTCCGGCGTCTCGTCCGTGACGGTGAAGAGCTTTTCTCCCGCTAGTCGCATATACTAGCTTCTTGGAGCACAACACAGAAGCAGGTACCAGGCTCCCTTAGCTTCTGGCACCAGCTCCCAGACGGCTTGCCGTCTCCGCCCTTTTCTACCCATGCCCAGCGCCACTTGTTTTTAAGACCCTTGTCAACAACGACGTCTTCCCCTGGCTCCATGAATTTAGCGTCCATTCTTCTCATTTCGGGAGAAACAACCGTCGGCCCGCGTGGGATGCTGCATTCAAGAGGGCTGGTTTTTTCGGGGTTTTTTTTTTTTTTTCTCTGAATCATAGGCTGCGTTCCGTTCTCAATTATTGGTTCCGCCACTCTTTATTTATACTACGTTATTTAATCAAAATAATTGGTGGTTGACAAATCTTTTGAAGAAAAATACAATACGGATAAGTTACATACAGCACAATTTTTTAGACCCAGATATCAAAATTCAAGACTTTTTAAAGTCTTTTTAAGGTCTTATTTCTAAATTAATAAATTAAATGCTTTTAAGGGTTTTTAAGACCCCGCGGGAACCCTGTACTTATACACAGCTTCGCAGTGTTGGTAGTGAACAGAGCCTGTTTTGTTTGTTTTTTTAGTTAAAGTGGTCCCACGCCACACTTTGCTGCGACCTCTTCCTGACAATGCTACTTTTGAAACACACAGAAGCTCGCAAGAAACTGAGTCGACCTGTGGGTTTTATTTTCAGTCATCGCCCTCGTGTGGTTAAGTGTTTAATTACTGCCATATAGCAAAATTAATTGCATTCCTTCAAAACTCACACTATGCAACAGAACATGCATTAATTGATCTGTAAAAAAAATGTCATCGATGAAATTCTTAATGATCAATTAATTGATCGTCGATTAATTATGCCCATCCCTAGTTACAATCACAAACTTCTGCGTATTTCATTGGGATTTTATGGGACAGAGAAACACTGAGTACTGAGTAATTGTGAAATGGAACTGGTTTTGCCTTTTTAACATGTTTTTGAGTTGTCATGTGTTTATATAACTTATTTTGGCATATAAATCAGCCTTACAATACAGGCAGTATACCCATGTAACATCTCCAATGAACGCCTTTAACCAGCCTTTTAAGTCAGGGTTTGATTCTCACTTCTTTCTGTATTTCTGAGCCCAGCTTAGACAGACATGACTGTCTAACATGTGTCAAAGAAAGACACACACTCGGCGAATGAGGTGAGGGACTGAGGTTATGATAGCAAAATTTGTGATTTGTGTGCTATCGTTTATTTTAGACAGAGGAATATTTACATTTACATCTAAGAGGACCTTTAGGATCTGCCAGCGGCGGCTTTGAGATTTATTATCCTTCTGGACTCAGCGGGGTAAATATCTGCTCTGACTCCAGAGCGGGTGGAGCTGAAGCGGGCTCCTCTTCAGTGCTCAAAGCAAGAGGCCAGTCTGCGCGCTGCAGCTCCACCCGTCCTGGAGTCAGCACCGCTGCTCTGTGAAAAGAGTAACTAGGATATGTGCTTTACGTGAAAGTCTCCAAAAGGTCTCCGATAACACCAAAAAAGACGCTAGATGTGTCGCTTTAAAAACAAAACAAAACAAAAAAGAGTCACTAAAGGGATCTAAAAACTTGCTAAATATAGCGACAAAATCGCTAAGTTGGCAACACGGTTTCGGGGTGGAAACTCCATCCAGTCATCTTAAAGGGACATGAGAATCTCCAAACTACACACATCTTTTATTCTAACACCGAATATACCGACATGGGCACTGTATGGCATGGACAAGTTTGCAAAGCAGCCAATCCAGGACCAGCATTCATATTCCTTGGTGCTGATTGGTTGTACCCCCCCAAGAAGAAAGATCCATATTAAGGTATATCTGGAGTTTGAACTATTAAAATAGGCAGCTATAAGTGATGATATCGTGCAGCCCAAGTTTAGATCAAAAAGTACTAATGAGGTGAAATGGCCCAGTCAAAGTCCAGACCAAAATCAAAAGAAGAGTCTGTTGCAGGAATGGAAAATTGATGTTCACAGATGCTCACCATCCAATCTGACTGATCCTGAGGTATTTTGCCAACGAAAGAGAAAATCATTTATTTTCCTTCCACGTCACCTTTACTTACTACTTTTTGTTGCCCATCCAATAAAATCCATTGAAGTTTGTGATCGTAACATTCCAAAGTGTGAAAAAGTTAGCAGGGTGCGAATACTTCTGTAAAGGCATTGTACAACAAGTGTTGACGGTGACTGGGAATTCCCGCACATTTAGGGATATTGCAGCTTAATTCATCTAAATTAGGCATAAGATACTTTTTAAACACCTGCTTAGACGACACATGAAGCAGGAAATGGAAATCTAATGAAACATTTTAAATGTACATTCACTAACAAAGCCGTTTCCTCAATATTATGGGCTCAAACAGTGACTCACTTCCAAACATGCTGTGAAAACCAATCAGAAATTACTCTGTGTCTGACAAACGGTCATGCAACACAAAAACCCGACCCAGTAAAACAAAGCCCATCCACTTACATGCAGCACTGTTTCTTGGTGTTGGGCCCTCCGAATTTCGGCTTATCCAGGCAATTAACGCACTCCCCGCAATCGTCCTCTATCGAGCAGCCTTTGCAGATTCCACAGCGCCTTGAACGGACTCCTCCGGGTAAATACTGACTCGCGATTCTCCTCCTCCGGAACTTGTGGGCCTTTTTCCGCCTCCTGTGCTGGATGCTCTCCTGAGAGACAGCCCACTGTGCCCTGCCCTGATCAGAGATGTCATCATCATCGTCATCATCATCATCATCATCATCAGCCACATCTGCAGGTGAGACACAGAGGAGGATGGGTAAAGAGTCGATACAGCATTGAATCAGCATTAAATATGTGTAGGCCATAAGGGGATGGCAGAGCTTTTCACACAGCCTGCAGGGGGCGTTAAAGGCTTCAGTTCGGTGACTGGAGCTTCATTACATGCATTGATAAGCCTTTTATCCGATAAGGAGGCTTCCTGCTGATATGTTTTTACTGGCTGCCTGGGGAAATAAAGCTGTTTTAAAATGTGGGTGGCTTGATGAATTGTAAAGTCACCCCCAAAGTTTATTACAAGTGGAAAATCCCTTCAAACTAAGGATGTGTATTGGCAAGAATCTGGTGATTCGATACGCTTCACAATACAGGGGAGACAATACAATATAGTGCGATACAATGAGTAAGACTATATATTGTGATTTTTAAAAAAACTTAATTTAACTTTTGAAAAACTGTCTCAGTATTCTAAACACTCCAACCTGTGTCATACTTTAACACATCCAGTTTTATTACTAGATCCAGTTGATCCACAGTAACAAAGAAGGTGAAAACAGCCACAAACTATCAGTCATACTTTTAATTTTACTACAAGACTTACTGTCATCATTAATGGTTCCATTCAAATTCTAAAAAATAAATTAAAAAATCGACACATTACTTTTGAATATCGATATATCCTGACAGAAAATATAGCGATATATGGGCGTATTGATATTTTCTTACTTCCCTACTTCAAAACATTTGAGATTTAATCACTTCTTAATTCCCTTTGTAGAAAAGTGTCAGTGTTAAAAGACATTAAAAATGACTCAGAGGTTTGTCTTAAGTAATGCATCTACAGTAGGCGTGTGCAAGCATCACTCTTTGCCCTTTCCACTACGTGTTCAGTGTACGTGGTACATTTCAAGACGTCCGGTCTCAAGACATCATCAGACATAGCCTCCCAAAAAAAAGAAGGAAAAAAAGCACCAAGACATCAAAATAACCATCAGACTTCAGACAAAACAGAGGCACAGAAGGAATCATCCTGATGTTGGCACGGTTCAGAGGCCTTTCTGGCAACTATTTGATAAAGTGACTCCAGAGGGCGCCATTGCTTCTGCACCCCTTAAACTCGTCTCATTTTAGAAGCTATACTGAAAAACAGATGGTTGCATGTTCTGATTGCCAGGAACTTAAAAGAAGAGAGACTTTAGTTGTGTTTCCACTATCAGAACTTCAGGGTAGTTTAACCAGATCTTTTTCTGATGGGGTAATCTGTCGGCCCGCTCCTCTCAGCCGCTGTGTCTCCACACACAATCAGCCCTATGCCGAATCAGCTAATGAAATTCGCATATCACAACTGTTTCAGCAGCGAGTAGCATCACTGATCAGGGCAACAAGGCGCCCAGAGCAGCAGAAAAAACAAGAGATCGACATGGAAGGAGCAGGGCTTGTTGCTGTGTTTCTGTTTGCCGTTATAAACTGCTTCGTTTGTTTGGCAACGTCTGCTCATTTCTCTCTGAATTACAACCAATCAGTGCGACTTAACCACAGCTCCCGTCCAGCAACTCGATCGGGTCATTCCAAGTACATACCCCCATTCAGGTACTGAGTTGGTTCCTGAAACGGCCCTGCCGGCCCGGCCCGATGAAGTGGAGACATGCGCATATCGGGAAGGTCCGGTCAAATTACCCTGAAGTTCCGATAGTGGAAATGAGCCTTTTTCTGTTTCTCTGCTTAATATGAAAACATCTAAGATGAGAAAATATCAGGTTTCTCTACCCAAATCCACCTTTTGCCTGAGTGCCCCCTCTCCTCCATATTACGCCCTTACGCTCGACTCCATGTTATCTGTATGGTCTGAGGTCTGATGGCTATCATCTTTCTCTCTCTCTACAAATCGACAACGATCGCTCTGTGCTCTGATGATGTGTTCTTGGGATCGGAGCAAGTCCTAAAATGCACAACGCATCAGTGAGTTCATTTGTCAAGCAGCACTTCCTCACCTCATTATGAGTGAAGCTCACTCGACCAGTGTTGGGTAAAGCTTTCCAACAGCGGTGGCTAATCTGTGTGTGACAAAAGATATTTTTGCTGGCAAATATTTTTATACATTGAACTTTTAAATATTTGTCCCCTCTGCAAATTAACTTGGAGAGTTGCTAACAGAAATGTGCTCATTACTATGAGATTTTAAGTGGAATTTATTATTTCAGTAGATTGACAGTGTGTTTTTTTTTTACACTTAGCATAGCTTTGCTAAACAAGAAAAGATAAATCTGCATAATCATAACATTCTAATGAATTAAACCCACAGACAAATAAACTATCTCAGCAGTAACAAACAGAATGAAATTGCCCTATTTTAATGCAGTAAGTAATTACAAAGTAATTTAGAGTACTAAAAAGCAACAATAATGCCTGAACCCTCACTGTGTGCGTGCATAGTTGTGCACTTTGATCATTTTATTACATATAATACACCTTTCTTCTTTTATTTAGATGCTTTTATAGTAGCTTTGTTGAGTTTACGTTGATAAATATGTGTGGTCTAATAGCTAAATGGTCTCAAACAAGATTTTCTTCCGACCGTATTTTCTTCTATTACAAATTTTATTGAAGATCACTAAACTTCCTCAACATACCATCACACTAATATTATCAAGAGACGTTTTTGCTATGGTAGAGCATTGGTCAAAACTTCAATAATTGTGGATTACCTGGGAAAGAAATGTACTCTAAAGTTAAAGGTTGATTCTGCAGGTTGTATTGCAATGTTTCACAGATTCTATGATCTTTAGTTAACTTCACACTTGAGTCCATTCAAGACCACTTTAAACACACCTTGTAAACAAACACTGACAATGATTCAAAAGATCAACATTACCCCTATTCTTGCTAACTTTGCTGAAGTAGCTAGTTTTTTTACAGAAAAATAACAGTTTAAATTGATATGTTTAGACCAAAAGACTGTGTTTAAAGTGTTTAGACCAGTGTTGCCAACCATCTCCGACAGAAAGTAGCTGAGTTGATCCAGAAAGTCGCCAGATGACCACACACGCTAATTCGCATATTGATGATGTCATCACGACATGCTGCGATGGCATTCCTGTTTACATTTATTTTGCTTATAAATCAACTTGTTTTGTGAGTGGATGAGTTCAACCGAGAACGGTTTATGATTGGTCAGTCGTAACGTGATCATGCTGCATGCACATGAGCAGAATGTTCCCTTTCCGAGTGCCTAGATGGAGGATCAGGATGCAGAGCAAGCCGGGTCTTTTAATCTGCAGGAAACATCGATCGACGACAGCTCTACAGAAAGCAGCTAAGGGTTGGAAATGGCCGTAAAGTGGGTCTGGAAAGTAGTTAAGTTGGCATCACTGGTTTAGATACAGTTTATTTCTTTTACTACATAAGTACAACCTCAGGTATTCTGATTCAGTAACAAACTAAACCTAGGAATGATAGCAAGGTCAGAATTGTCATCAGAACCCTAAATCCACCTCAAATGTATCTTTATAGAAATAGTTTGTCGCAGCACAGATTATTTAACAATCACACTGATCATAACATCTAAGGACAAACTGTTTTTTTTTTAAAGTTGGCAATTTATCTATGGCTGATTGTTATGTTTTTAGATAGCTTCATTCATCAACAAATAAAATGAAACAATAAAAATCGTTTAACTTGTATATGATTTTTTTTAACAATTCCAACAAAATCAAAAAATAAGGCAATTGGACTCAAGCTTTTGTTTCTTAAAGATGTTTCATGCAATTATTTAAAAAATTTCCATATAAATCTTAAGATTAAATTTTATATGATATGTCAAAAACAAAGAAACACTTGCTCAAATCCAAGATCATCTTGGGTGATTTATAGTTTGAGTTGTGTTGTTAAATTACCACCAAAATAAAAAATGCAATACCTTTAAATGACATGTTCCATATGAATGAAAAACCAAACCACAAAGAAATTATGAGCAAACTACATTTAGATGTTTTTTTCCCCTCCTTAATTAAAAGTGCAGAGACAGAATCATGTCATTACTGATTCTGGCTACATCTAACTAACAACAGATTAAAAACACAATCTGCTGAGAAAGTTTGTTTGAAGTAACCTTAAATAGCACAGTACGATTGGATTTAAAAAATATAGGCTGCAAACCAGAAAAAAAGCAAAAAGGTGAAGATAAACACAAAAACTTTGTTATTGCCTCATCTAGTGAAAAACAAGGCTGCACTCTTTTTGCTTAAACTTAACTTACCTAAGATAACCTCTTACACACACATATATATATATATATATACACACACATATACATATACATACATACATATATATACATACATACATATATACATATACATACATACATACATATACATACACATACATACATACACATACATACACATACATACATACACATACATACACATACATACATACACATACATACACATACATACACACATACATACACACATACATACACACACATACACACATATATATATATATATATATAGTAGGGGTGCACTTTTTCAGTCCCGATACCGATGCCTGGGCTTTGTATATCTGTCGATACACGATACCGATCCTATTGTTGAATTAATAATAAACTGTATACCCTCCACCTTATACCTCACTTGAAGAGACTAAAGGTACCAGACTTTATTAACTAAACATAACTAAGACTTCTTTTTCCTTTTTGACCCGCTCCTTTTGTTTTGCTAAGGTGCAGGAATTCAGCGTGCTCCTTAGCATAGTGTTTCTGGATGTGCTTGATTAAAGTGGTAGTGTTGTACTTTGCAGTATTACCACCTCCCCTCGAAACATTTACTTTGCAGAGATTGCAAACTGCCGACGAACTAGTTGGAGTGGCAAGCGTGAAATATCTCCACACAGCCGACCTTCTGGCTCGCTCCATGTTGATTCTAGCATGCGACACACGTGAAGCTGATGCATGAAATACGTTCTGCTGCGACGGAAAAAAAAACAAAAAAAAAGCACCTCTGGATCGGCCAGTGGATCTGTTCATTTTTCCGATCCCCGATCCAGCTATTTTGTCAGTATCGCGGCCGATATCCAATCCTAATTTCGGATCGGTGCACCCCTAATATATATAGTGAGAGGTTATTTCAAGTAAGCTAAGATTAATCAAAAAGAGTGGAGCCTTGTTTTCCTTCTTTTTTTAAGGCTTTTTAAATTGACATTCTAATTTGATCATCTAAAAAGTCACATTTCCATATTTGTTCATCCAGTGCCAATTATGTGAAGAGTTATTCAGTTCTACTTTTGTTGTATATGAGAAAAATGTTAGGGGAGGGACTGTACCTTCTGCTGCGGGGGAGAAGGTGATGCCCTCCCTCTCGTGAAGTGGTAGAGCGCTGAGTCTGGGAATGTCATCCGGCACCAGGGCCCGAGGCTGCCCCAAGGCCACAGCGGCTGCCCGGCACACGTGCTTGATCCTTGGACCTATGAGTGGCTGTTCCTGCACACAGACTCATGGGTTAAAAACATATATTTTGACACAATTTCAAAGTCTTGTTTGAGATATAGCAGCATCATAAAATAATCAACATACTGGGATTGACAAGTCTTTTTCGTTCCTTCAGTGCCTAGTGGACCTAATTAGCATCACACCTATATTTTACACTAATAGGTGCAATGTTCCAATTAATAATTTCTAATTTAACATTTGAGTGATAGCAAAAACAGCAGTAATAACATTTTCTTTTAAATTACACACAGCTGGACTGTGACTGATTAGGCAATTAGTTGCACTGGATTATATTTAAAAGGTATACGACTGTGTGTAACTGGTGTTCAAAATATTACCTGTGGACAGTACTCTTTAGAAGAAAGGACGGCTCTCCTCCTTCTTTTCCTCCTCCTTCCACTCACTTGCACTTGTGATTCCCTTGAGCTCAACTACAAGTCCAAACAAAGTGGAAACATATGCTTTTAGATACAAGTGCATCGAATGAAACTTGCCCTGATATGATGATATATTTGGACTAAACCAAAAGGGCAAATCCAATGGTGCATAAGCAAATATTTTTACTGTTTTAACAATGTTTTATAGAAAACGGAATAAGGTATTGAAGACCCTATTGTTTTGTTTTTCTAAGCAGAGCATTAAGCCGATATCACAGGGCAATACACAACCATATACTACTTTCTCTGGTATTCCAGTTTAAATTAATTGTATTTATTACGTTAATTCTCAACACAAATTTTATTCCTACCTGTGACAGCTTGAGCTGCTTCTGCTGATCAATCTTGATTAACTGGACTTTGGCTTTCTTCAGCAGGTGCAGCATCCGCTTATTAGCTCCACTGAGGCCAATCCGATGGCTGGGCCCGCCAACTTCCAACACATCACCACCGGGTTCCTCTGTCACTGCCGCATCTTTATCTGATGGCAAGAAAAAGGCAGATTTATTTACAGTTTTGTTGGTCCAGAACTAAGCGCCTTATTTTAGACAACCATTTGCTTTAAACGTCTTTTAAAAGAGGAAATAAGGAGGATGGTATACTGACTGTTATGTCCCACGCCTTCTGCTGGAGTTTCCTCAGGAATTTCCACACCTGCCTTGACCACCACAGACACTTTCCTCACCACCCCTGGAGAGTCCATCTCCTCCATCATGATCTTGGGCCTCCGTCTCTTCCTGTGCTGGAAAGTCAAACCGTCGTCCTGGTCCGTCTGGTCCTCCTGAAAGCCGGACTGGCTTTTCTTTTTCTCTGCCAGTTTCAGGGTCAGTTTCTTTAGGTTTTTGTAGATCTCGACGTGGCTCGCGCCTGAACCGGGCTTGGAGGAGATTTTTGATTCAAGCAGAGAGCTGTCCAACACAGATTTGGAGTAGCTGTCTAGCCCCTGTGAGCTGCCGTCGTAGCCCGATTCGTTAAGCGACAAGGTGGGCTTTGTGTCGTCCTTCTGCTGACTTTTCAGCCATGTTGACAGGGGACCCTTTGGAAACGGAATCATTTCCTCGTTAAGGAATCTCTTTGGGGTTTTGATAACACGGGAAGACCGTCCGCTTGTTACAGTCGTATGGGTATTGTTGGAGCTCTGGGATAGCTGCTTTGTCTCCTCCTCCGATGGCTCGATACTCGCACCCTGCCGCTCAGTACTGTCCACAGATGGGAGAGGCTCTGGCACATAGGTATAAAAGACATGCCGTGTGCGAACCCGACCGATCTTTGGCCGCTTGTTAACTGAAGCGTCCGCTGATGGTTTGCGCCGATAGCCGAACAAAAATCTGCCTCGATGCCTTTTGTGTGCCCTCTTCACTGAAGTCTCAGCAGCTTTGCCCTGGAGCGACATTCCAACCTCTTTTCCACTCTGGGCTGCAGCCTCTGGAGAAGCACCAGAACCTTTAACCACTTTCATCATCCTCTGACGTTTGTGAGAGGACGTAAAGGAAATAGTGGCTCCACGGGCAGAGTGCCGGGTGTGACCCATTTGAAAACCACTTTTGAGCTTTTCAGATTCTTCTGCCTGAGAGGTCTCAGAGTCCGCCAACACCTCGCCTTCTGCCAGGACCGTTCTGTGAGCATCTTCTGCATCTGCCTGAGATAAACTCGACACCGTTTCATGAGCTTTAGTGTCACCAACTGATTTGGTTCCTCTTGGCTTCAGTGTTGCCTCTCCTGCTTTACCGATAATGCCAGCTGATGTTGTCCTGCTTTGTCCAGCCGAGATTTGCTTTCCTACATGTTTGGCTTTTGCCCCTTTGTTGTGCACTTTAATAACCACTTTCGGCGATTCTTTGTCTTTAATTGGGCTCTCCTTAACATCCTGCCCTTCCTTGGGAACTCTAGGTACAATTTTTCCAATCAGACCTGGCTTTGGGGTCTTGGGAATAATTTTTCCAATTAGAGGCTTTGCTTCCGGCCCCTGGTCTGAAGCTTGAGGAGCCTTGGCCTGGCTGATTGATCTCTTTGAGACGGGAAGTTTAGGTTTTGGTGGACAGACTCTTGAGCTCCCAAATCCAGCAAAATCTTCCTCCTAGAAAAGATTTTAAAATAAATGTTACAGTTAGTACAATAAAGTAATTAGAAATGTTGAGATAAGGACATATTATTTGTATACCAATGCCAATTTATGACAAAGGATCTTCAGTTAAAATGATATATATATTTTAAACTGAACAGATAAAGGTACACGTATAAGAACGTGTTAAGAACTTGCTTTCTGAGATGGAGAAATTACAGATGGATACGCAGAATTTAACAAATAAATTGGGAATTTGATCAAATCAGTCTGGGTTTTACTAACATGTTTGTTTTTACTCTTCATAGAGATGTTGTTACAGATAGGCCTCATTGGCTGGTGCAGCTTTTTATCAAGTTTACCTGCGCCCAATTAGCCGAAATCCCACAGAAAACTAGTTGCAAGATGATATATCAAGTCCTATCAAAAGAGAGAGGGGAATTTATGAGTGTTAACCTTTCTAGTGGTCCTAAGTAGCTTTTTGTTGGCTTTGATATTAACTGCATCGTTATACCCTCATTTGTAAGCCTCTTTGGATAAAAGCACCTGCCAAATGCATAAGCAAAGAAAGTTAGCAAGTCACCTCAGCACTTGTACAGTATGCAAAGGTCACCCATGGCATCAGCAAAATACACATTTAATGCAGACTTTGCAACTATATGTGCGGCCAGATAATACTTTAGCATAAATAGCACTGAATAAACAACTGTCAAAAACAAAACAAAAACCCAGCAGGAGATTTCCACTGAGTGGGGAATTGTGGCGGAATAGAAAATATTACTGTAAATCATGTTACTCTACTTTTAATCATTTTAATTTCCATGTCTGAAGAGCTTTTATTTTAGAAACAGCCACTTCTTCACCTGCATATAAAACAATTAAACCTTTGCAAAACAGTAAAAGAAACTGGAAGGCAGCGTTTGAAGAGCTTCAAAACCAATTTTCTATTCCCAATAAAGATCAGGGCCCGACTGATATTATCGGCCGATAGGTATTATCAGCTATCGGTAAAAAAAAAGTGCAGATATATATATATAAAATTTATTTTTTTAACCGCGAATTTGTGCACCTTTTCAATGTTGGGAAAAATGCCATGCAAATTATGCAATTGGGCTACTTATCCAGCAGATGGCACCATATTTGTCAAGTCATGTTTTGTTGGTCCAGTCCCTAGGGGTGGAGCCACCATCGACACACATGTGAGCAGCTCAGTCTGAACATTTAAGACCAGAGTTGTGAAGTGAAAGCAGCAGAGCTGAGTCAAACCAAGTCTTGAGCATATTTGTTGTCAGTTGGACTGTCAAATAAGCAATGACAAAAATGTGTTTCCCCCCCTTGCATCCTTCATAAGCTTAATGTGTGCCTCGTGTTGAAATGTTAGCGTGTAAAAAGTTTTGATAACCTGCATATTTCCTTGCTTAAACTTACATCTGTACAAATAAACGGCATAAATGTAACTCCACAAGTTCGTATTTAGCATCTTAACTGGTGCATTAGATTAAATAATGTATACAATGTTTCTTTGCCTTCAAACAAACAAACAAACAAAAAAACCATAACTGCAGTATACCATCCATGCAGAGTGCACGCTTGCAACGACTCCATTTAGTCATACAGTGCAATAAAGTAACAATGAGACTGAAGCAGCGGGCTATCATAAATATTAAAATAATCCGTGGTGGTTTCGTGAAGTATGGGTTACAGCAGCAAAAATTAATCCTCAATAGCGACTTTGCCACCATTTTAAAATCCACTATCAAAAACCGTCTGTGTGTCATATAAGTGCCATAACGTAACAGTTTGCGAGGCTCGAGAAGAAAAAACTCGGGGCGAGCGCTACAATGGTGTTTTGCAACAAGGAGCGCAGAGCCCAGTGTAGACTCTTAAATGAGTACTTAGAAGTTGGCGGCTGCGTGCTTTTTACTTTACTATTATTATTACGCTATATATACACACGTGTTATATTTTTTAATGTATTACAACATCGAAGCATCATACGGTAGAGTGAAGATAGAAAAGCAGCAGTAGTTAAAAACACTGATTCTATGCTACACATTATCATAAACTTTACACAATAAGGCATTAAAGTAGCTGCTCTCTTAATGATGGTTCAGTGTAATCTGTATGCAGATAAAAGTTTCTTGTTATTGATATTGTATATTTTATGCTGATTATTTTTATTTTGTTACAGATGGAAAAAGGTCGTAGTAAGGTGTGGGACTACTTCACCAAAGATCCATCAGGTGATGCCATCTGCAGCATTTGCTCAGCTTCAGTAGTTCTGTGTTGTTTTTTAAAATTATTGTTAAATAAATCTCAATTGCATTATTTGGAATCCACAGTGAATTATTGAGACTGTTCTTTGGTGTGTAATAGACCAGGAAGAAATATGTGAGCATCACAATGGGCAGAGAACACAGGTTTTAAGCTTAAGCCACTTTTTTTGTTTTTTTCTGGAGGGGAATTTATTGGCCATTATATCAGCTATCGGCCTTTGCTACTGTCTTATATCGGTATCGGACCCCAAAATTTATCGGTCGGGCCCAAATAAAGAGTTTATTTTTCCGGTTAAACTGTTATACAATTACCTGATAAATATATACAATGAGTGTGGTAAAAACTGGAACAAATACATAGAATTCGGAAAGAATAAAACTGACTATATCACTAGCTGATTGAGATTCAGACAAGCCTCCAGTCTTTTTCTATCTTTTTAAAAATAAATTGACAATAAAAAAACAAACAGAAGAAATGAATATTTCACAATAGACATCATTACGGCACATGCTTCAGATTATATTGCAATATAGATTAGAGTCCATATTGCCCATCCCTTTAGCATTTTGGGTACTATAATCTGTCTAGTGTGAGCACCGACAGCAGTTTAACTCATCCAACACATTGGTGTAAAATTGGAAAATAAAAAACATTTATTCAATCCCCAACAGTCCTTTACAATAGTGACATATTTACGTTGGTGTTCATCTTCAGAGGTTCCAAGTTCACATTTTAGGAATCTCTGTGTTGTTTATCCCTGAAATTACCCGTCAACCCACAAATGTACATGTCTGCAGTGAACACTAAATAGGAGTCAGTGCTGTTCATGATTTGATTATCAGGTACTCGCCCAACAGAAACTGCATCTCAGCATCTGCTGCAGCCCAGCTCTCTACCGTAACTCCTCTGTTGCATCAGTGTAGTTTTGACACAGCAAGTGAAACACTTCATTTATTTCTGAAGCAATGACCACAATAGAAACTTCAACCATATTCTTCCAAAGATGGATTTTTGCTGTCGACACTTACTGGTAACAGAATCGGAACAAAAACACTCCTCAGTGCACCCAGCATTTACTGATTCACGGACCCTTTTACTTTCCTCAGCACCTGAGAGGTATAACTCAATTCATATTACTTACATCCATCTCAAACGTGAGCAATCTTCAGAGTGATCACCAGTAAAAACCCTCGGATCATCAGCACCAAAGAACACTGAGTGGTATTAGGTGACGTGGAGAGCTACAGATGAGCATTATTGCAAGCTTTAGGAACAGCCATGTTGACTGTTACAGTCAACTGCAAAGAGATTGCATCAGTCCTGCTGATGTCCAACACGAAAGCCCATCCCTGGGTTATACAATAAGACTTCACATACCAGTAATTAATTGACTGCATCCAAGCGGACTACAGGCAAAAAAGGGCTTGCATGCATGCAGAGTACCAGATGGAAGTCATCTCACCTTCTATTTTGGAAGATGGATCTATTAGCCCCGCCCCGCGGATGACTAAAAGCCAAAATAAAAGACTTTGCAGGTTGTTTGATAAAGGTAGAAGTTTTGAATCCAACATTAAAATTAGGATATAAGGTTATGTCAATGTATTTAAGGAAGCCTTTTTTTTGCTAACCTTAAAATAATTATAAATGAACTCAAAAAAAGTGCGTCATATAACAAGCTGATGGTTGATCCATTGAAAGAAAGAAGTCCTTGGATGTTAGATATTTAATACATAGGGAAAAATGTCTGATTTCTCAGTATTTTACCCATCTAACATTGTTTGGAGACAATCAAAAAGAAAACCAAACAATTCTGCACCATGACAAGCAAGACAAAAAAAAAAAAAAAAAAAAAAAAAAAAACTTATTTCAAATGAACGCTTTGGCCAGTTAAAGTGACGGAAAATATACAGTTATGCTAAGAATTATGCTTACCCATGGCAGCTTTAGGTTCAAATTAATCTTTTTATTTGGAAAAGATGTTTCGTCTGACTGAAATATATATGTAGTTTACAGCAGCACAACCAGAGTCCTGATTTGAATCAAGTAGAGAACATGTAAAAGGAGCTAAAGATTAGGGTGATGGCTATAAAGCCTTATAACCTCAAAGTTTTGAAACCCATAAGAAATCTTAAAGAAATTATAGGACGCATTTTACTGCTGCAATTCAGCCAAAGGGCGTTTATAAATTACCTAGAGTAATTTAAAAAAAAGAAATTATTTTACCCTGATAAAAAAACACCACTTGGACATTGTTTTATTATCTTTTTGGAGATGTCCATGTCATTTTCAACAGTAACAAACTTCTTGGTTAAATGAAAATAAGTATAAGTCTCAATTTTCTAGGGTCTGGATATTTTTGCCCTAATTTTAAGTTGACAAAAGCTTTTGGGTAGTTGTTACAGCAACTCAAAATCTCACTGTCCAGAGGAAACATTCACTTGTCTCTGCAGGCATTTGGCAATTTTATTTGCAGACCACCTGAAGCCAGCAAAGGATCAACATGAACCCCTTACTCACCTTTGTCTGATCATTAACTAGCTGCATCTATATTTTCAATTTACTCTAAGAAGCTGGTAATGTATTTTTAGAGGTGGGTAGTAATTAGTTACATTTACTTGAGTAACTTTTAGTAGTTTTACGACACCGTACTTCTTACTTTTCCTTGAGTAATATTACTATAAAGTATTGCTACTCTTACTTTAGTAACATTTCTGTATACTCAATCTACTGAGCAATTTCAGTGAATGAAGAAAACACGTGTTGACCAAAAAAAAACCCTCCAGACCAACAAACCTACAGTTTATGTTAAAGTGAGGACTTGTTTGTACACAAGTGTTGTTGTTCTGACAGACACACACACATAGATATTCAAAAAGCAAAGTATCGATTTTTTAAATAGGATTTGAATGGAATCATTAATTACTAGTCATTTCTGTAGTAAAATTAAAAGTAATATGATTGGTAGTTTGTGGCTGCTCTCAGCTTCTTAAATCACAATTTACGGTCATATATATATATATATATATATATATATATATATATATATATATATATATATATATATATATATATATATATATATCTTACAGTATATATTAGTTACAAAAGTGTAAAGTTCAAATTATGTTATATATTAGATATAAATTAGCTAGATTTGTGTCATTTTAGTCTTTAAAATGCTACCATTCTCCATCTAAAGTCAGTCACTCAGTACTTAAGGAGCATTTTTACAAAATACTTTTCTACTCCTGTGTATTTACTTGGGTGACAACCTTTTACTTTTACTTGAGTAAGAACACATTAAAGTGGTGCTACTCTTGAGTACAGTTTCCCCGCCTCTATGTATTGTAGGATTGGCATTCAATGCTACTAAACGTGCGTTTCCCTCCCGCTGCTTCCTCCTTTCAGCTGACCTTAAAAAAAACACACCGAGCAGTCAGCTGACAGAAGCTCCAACGTGGAGAAAACGTTTTAACAACGACAAAGTCACCGGAGAGCCGCTTTCTGCATGGAAAGACCAACCGGCCAAATCACATCGGAGGATACCAAAGAATGGTTGCCACCAACAAAACGCCTTTTACTGCGGTGCTCATACCGCCAAAGTTTCCGCCTCATCTGTTTTTAGTGCAAACACTTCGCTGGACGGATATTTATACCTCCGATACAACTTCCTATACCAGTTGCGCACAACAGGGCATCAGTGGCTGCATTAATATATGCAGAAGTAATCGCACAAAAACAGCCAGTAATAATCCCGTCTGAAGCTTTCCCTGCAGGAAAACAGCTTCGTGCTACAATGCTACTGTGTGTTATGGTTGTAGCTAGCTAGCTGCACATAAGCTAAACTATCCTTTATATAACAAACATGATTAAATTATGTTTTAATATCGCTCCTTTAAACAGGAGGGTGCTTCTTGTGAATTTAAAGATGGTTTCCATCAAGCCGACTCACCTCCTCGCTGTTGCTGGAGTCGAACCCCACATCCCTCCGCCGGCCGTGTTTCTCAGCCGCCCCCAGCAGCTGCAGCAGGGACGGATCCTCGCTTAACGCAAGGCCGATGTTGACGGGCCTCGGCCCGGCTGAGACCAGCTCTCCGTGGTCAGAGCCCAATCTTCCGCGTCTGGTCCGTTTCTCCGAGCGCAGCCTGCTGCGAAGCGAGAACGGCCGACCCGGGAAGCGAGCCCTGGCCGGCGGTGCCTGGGAACTAAGAGCGGTGGTGGAAGGAGACGATAATCCTCCACCCGATGCCGCCATTATATTTACTACAACAACGGAGACGGGCGCGCGGGCAGAGAGGATCACTGCAGCGGTGCGCGAGGCAAGATGGGTCTGCTCGAGGCAAAGGCGCGAGAAAGGTGCATCATGGGTAGACGAACGTCGCCTGGGCTGTACGACGAGGTGGGCGACTTCGCATTTAACGAGTTTCTATTTTAGTTGTGAATTTGCACAGCTTTAGAGGCGAATTTAAAATGACAGCGTTGAGATTAAATTTACGTAAAATAAAGGCTTAAAATCTAAAACCTCACACCTAATACCTGACTTCTGCTAAAAATGTTAACATGTAGTTGAGGTTCATATCTAAAAAAAAAACAAAAAAACAGGGAAAGCCACATTAGGTTGAAATGCACTCAGAAGGCAAAATACCTTAATTTTTGTAGATCATGTCCTGTGATCTGATAAAATTGAAATTGGAATATTTAGAGGGAAAAGGGGGAAACTCACAAACATCACAGTCAACTGTGAAGTACAGGGGTAGTGACATCATGTTTAGGGGTGGGGGGCGTTTAGCTGCAAGGGGGAGTGGTGTACATCACAAAATAGTAGGTATAAGAAAATAACTGATATTAGGAAATATTCGTGCAACATCCGAAGCGATACCTCACTACCAATTCAAAATTACAATACCCAAGAACTCAATCATTGTGATGCAGGAACAGATACAATCAACACTTCACACTTGTCATGATGCAGAGTCCTATAAATGGTGCAGTTTTTAAAAATATTTTATTATGCTGATTCCAAGAGATTCGGTACACACTTAACTGAAACCAAAAACTTAAATACAAAATATTCCCACAACCCAAGGAAGAATTGCTTCGCTAATTCACTATCAATATCAAACTTTTAGGATAAAACAGAGGCGATATTAACAATAAAAGATGGCCTTTGCGACATGATTGCTTCGCAAAAATAAATCCTGATTATTTACACACAGAAAGACAGGTTTTCAGTGTAGAGCATTTCACTAAAGAGGAAAAATAAACAATGGTCCTGAAACAATCTGAAATGCGGTGCCTCATTTTGCCTCATAAACTTGTTCTAAAACATCACGTTAAAAACTTTGACCTCGCAACCTGAATTACATGATGTCATCCCAGTGTATCATCTCTGGTCTACAGCCTCCTCTGTCTTAATATGGGAGGTTTGATGAGCCTTTAGGGTACTTTCTCTTGCAAAGCTCTCCCCGCAGGAAAGGCAGGTGTATTCAGAGCTGGGAGCTTTCAGAGCCCGAGGGCCATGCTGGTCTTTTCTGTGTGCACGCAAGGCTTCAACTGTAAGAAACATGCAATCACAGTTTTCTTCAGGACAGGGGATTTTAAGCTCCACAGAGGAAGTCGAGTCACTGTGTCCTTCATATCCCTTAGAAACCTCTTCTTGCTTGATCTTCTTATCGACTTCCACCTCTTGAGATGTGGACGTAGGTTCACAGGTTCGCTTTTTGCCTTTTTCCCAGAGATCACAGTTAGCAATTTCCTCCTGGTGCTGCAGGAGCTCTCCTTCTGTCTGAAAAACACTATCACATTTACAGCACTGAAACGTGTCGGCGTCTTCTGGCTCAGCCTCCTTCTCGGGATGCATTGCGATGCGATGTTTGCGGAGTCGAAAGGGAAGGGGGAACCTGGCGCCGCAGACCTCGCAAAGATAGCGCCGCCCCCCGCAATCCTTTCGCCTGTGTTGGTTCAGCTGCAACATAACAATCGGTAAGGAAGTCATAGATCAATATTTACGGCACACACACACAAAAGATTTGAAGAGGTAGCGTTCCCACCTCAGTAAAGGTGCAGAATCTTTTCTGACAGAGGGAGCAGGCAAATGGCTTTTCTTCGGTAAAGTGGGTACGTTGGTGCTGGCTAAGCTCTTCAGGGGTGGGGAATGAGCTATTACACTTATAGCACATGAACAGCGTATTATTCTGCAAAAAGATAATCAAATTAAAAAACAAAACAAAAAAGCAAACTCCATATTTCAGCTGTTGACGAAAGATGATGCAAGTTGACCGCAATACGCACTGGATTTTAGCAAAACTCAAGATCTGACCATTTTATAGCAATGCACACACATCAGGCAGAACATTGTTTTCTGTAAAAGCACACTTCCTCTTATATGCAGGGTTACTTCGTATGTTATCTGCTAAAATTCCATCCTATTCCAGATTTTTCCACAATACTCAGTCCGTTCTCTCCCAAGTTTTAAGCATAAATACAGAAGTTCACTATTTATTAGTGGCACAAACGTCTACAGTGGTCAGGCTTTCATTATAGAACAAGAAACCACAGCATGCCAGGATGATGGATAAAAAGACAGACAAGAACAGATAAACAAAAGAATGGATCGAAACACACTGATGCTTAAAAAAAGAAACAGATTAATATTAAACAAATAATCAAATACTATGATGTAATTTAAAGTGAGGAAACGCTGAGTCTGATCCTCGCTGAACTAATGTTTATTGATTTGCTTTAACAGATTAACTAGTTCACAGTTAGTTCAAACTAAACACTAATCAAACATGACTGTAACCAGAACCAAAAGAGGCTCTGTTACTCATACATGCTTTTCCTACCACAGTTTTTTTTCTAATCAATTTTCAAACATTACACTTGGATACAGCATTGTGAACAGCAGCTTCCTGGGCCTCCTTGTGAAGTATGTCAACTGTAAAATCAGCAGTCCTCCTTACATGTAAACCATAACATCATATTTCTGTGCTAACATTTATCTTTTTTAATTGGTCCCATGTAATATTCAAATTCTTGTGAGAAAGTGAATTTAGGGTGTTCATTAGCTGTAAGCCTTATTCATCAAAATTTACAGAAATAATGTTTCAAATACATTATTTTGTGTATAAAGAACCAGTTCATGAGATTCACCTTTTGAGTCCAATTACGGATATAAATGAACGTTTAGCAATATTGAGTTTATTTAGATGGAGCAAAGCAATCCAAATTGTGGACTAAAAAATAAATAAATCAAAACTACTACCAAAAATAGGTAGGTAACATTTTTTTGTTTTTTTTATGTTTTTTTCTTTCCAATAATTTCTAAAACTTTTCAGCACCTGAAGTTCACTGCTGATTATTTCTTTAGAATTTGAACTGATTTTTTCATATACTACTCTGCTGCAGTAGAAATTGTGATAAATTTAAAGAAAATGTTATTTCATATGTATTGGAGAGTTTGCTAAAATAATTCCTTTATATTTATTTATTGTTCTGGTCTCTATACCTGCTGCAGCTGATGTGTGTACTCGTCACGATGGCTCCTCTTGATGTGTCTCTCCTTGGATTTGAGGTCTTTGAAGACGATCAGACAATGGAAACACTGCAGACTCTCATGGTGATCTATATTTAAATGACAAAGGTTTAGAAAGTAGCTCATGGTCAGTTACAGTGCCTATAAAAAATTATTCACCCCCTAGGATGCTTTACTTTTATTGCTTTTACAATTCAATCACGATCACCAAAATTTGCCCCCCAAAAAATTACCCCAAAAAAACAATGTCAAAGTGAAATACGTGTTTACATAAATATTCACCCCTTTTTAAAGTGACTGACCTAATTCAACAGAGGTCCAGTCAATTGGTGCTAGTAGTCTGACTAATAAGTAGAACGGCGATCACCTGAGTGCAGTGAGTGTGTCTCAAGTGATAGTAGTATAAAGACACCTGTGTCTGGAAGGTCCATTCACCGGTTATTCAGTAATAATGGCTACCATTACACCATGAAGACAAAAAAAACACTACAAGCAAAACAGAGAAAAGGTTATTGAAAAGTATAAGTAAGGGGATGGATCCTGTGGAGTTTGGTTAAATCTATTATCAACAGATGGAAGGAATATGGTAAATCTGCCTAGATTGACTCTGCTTACAACTGTTGCTCTGGTTCTTCAGTCGAAGCTTTATATGGGAGTGGAATGAGAAACCCTCTGCTGAAGAAAGCTCAACTGGAGTTTGTCGAAAGGCCTGTGGGAGACTCCATGGTCAAGTGGAAGAAAGTTATTCGGTCTCATGAGACAAAATGGAGCACCAAACACTCCACATCACCACAAACACACTATCCCTACTGTGAAGCACAGTGGTGGCAGCATCATGCTGTGGGGATACATCTTGGCAGCAGGCCCTGGAAGGCTTGTAAAGGTAGAAGCTAAAATGAAAACCTCAAATATAGGAAAATCATGGAAAACAATTACTTTCTACAAGAGCACTACGGCTTCAGAGAACATTTGTTTTGGAACAAGACAACGACCCGAAGAATCCAGCTAAAGCTCCAAAGAAATGGTTTGAAGATGACAAGGTGGATGTTCCGGAGTGGCCCAGTCAAATTCGATCCCCACACATCCTGACAGAGCTTGGAACAGTTTAGCAGGAAGAAAGGAGGAAGAATTGCAGCGTCCACAGGGGCAGCCTGATTAGACCTATCCACACAGATTCCCTACCTTGATTGTGGCCAAAGGTGCATCTACTCAATTCAATTCAGTGTTTTTGTATAGCGCCAATTCACAACAGATGTCATCTCAAGGCACTTAACAAGAAGTCATTTCAATACATTTATACAAACATTCCAATCAGTTAAAAAGTTTCCTATTTAAGGAATCCCAGCAGATTGCGTCAGTCATTGGCGTGAGGTTGTGTCCCGTTGATGCAGACTTTCCAACCACAGCAATCCTTCAGCAATCCCTCATACTGAGCAAGCATGTAGCGACGGTGGAGAGGAAAAACTCCCCTTTAACAGGAAGAAACCTCCAACAGAACCAGGCTCAGTAGGAGCGGCCATCTGCCACGACTGTCTGGGGGTTTGAGAAGACAGAGCAGAGACACAGAAGGAACAGAAGATCTGATATAAGAGAACTTTCTATGTTACAGAAAGTAAAAAGTTGATAACAGGACACAGTGGATGTTCAGTTACTGGGAGGATCATCCCAGTCGATGCCCCCCGTCCAACAGGGCATTGCAGCCAAGCAGGATACCAGACCAGGTATATCTTCTATGGAGAGAAAAACAAAGTTAACAGTCGAAATAGCAGAATGTACTGTAATACAACTGGAGAGTCGTAGTAGGAGAGAAAAGTAACAGAGTGAAGAAAATTGGTAAGTCTGTCCTCCAGCAGTCTAAGTCTATAGCAGTACTCAATACTGACCCAATACTGACTTTTAAAAGTTGAATATTTGTGAAATCACTTGTTCAGTTTCATATTTTTTATTTATCATTTTGTAGGAATCAGTTTTCCTTTCAACATTAAACGGTGTTTTTTGTTTGTTTGTAAATTGTGTCAAAAAAGCCAAATTATTCTAATCACGATTGATTTAAAAACAACAATAAAAAGAGTAAAACATCCGAAGGAGTGAGTACTTTTAAATATTGTTTGCACATTGCATTTGTTTGCATGTCTACATTTTGCAATTTTAACTTACATCTAGTGCGAACCGGCCAGTTAATTTCGTTGAACAGATAATTAATGACAATAAAGTACCTACTCATCTATTCATTTATCGAATTGCAACATCCACTATGACTTTGCATGTTCTTTGTAATGCTGGTACAGTAAATATCAACTTACAGTACTGTGGGTCAGATTTGATTTCTCCAGAGGAGGACTTCATTTCATTTCCAACAATGACTTGCTCTATCTTCACCATTTCCATGCTTATGCTTGCAACGAGCACAGATCCGCATCAAACTGGAAGATAAGCACATAATTATTTTTTTTTAAAAACAACTTAAACAGGAAATATTTGTGAATTATCATTAAAGACACCATAACTGCTATATGTCTCATCAATGACTGCGATAAATATAAAAACCTTGTAACATTATGACAGCTCTTGCAGCATGATGGAGGGCACGAGGCAGCACGAAACAGAACCGATTTGGTTTCTTCTCATAAAACATGTTGAAGAAAATGTCTTATGCCGTGGTATAATTTATGCGAGGGTTAAATTATCAATATTTAACATAACACAAATCCAAAGTTGCTTTTGTACCATCTACGGCGTCCACGTAAACGAAGCCGCGAAGAACCGTTCTGCCCCTGTCACGTGATACGGGAAAAGAAAATCTCGCGAGATTAGGCACTCAACCACAACACCAAAGGGAAATTACACCTATTTTTTCTCTACCCTGCTCATCTTTAATCTGCTCTAGTTTAAAAACGACATCTAGACGTCTTTAACTTGGACAACATTGTTCTACACTAATAGCGGGTTAAATAAAATGTAGTTTGGGATTTGTGAAACTTCAATAATGGCCGATTTCAGCACTTTTTGTGCATCTGGACCAGACCTGATCTGCTCCAGCTCCAAAACTACATAACCTAGACATTTTAAACTTGAACTAGATGATTCTACACTAATAGCAGAATATTTAAAACTTAGATTGGGATTTGTGAGACCTATATTTGATTTGTAAAACTTCAATAAAAAGACATATTGGTATGTTTTTGTATCTGGACTACACTAGAATTGGTCCAGCTAAGAAACTACAGTACTTAGACACTTCAAACCATGGACCAGTTTATTATTTACTAATGGCAAAGTATTTAAACCCAGTTTGTAATTTGTGAAACCTATATTTAACATCAAATATGTTTCCCACAAAAGGTTTTCTCGGAGTACCCTCACACTTATGCCATTAGTGTAGAATAAACTGGTCCAGGTTTGAAATGTCTAGGTATTCTAGTTTTGTAGCTGGAGCTGTTCTAGTGTTGTCCAGATGCATGAAAAAGGATTAAAATGGCCTTTGTTTGACAAATCCCGGAAATGTTTCACAAATCCCAGACTTGGTTTTAAATATTCTGCCACTAGTGTAGAATAATCTAGTCCAAGTTGGAAATGTCTAGGTATTGTAGATTTTAAACTAGAGCAGAATAAACATGCTCAGGGTAGAGAAAGAATGGTGTAATTGCCCTTTAGCCATTTCCTGAATCGGAAGCTAGAAACGGTGTCGTGCGATGTCTCGTCAGAAATGCTATCCCCTGCGTCGGGAGCGCGCACGTAGAAGGAAGCGCTGTTCCATGTGACTCCGTCACAATCACAGCCAACAACACGTCGAACTAGTGATGTTTTATATTTGAAAAGGTGAAAACCTAGTGTCTTTATTTCATCGTTCTGTTTGTGGGTTACCACAGAAAAAAAAATAGATTTATCTTTCTAACGTGGTGTCGCACGGTCGGCTTAATAAGAAAACGGTCACGTTTTGGATTTTTGTTTTGGATTTTTGTTTCTAGCAGACAGAACTTTTGGCGTAAAACATTGATAAAACATTGAAAGAAATTAGTATTTTTATAGGAGATTTTGAAAGAGTCGTTGACTTGCCGAGAACAATTTATATTGAGTGTAGTTTGTGTATGAAGCGAGTTTACACAGACGTGACCGTTTTCTTATTAAGCCGACCGTGCGACACAGGGTTAGAAAAAATCTATTTTTTTCTGTGGTAACCCACAAACAGAACGATGAAGTAAAGACACTTAGTTTTCACTTTTTCAAATATAAAACATCACTAGTTCGACGTGTTGTTGGCTGTGATTGTGACGGAGTCACATGGAACAGCGCTTCCTTCTACGTGCGCGCTCCCGACGCAGGGGATACAATTTCTGACGGGGATAAATACCTTCGCACGACACCTGAAACCAACGGTGTGAATCCCCACAGCCTGCTACCATAGCACAGCATTTCGCATGCAGACCAAAATAAACTTTGTCCTTCCATAAAAGCCAGATTTATGGAGTATATACAAACAATAGTTGTCCTGTCAACCATTTTTCCCACCTGACCTGTGGCTCTCTGGAGATCCTTAAAAGTTGTAAGTAGTATGTTGTGTACTAATGCAACTAAACACGCACATCCTGCAAATATTTTTTTATTTCCCTGCTCAGTTGCACATTCATAAATCTGAGTAGCCTATGCCATTTTTATTTTTAAATAACTGCATAGTACTTTGGTTTTGTAATTTTGTGATATACATTCAATGTTCTTCATTTTGTTTTTTGTTTCTCCTGTGAATCTAATTGCTTCTAATACCTGTCACTGCTACTGCTACAGCTGAATTTCCCCTCTGAGAAACGATAAAGGGCGATTATATTCTATTCTTCCATAGGTGTGTAACTATTTTCCAAGGACGGATCAAGCAGTGCTCTGTGAGATTGTTGCCTTCTTTAAACTCCACATGATCCCAGATTTTCTTGGGGTGTTCCTTGCTCTCATGATGCTGGTTGTTTACCCATGTTTTCTAACTCCAGAGGCCTTCACGGATCAGCTGTATACTGAGATTAAATTATACAGCTGGGGTCTCATTTATAATGCTTGCTTATGTACAAAACAGGCTCCCAAAAATGCATAAGTTACTTTCTACGCAAACTTTGAGATTAATAATTTTTTGCAATGGTTCCCAGTGAAATGCCCCACAGCAGTCAGTTTAAATCAATGCAGAATATTCACTAGGCACTTTGCATTGACCGTTTATGGCAGAAAGTGGGTGTGGAGGAGGCCGGATGTGATCCAAAATCACTTGAGCACATTTCTATGAAGAGTGATTTACAAAGCGGAAATTGCGTTCAGCTGCGCATACTCAAAGTTTTATACATTGGGAAAAAAATTTGCACAAGTACTTTTTTATTTTTTAGCTTAAGTACAGTTTTAGTAAGAACTCAACACAGTTTTTAAGTCTACTTTTAAAAAGTATTACCTGCGCAGAATATTGTTTGGGGCTCACAAATACACTCAACAAAAATATAAACGCAACACCTTTGTTTCTGCTCCCATTTTTCATGAGATGGACTTAAAGATCTAAAATTCATTCCAGATACACAATATTACCATTTCTCTCAAACATTGTTCACAAATCAGTCTAAATGTGTGATAGTGAGCACTTCTGCTTTGCTGAGATAATCCATCCCACCTCACAGGTGTGCCACATCAAGATGCTGATCTGACATCATGATTAGTGCACAGGTGTACCTTATACTGCCCACAATAAAAGGCCACCTTGGAATGTGCAGTTTTTTGCTTTATTGGGGGGTCCGGGGACTCAGAACCGGTCAGTATCTGATGTGACCACCATTTGCCTCATGCAGTGCAACACATCTTCTTCGCATAGAGTTGATGAGATTGTCAATTGTGGCCTGTGGAATCTTGGTCCACTCCTCTTCAATGGCTGTGCGAAGTTGTTGGATATTAGTGGGAACTGGTACACGCTGTCGTATACGCCGGTCAAGCACATCCCAAACATGCTCAATGGGTGACATGTCCGGTGAGTATGCTGGCCATGCAAGAACTGGGACATTTTCAGCTTCCAAGAATTGTGTACAGATCCTTGCAACATGAGGCCGTGCATTATCTTGCTGAAACATGAGGTGATGTTCATGGATGTATGGCACAACAATGGGCCTCAGGATCTCATCACGGTATCTCTGTGCATTCAAAATGCCATCAATAAAATGCACCTGTGTTCTTCGTCCATAATAGATGCCTGCCCATACCATAACCCCACCACCACCACGGGCCACTCGATCCACAACATTGACATCAGCAAAGCGCTCACCCACACAACACCACACACGCTGTCTGCCATCTGCCCTGAACAATGTAAACCGAGATTCATCCGTGAAGAGAACACCTCTCCAACGTGCCAGACGCCATCGAATGTGAGCATTTGCCCACTCAAGTCTGTTACGGCGACGAGCTGGAGTCTGGTCAAGACCCCAATGAGGACGACGAGCATGCAGTTGAGCTTCCCTGAGATGGTTTCTGACAGTCTGTGCAGAAATTGTTTGGTTATGCAAACCAATTGTTTCAGCAGCTGTCTGAGTGGCTGGTGTCAGACGATCTTGGAGGTGAACCTGCTGGATGTGGAGGTCCTGGGCTGGTGTGGTTACACGTGGTCTGCGGTTGTGAGGCCGGTTGGATGTACTGCCATATTCTCTGAAACGCCTTTGGAGACGGCTTATGGTAGAGAAATGAACATTCAATGCACGAGCAACAGATCTGGTTGACATTCCTGCTGTCAGCATGCCAATTGCACGCTCCCTCAATGCTTGTGGCATCTGTGGCATTTTGCTGTGAGACAAAACTGCACATTCCAGGGTGGCCTTTTATTGTGGGCAGTATAAGGTACACCTGTGCACTAATCATGATGTCAGATCAGCATCTTGATGTGGCACACCTGTGAGGTGGGATGGATTATCTCAGCAAAGCAGAAGTGCTCACTATCACACATTTAGACTGATTTGTGAACAATGTTTGAGAGAAATGGTAATATTGTGTATCTGGAATGAATTTTAGATCTTTAAGTCCATCTCATGAAAAATGGGAGCAGAAACAAAGGTGTTGCGTTTATATTTTTGTTGAGTGTAAATGGAAGAAGTGCAAGTAAAACGTTGCAATGGCGTGCCTGGCGCAAAAAAAATATGGTGGGGGCAAAGAGGAAGATGGCATGCCACAGACAGAAAGTGCTGCAATGGGGCCAGGATGCACGGCTCCAGCGGGTCGGTAGATTTAACACCAGGCCCAGTTCACCACATAGATCTTAAATCCCCCTGTAATCATCATAAGCTATCTATAAAAACACCCCCATCCAGATGCTGCCAGTGGCATGATCTTCAATGAGCGCCATTGCATCCATTGTGCAGCATTATGCAGAAGTGTCACTGCAGTATTTATATTTCTACCCATCACAATTAATGCATTAAATTGCTATATAATCTTAAGACGTACATGTGAACATACTGTGATATACTTAATTCAGGTTCTCTTTTATTTCCCGCAGCAAGATTAAGAAAGCTTTATAAATGAGACCCCAGATCTTTTGTCAGTGCCCGTTTTGTGGAACCAGATCCTGAGTCAAATGAAACTAATGAAACACTTGAAAACCAATAATAATAATAATAATTTGTGATACAAAACAGTGGCAAATATTAAGACCTAATACCTTTGTCTGAACTGGAAGCAAGTTAGGTTAGGTGTTATTTTTACAGCGGCACTTCAACCTTGTTGATTTGTCTCATCATCCATGCAATCAGCACACAAACTATCTTTAGGATCCAATATATTATGCTTATATTTACTTTTTCAATGTTTTAAACATTTTTTAAATCCACTTTCCCACTTTTTATAAACCCAGAACATCCATCCTACATTACAGTTACTTATTTTTAAATGGATAAGTAAAGTTTTTCCTTGAAAACTCCTACCCATTTATTTTTGTAAAATTCTCAGGTCTTCTTAAGACAGGCGTTTGTAAGAAACTTTGCGTAGCTAAATCTACTGTATGTGACTGAAATAAAGAATAAATATTGGCATCTCAGCATCAGCTTGTTTTCACCCATACCAAACTCCTAAATGGTCCAAAAACAATTACAAGTTTCACATTATAGATCTTTATTTTTATTCTTATCCAACACGGCAAAGACATCACTCAAAGCTTCCCGATGAGGTGAAAAGAGAGTATGTTAACTTTTGTTTAAATATTTTCTCACGGACATAAGGTTAAGAGCACATGGAGACAAAATGAAGAGCTCAAGAAGTTTGAAGGTATTTAAGCCACAGCCTGCTTCTGCTGCTGCTGGTATTCAGCAATCCGGCTTTCCATCACGGGCCTGAAGTGCCGGATCAATCCCTAAAAACAAAAAAGAGATTAATTATGCCCAATATAATCTACTGTGTGAGGGATTAAGTGACATCTAGTGGCACAAATTGTACATTACAAACAGGACTGCTCAACTTTCCGAGTATAGAAAAACAGTCAGTCACAAAAGATAGGCTCCATAACAAGTACTTATTTTTTTCTTTTGTTTGACAGCAAGTTAGTTTTGAGTGAATCAAATGCGGATTAAATGCTTTGTCTCACTCTTTTTGTTTTGTATAAACATCTTGACAATTATATTTGCACAATACTATTTCATTTATTCACAAATCAGTTTTTACTGAATGTTTAAATCACATTTGAAGTGCCAAAAATATATAAACAAATACTAATCACAGAGTTACACATCTGCCAAACTAAACCTTTAAGAGTTCTGATTTACTTTTACTTCATTTTATGTTTATTTAAAAACATAAAAAACATAAAGTTCACCAAGAGTTTATTGTACATATTTTTACAGTAGGCAGGGTTTAAATATTGAACCTGAAAAAAAAAAATGCAAAAAATAAAAACACGAAGTGGACTGACGCTGGAGTAAAGGAAGGAAGAAGAGTGGGACACAAGGAAGGATGCAAGGAAAGGAAAACAGGAAAAAGAAGGAAGGAATAACAAAAGTAAGGAATGGAGTTGGGACACAAAGAAGAAAGGAACAACAGAAACGAGCTAAGACAAGGATGGAGGACAAAACAATTAAAGGAAAGTAGTAAGAGCAGAGGTAAGAAAGGAAGCATGCTAACACACGAAGGAGGGAGGACCAAGGACACAAGTAAAAACAAAAGGACACAAGGAAGGAAGGGGAGTGGAAGACAGGAACCTAAATATGGACAGAAGAAGAAGGTAGCTGAAAGAACAAAGGAAAGAAAGTCAAGTAAGGACTGGAGGCAGAATACAAGGAAGGAAGGAAGGAAGGAAGGAAGGAAAAAAGAGCTAAGATACTACAATATAACGAGAGAAGAAACCAGGAAAAGACAAGAAAAAATAAAGACAAGGAAGAATGGAGACAAGGAAAAATGGAAGTAGGTTATAAGAAAGGAAAGAAATGATACAGATAAAAAGGGAATGAAAGGAGGAAAAAAATAAGAAATGGTGGGAGGACACAAGGATAGAAGGGAAGAAAAAAAAAACAGGAAGGACAAGTAGTAAGGGCACCAGTAAGTAAGGAAAAAAGGAAAGTAGGACACAGAGGAAGAACGATCTCGGACAATTAAGAGAATGAAGTGGGACACCAGAAGGGAAGAAAGGAAGAGCACAAGGAACAAAAGAAAAAAAAAGGACAAGAATTGAAAGAAACATTACTAAAGAATGTAAGAGAAAACAAAGGAGTAGAGTTATGATCCAAACAAGAATATAGAGTTAAGACTAAAAAAAGAAGGGGAAAGAGCAGAAAGGAAAGATAAGAAGGCAAAGAAATAGATCCACAAGAAGGAACTTTCTCGGTCCACAAGTTAGAAACGATGGTGAGGCACAAGACGAGAAAAACAAGAGAAAAGAAAAAAGAAAAGAAAAACAAAAAGAAAGAAAGAAAATCAGGACAATGAATAAAGGAAAAGAAAAGAAGAAAAGATGGACAAAGATAAGTCTGTAAATACAATTCCAGAAAACCAAATCCTGGAAAGCAATAAAAACAAGTTCTAGACACTGTCAGACATTTCTGGACTGTGTGGGAAACAAACCAACATAGAAGGTCTCAGAAGAATCATTGTGGGCTTCACCTGTAATTGTTAAAATGAACTCTTTGCAATCCTAATCTCTTTACCTGTACGGGCCATGCTGCACCATCACCCAGCGCACAGATAGTGTGTCCCTCGATCTGCTTACTGAGCTCCCAAATCATATCGATCTCTGCTGGCCGTGCGTCACCACGAACAAAACGCCACATCATCTGATTCATCCAGTCCACTCCTGCAGAAATAAACCAGAGCACAAAAAAAAAAAATGTATCGCATTGTTGTTAATGAAAATAAATTCTCAAAAAAACAAATTAACAAGTAATTTACCCTCCCTGCATGGCGTGCACTGGCCACAACTCTCATGTTTGTAGAACTCAATCAGGCGGGCGATGGCTCGGATGATGTCAGTCTGCAAAAGCAACCCTAATCAACCAAAGCACCAGAGGTTTGCCAGAGTCTTAACTCGCTGCAGAGGTGATAGACTCACAGATTTGTCCATGACGATTAGAGCGGCCGTGCCAAGGCCAGTCTGGGCTTGAATAAGGCCGTCGAAATCCATCAGCACCTCTTCACAAACGCTCTTAGGGATGAGGGGGGTTGAGGATCCTCCAGGGATTACAGCCAGCAGGTTATCCCAGCCTCCGCGTACACCACCTACCGCACAGATGTTGGTTTCAATTAAGTTAGGAATAATAATAAAAAATGTAGTAGCTCTTATGTTAAGCCGTCCTAATCTTTGACTCCATGACCTCTGTTCTGAAGGAGAACATGGCAGATGGATTTAGCTCATCGCTTTGTTACCTTTCTATTTAATTACAGTATTCAAGAGAAATACAGATTTATAAAACCCACATAGATGGAGGAATGCACCCTGTTTTTTTTAATGCAAAAACTTTTCTAGACTCTGCTTTCTCAGAGTTCTCGTTCTTTTACTGTTCAACTAAAATAGAAAATATTAATGTTCACCATCAGTTTAAAGCATACATTTCTCCAGCGGATAGGCTTTAAATATGGACGCTAGAAATAAACAGACTGGCAGATCGAAGGAGGACACTGAAAAGGAGAGGAACAGAAAGAAGGCAGGGAACAAGGAAAAAGGAAGGAGGGAAAGGCACAGAAAAAGAAAGAAGCTAGGAAAAGAAATACAGGAGTAAGAGAAAAGAAAGGAGGTTGGATACAAGGATGAAAAAAGACGAAAGGAAGGATAGGATGTAGAACGCACTAAAGGGAGGATGCAAAAAAACAGCAACACAAGGAAGTAAGAAAGAAAGGAAAAAAGGATACAAAAAAAGAATGACAGAAGGAAGACCACAGGGAAGAAAAAGGTGAAGGAAGGAATAAAATAAGGAACAAAAGACGGGAGAGATGTAGGAGGGAGGATGGAGGGAAGGCCACAAAGAATGGTAGAGAGTTATGCTACAAGTCAAAAGGGAGAGAATGAACAAAAGAAGGATAAACATGAGGGACACAGAAGTAAGAAAGGTCAGAACAAAGGAAAGACAAGTAAGGACTTATGAGACAGAAGAAAGGAAGGATTTAAGAAAAGGAGGAAGGACATGAGGGAAGGAGGGAGGAATGAAGAACACATGGAAGTTAATGTAAGGTGCAAGATACAAAGAAAAAAGGATAGAAGGGAACACAGAATGAACAAAAGATGGAAGGACATAAGGGATTGAGGGAGGGAGAAGCCACATAGATGAATGTAGGACAGAAATAAAAAGGACACTAGGAAGGGATACGGAGAGAAGAGAGGGAAAATACAGGAAATATAAAAAGGAAAGGGAGAGTGAAGGACATAGATGAGGGAGGACAAAAGAAAAGAAGAAGAAACAAAAGATAAGGGTTGAAAGGAGTAAGGAAGGAAGGACACAGAAGCGAGAACAACATTTAGAAAGGTAAAAAATAGAGACTAAAATCTAGAAATACAATAATTTTTCAAAACTTTTTTTAATTTTTATTTTCATTTTTTAACCAGAACTTTAAAAGTACTGAAATCCAATTCCAGACTGGTTAGACTGCATGGGAAACCCATTACGTTACAATAACCTCCAGATTTTAAACCCACAGTCTAAACACAAAATGTCGTAAAATGATGCACGGGTGTACCTGCGTGTCTCTCAATGAGCTCCTTCAGTGGGATGGACATCTCCTCCTCCACAGTGCAGGGGTGGTTGACATGACCGGAGATGTTGAACAGTTTTGTGCCGGAGTTTCTCTCTCTACCGAAACCCAGGAACCACGAACCTCCGCGACGACAGATTGTGGGTGCCACGGACACCGTCTCCACGTTGGCAACAGTCGTCGGGCAACCAAACACACCTTTGACGAAGCGTGTGGGGAGAAGACACGTGAGCTGCAGATATTTGGACAAAGCAACATGCCCAGGGGGATCCACTGGGTGAATGTGCAGACGTTATCTGTAGGTGGGCGCTGAACTCACCAACATCTGCAGGGAAGGGAGGCTTGAGACGCGGCTTCCCCTGCTTCCCCTCCAGGGACTCGATGAGGGCGGTTTCCTCTCCGCAGATGTACGCTCCGGCGCCACGCATCACAAACACATCGAAGTCATATTCAGAGCCGCAGGCGTTCCTGCCAATCAGCCCAGCTGCATAGGCCTCATTGATGGCCACCTGAAAGAGGAAAAAAAGTAACAGGGAAAATTAATCAAATAAAAAATAATTGATTGCCATATAGGAACAATGGATTACAAAACAAATATAATCACAGATACGTTTATTTATAGATATATTGTCTTTAATTATGAGATATTGCCTAAATGAGGGATACTTTCTAAACAAATATCGCATTATGAAAATATGGTTGATTTTTTTATTCTATAAAGTTTTTCTCCTTCCAGATGCATAGAATTACTGATTTAGATTTTTATGTAAAGTTAAGGGTCATTTCTTGTAAAAAATTTAAAAAATGAATTCAAGTTTCTTTTTTAAAATCATTTTGGTGCCAAAACTGTGAACATTTAGCTCTGAAGAATCTTCACGTCAACGAGAATTTTTAAATCATAAAAGGTTGAGCCAATAATAGAGCTTTAATCGGGCCTTAAAAGTTGGGCCCGACCCGGCCCGAGAGAATTCAGCCCGTGCCCGAAGAGTATATTTTGATTGACAGCTTATTAAACCCCGAACCCGATTACAGCCCAACATTATTCAAAAGTCAAACATCAGGGTTTCCGCTAGAAAAAAATGGCACCAGACAACATGACCGGCAGATTTTCAATTTACTGGACATTTTACTTTTTATAGGGTGACCATAGTCTGAAAACCCCAAAACAGAACCTTGGCAGTGGCTGAGAGAATAGTAAGATCCTCAGCTTTAACCACTTCTGATGCGTAAAAGTCTGTCTCGCCTGCGTGCGTTTCTGTGTGCGCTTTTGACCGCTTGCTATAGATTTCAGGAGATTTTATCTGACTTGTGGGCATCAGGGAGCTGCTATAAAAATGCAGGAGACTTCTGCAACTTGAGATGTCTGGTAATAGAACATTTACACTTCAGTATTTTCAGCCTGAGAGCGCAGTGCAGCAGTCAGAGCATGTTTTCTGTTTTGATCTGAGAGAAGGAGTGGCCTGACGCCTGGGTCTTTCACATCATGACGCATGCGGTGTACATGCAACATCTTGACAGGTAGATCGGAATAATATTAGTGGCCCAGTGCAGCGCTTTATTATAAATATTCTTGGCCTGTAAAACTGAGCAAAACCTGAACATTTTCTGGAATTTTATTAACACTATTAGTTCGCGCTAATGAGATGATCAGGTGACCGCTAAAACGCGAGCCCGTGAACAATGATAGAAATTAAGCCCAACAAGTCGGGTCCCGACGGGTCGGGCAAAGATATTTAGCTCTAGCCTATACTGATTGATTTTAAAGTATTTCTATGTAGTTCGCAACAAACTGTACAGCATCTGTCAGCAAAAATTAGGAAATATGGTTAAAAATAAGGTTAAAAAAATAAATAAAAATTGTAGCTTGAAACCCCTCTAGTGAACATAATTATATTCTGCAGAGCGTTCCTGTACATTTTTCTTTTAAGAATTTCTTAATGTTTATCTTTTAAAAAGTTTCTCTGCATAAAATTTTGTTTTACACATTTTTGAACGAATTTCTTTCTGCATGATACAACCAAGAAAGGAGCTGTTTAATATACTCTGTCACGCTTTCACTGCGCACACATTCACCTGCAGGTTGGACGACTCGTTGTAAAACTCTCCTCTGATGTAGATATAAGCAGCACGAGCCCCCATGGCCCTGCCAGCGATCAGGCAGCCCTCTACCAGCTTGTGTGGGTCGTTCCTCATGATCTCTCTGTCCTTGCAGGTTCCAGGCTCTCCTTCGTCTGCATTCACCACCAGATACTTTGGCCTAAAATACAGAGAGAGAAAAACTGGGTCAACAAAAGCAAAAATAGTCCCTAAAAGCAGAACCAGCTTTCCGTCAGCTAAAACTGAACTTTAAGACCATCAACATGAATGTGATTTAAAGGACCAAACTATCCAGAGGAGCAGTTAATAGATTAACTGAGATAAAAAAAATACTTTGTTTTTATTTCAGCTGGTGAGCCAACCAACAATTGGCTCAATACTTAATAGACTTAAGAAAATATCGATCAGCCGATTTATCGAGCTATTTTATGTCACAATATTGTATTGATATTCAAAAGCAACGTATCGATTTTTAAAAACTTTTAGAATTAGAATGGAACCATTAATGATGACAGTAATTTTTTAAATACAATTAAAAGTATGATTGATAGTTGGTGGCTATTTTCACCTTCTTCTTTGTTCCAGTGGATCAACTAGATATAGTAATAAAACTGGATGTGTTAAAGTATCAAACAGGTTGGAGTGTTTAGATTGCTGACAGTTTTATACAGTTAAATTAAGTGTTAAAAATCACAGTATATCATCTTACTCATAGTATATCGTATTGTCCCCCCTGTATAGTGATACATATCGAATCACCAAATTTTTCAAATTCAATTCAATTCAAATTCAAAAATACTTCATTGATCCCAGAGGGAAATTAAGTGTTGGTATAGCTCATATAATTAATTCTTTAAGGAGTTGTTATAGATGATGATGGCTGTGGGCAGGAAGGATTTCCTGTAGCGGTCTGTATTGCAGCCAAACTGAAGAAGCCTCCGACTGAAGACGCTCTGTTGTTGTATGAAGACGCTCTGTTGTTGTAGTTTTTATTGTAATTTTTACCAATACACATCCCTAATATTAAATACACAATTATTTAAACAATCTATTTCTATATTCATTTAATTTATACAGGGTTTCTATAAATCATTCATGTCCAAAATTGAGACTTTTTTTTTAAATACAAAACTGCAAAAACCACAGAATGAAAAGCCCAGGAGGAAAATGGAAGAGAGAAAGAAAGAATACAAATGTTATTTTCCATTCCTTTCTAGACCCAGTGTCACTCTGCAGATCAATACATTCTTTACTTTCTTGACTCAATATCTATATTTAGGAAAACTTTAAAACAAAATATAGGAGGAACATCAGATTAAATCTGCTCTGCACAGACCTGCCATCGCTGGGCTTGTTCATGAAACTCCACTTCATGCCGGTAGGGAAACCGGCTCCACCTCTTCCCCGCAGACCAGAAACCTTGATCTCATTGAGAATCCAGTCGACCCCCTTCAACAGGATCTCCTTGGTTTTGTACCAGTCGCCACGCTTCAGGGCCCCGTTCAGCCTATCGGCAAACAAAAAGCAGGTAAATATGTAAATTATTAGTTTTTTTGTGTATTTTTTTGTATCATTCTAATTGCCCCAGTGTACTGAATAAACATAACATTAAATGATTCAGTCGTGTTACCTCCAGTCATGACGACCATATAGGTTTGTAAAAATTCTGTCCTCGTCCGCCAGTGGGCCGAACTTTGTTTTCTTTGGAGCAGTCTGGTTAAAGAAAAATATTTAAAAAATGTCATATTTGTTACAGTTAAACAATTTTTGCTGATTTTTTTTTACAGATAATTTACCTGTGCAGTGCTGTTAAATCGACAGAGAGCGGTCACACCTCCTTGGCTGACAGCACCCGGAGCGCGGACCACGGCACCCACCACCGAACGAGACAAGGACAGCATCCTTCCAAAGAGCAAAACACAAAGCGCAGCTGCATTAAAACGCTTTAGCGTCACATTTCTCAAGTTATTTTAATTCAAGAAGACATAACTAAACCACATTTAACTTAAAAATGAAAAAAAGCTATTGATGGATGAATATTTTCCACAATACACAACTCTCTGTATCAGAAATGCCTGAATAGCTGCCAGAACAGACATGTGAGGATTGAAGGATACATCAAGTGATACGTGAACATATAGAGGTAACATAAAGGATTAAATACATTTATAGGTATAAGATTGCTAGGATTTGAAAATTACAACAAAATCACCTATGTAGTAAGTACACAAAATGTTAATGAAAGTAAAACTTATTTAGCTGCACCTCATGAAAGACTGTGCAAACACTGTAAACAACCATTTTTTCCTTTATCTACAAGGTGCCCAATTATCTTGTAATCTTTTAAATTGGTCTATCATTACTACTCATTTTATATCCAGTCTTTTTGGTTGATATTAACACAATATTGTGTTGAGTACCCTTAAAAGGTGAGAAAAATTTAGCTAGCGTGGGACCACAAGCCTGCCTTAAAAAAAACCCATGAACCGCATCTGAAAATCACATCTTCAACAGGGCGAAAACAAACGCCAAGCAAAGAGCTGACACACGATGTGTTGTCTGTCACATTTGTTATAGATTCTACTAAATGTTCAAGCTAATTATGTTTGTGACAAAGAGCCAAAAGATCCCATTTAAGATGAATTCTTATATCAGGTGTCTGTTTTATTCACCTTTATTTGAGACCAAGTGTTCCATATCACTAAAAAAATGCATCCTTAAAAACAAAACATGTAAACATCACTCTCCAAGCAGAGAAACCACCACAAAACAAGCCGACACTTATTTCAATGTATATTATTTCCATTTATACTTACAGATCCTCAGTAAGGCGTGAAAAGTTGGAACATTACTACTGGCAAAGATTTGATTTGCAGATGTCCATCTTAGACGCCTAAGGAAAAGCACCCTGGACAGCTACCCACGGGGTTTTTCTCTTTAATCTGATTCTGAACTTTAATTTTAAGGGGAATTTAAAGTTCATTAATTAAAATATGAAAAAGGATCAACTTCAGCTTCTGAGGCATGTAAAGAAAAAATAAAACCCAATCTTTTTAATTGAAGGCAGAAAGTCCTCCATTTCTAATCTTAATATCATATTTCCATTATGATATGGTAGGAAATGCGACTTTTCTGTTTAATAAAAAGGACTAAAAGTCAGAAAATTAACCAAACATTGCTGAAATTTAAAGAATGAAATCGAGATGTGTTTGTATTTTTTGGGCCAGAAGCTTTAGCAGCTTTCATTGTAAAGAACAATTATCACATCATTTCAGCTTTTTCAGGCGTTGAAGCTAGCTTTGTTTTATTTTATTTTTACCTACTTAAATGATCTTAGTACTATAAGCACTGGGAAGGATATGGGACGTTTGCAAAGCCTTGTTTTATTAAACTGAGCAATAAAAGCAAAGTTGAAAAGGAATTTGAAATTTCAAAATAAAAACCACACAACAATCAGTGCCAAAAGCATCGCATCTTATATCAAGTCAACCTTTGGATGTAAAAACAAAAACAAAACATGGCAGTAACAACCGCAAAAATGCTGTTTATTGTAATATTTCGAGCCGGGATATTTAGAGGTTTGCGTTTTCATATTTTGTGTTGTTACGTCAGAGATAACCACAAAGTTAGCTTAAAAAAAAGGAGAGAACGTGTAATCAGAATAGTTCCAACTGAGTTGTCTAATTTAAAACAAACTGACCTTAGTGCTAACATGCTAGCTTCGTTAGCATAGAGGTTAACCTTGTAGTGGAATAACAGCTACATGCTAATTTCACAACGATAAACGTTAACTGGTTGATTCACGATACATGTGCCAGAAGCAGCTATCTAACCTGCAAAAGCAATCGAAATTAGCAACAGAAACTATCGGTTCAACTTACCTTCTGTCTACGGTAGATATTTATGAAACACAGCTTTTAGCTGTAGGAAGCAAAGCGAGTGACCCGGATACAGTTATAACAACAGAGCTGTCTATGGTTATATACACAGCTGACTGTGGAGGGGGGGAAAAGATTTCTTAACATCAATCTGACCGCACAGATCATATGTAACCTTACAAAACAACATGTTTGGTAATACTACTTAATAGTGCCTGGAATATATTTTAACTCAGGGTCTCATTCAAATTCAGCTCAATTCAAAAATACTTTATTTATTATCCCAAAGGGAAATGAAGTGTTGTAAGCTGATATGAAGAACTGTTTATGGATGGTGTGGGGAGGAAGGATCTCTGTCAGCGGCCAGTCTTGCAGTGAATCCGAAGATGCCTCTGACTGCAGACTGTTACTGTATGCAGAGGTGGGTAGAGTACCCAAAAACCATACTCAAGTAAGAGTAGCACTACTTCAACATTGTTTTTACTGAAGTAAAAGTAAAAAGTAGAAGTCTAAAATAATTACTTGAGTAAGAGTAAAAAAGTATTTGTTAAAAATGCTACCACTGAGTAACATCTGATTTATCATATCATAATACAGACAGAAATATAAAGTTATGGGTAAATTCTGGTGTATTAAAGACTAAAAAGGAATACACTGACACAAATAAATATAAATTATTAAAATTACAAAATTACAAACTTTAAGGAGAAGAAACACGTTTCTGTCTTTTGCTGTCTTAAAACAAGGTAAACAATATTTCCAGTAACAACTTGTGTTGTTTACTGTATATTCACTTGACCTCAAAATGCATCAACAAGCTCAACAGTAAGAAAATTGAATTAGAAAAACAAAGCTCGTGTAGAAACAGGTTGTCTCCTTTCATTAAACTGGAGGTTTGTGTCTGTGTCTGGTGTATTTTTGTTAAAGTATGTTTGTTCTTCATTCCATGAAGTTGTTATTCAGTATTAAGAAATTTTACTCAAATAGGAGTAGTGATAGTTCATAAAAATATTACTCAAGTAAAAAGTATGGTGTAATAAAACTACTCCTAAAAGTACATATTTTCCAAAAAGTTACTCAAGTTAATGTAACTGAGTAAATAACTAGTTACTACCTACCTCTGACTGTCATGACATGCTAACAGCTCAGTTTCTGGGAAGCAGAGACGATATTCCATAGTAACATGTGCTGGATGAAACCATCAGTTGTTGGTAAGCACTGCTAATCCATTTCATTTGCTTCTGCTGCTCGTTTTTACATGTTTGTCTGGCCGTATGGTTAGAAAGCTGGGCAGAGACACAGACGCAGGGATATGATTTATTCATTTAAGGATCCCCATTAGTCTTCACCAGAGTAAAAAATATTTTTCCTAGGGGCCCCCTTTTCAAAAACACACACAGTGTTACAAAACATTTAAGCAAACATAACAATTAATAAATACAAAAGAAATAAAACAACAATACCAACAAAAAAACAAAATTAAACATACCAATGTATTAATTTATTGGTTATTTACAGCCAGTTGGGGTAGGTACATTAGTTAGTTAATATAATTTCATCATGTATTTCCAATCAATAATTATTGCTATTTCTGGAGGCAGCATATTCCTGTATGAGATGGCTCTGTAAAGGGGTGTTCTTTTAGGTGCATTAGTTCTTAGCAAAGGGAGGATAAAGGTAACATAAGAGGCTCTTCTTGTGTTAAAATCCTGTCTCTTACAGGTAGGTAGTAGCTAAGAAGTTTATGTAAAGTACAGAATTATGTAAAGACAGAACCAAACTGCATGCTAGTCTGTCATGGAGCTTCATCCATGACCGACTTTGATGCATCAGGTTAATATTGGTCCTTGAAGGAGAACCGAGAGCCCACAGCTCTGTTGTGAACTATCTGAAGTTCATCAAGGTCCTTTTTAGCCATACTCGACCAGACAACTGGACAGTATTCCAGGTAACACAAGACCAAGGACTGTAGAACAACATTTCTGGTTTCTGTTGACTTATAAGGAGCATTGCATCTCATTACGGAAATGTTCCTACTCATTTAATTTAAAATTTTGTTAAAATGCGTAGTCCATGACATTGTTTGATCTAATGTGAAGCCTAACAGTTTAATCTCTTTAACTTTTTTGATTTGTTGACTATAAAAGAATGTGTAACTTCTGGGTTTCTCTATCAGACTGCTTTGAGCCCAAGATCATACACTTAGTTTCTAAAACATTCAATTTTAGCTTGTTTCACGCCACCCACTTAGAGACAGTCATGAGCTCCTGTTGAAACATACTATTGACCTGATTGAAACTTGAACATACCTTACTTTTAACAGTAACAGGTCAAAAATTGTTTGAATTACTGTAAAACACCCTTAGACTGTTTAATAAAACACTGTATCTTTGCAGTAAATATGATCAATTATTCTAAATGAGAAATATGTGTAGGTTTTCAATTTTTACAGTCTCACCAGGTGTAAATCACAAATATTTACTATGAAAAAAATATTTTGTGGCACAATTATGGTAAAAGGCCATTTTCTATTGTAGTACCCTAAAATAGTCTGTGTATTTTTTTACAGTGATGTACACTTAAATGTTTAGCTTAAAACTGTGTATCATAAACCAATATATATTACTATTTTTAAAATCTTACAGATAGTTTTTATTATTTTTTTGTGTACTATAAAAGTTAATGACAGAAAATTATAAAAACTATCAAACGCATGATAATCCCAATGTTCTCTGTATTTTCATCAATCAATCCATCCATCCATTTTCTTCCGCTTATCCGGGGTCGGGTCGCGGGGGCAGCAGCCTAAGGAAAGAGACCCAGACTTCCCTCTCCCCAGCCACTTGTTCCAGCTCCTCGGGAGGAACCCCAAGGCGCTCCCAGGCCAGCAGAGAAACATAGTCCCTCCAGCGTGTCCTGGTCCTTCCCCTGGGCCTCCTCCCGGTGGGACGTGCCTGAAACACCTCACCAGGGAGGCGTCCAGGAGGCATCCTGACCAGATGCCCGAGCCACCTCAACTGGCTCCTCTCGATGTGGAGAAGCAGCGGCTCTACTCTGAGCCCCCTGCGGATGACTGAGCTTCTCACCCTATCTCTAAGGGAGAGCCCAGACACTCTGCGGAGGAAACTCATTTCAGCCGCTTGTATCCGTGATCTCGTTCTTTCGGTCACCACCCAGAGTTCGTGACCATAGATGAGGGTAGGAACGTAGATCGACCGGTAAATCGAGAGCTTCGCCTTTTGGCTCAGCTCTCTCTTCACCACGACAGACCGGTAGAGCGCCCGCATAACTGCAGATGCCCCACCAATCCGTCTATCGATCTCCCGCTCCATTTTTCCCTCATTCGTGAACAAGACCCCCAGATACTTAAACTCCTCCACTTGGGGAAGGACCCCATCCCTGACCCGGAGGAAGAACCCCACCCTTTTCCGGCTCAAGACCATGGCCTCGGATTTGGAGGTGCTGATTCTCATCCCAGCCGCTTCACACTCGGCTGCGAACAGCTCCAGCGAAAGCTGTAGATCACGCTCCGATGAAGCCAACAGGACCACATCATCTGCAAAAAGCAGAGACCCGATCCTGAGGCCACCAAAACGGATCCCCGCAACGCCTTGGCTGCGCCTAGAAATCCTGTCCATAAATGTTAGGAACAGGATCGGTGACAAAGGGCAACCTTGGCGGAGTCCAACTCTCACCGGAAACAAGCCCGACTTAATGCCGGCAATGCGAACCAAACTCTGGCACCGGTCGTACAGGGACCTAACAGCCCGTATCAAGGGGCCCGGTACCCCATACTCCCGGAGCACCCCCCACAGTGCCCCCCGAGGGACACGGTCGAACGCCTTCTCCAAGTCCACAAAACACATGTAGACCGGTTGGGCGAACTCCCACGCACCCTCCAGGACCCTGCTGAGGGTGTAGAGCTGGTCCAGTGTTCCACGGCCAGGACGAAAACCGCATTGTTCCTCCTGGATCCGAGGTTCGACTATCCGTCGGACCCTCCTCTCCAGAACCCCTGAATAGACCTTACCAGGGAGGCTCAGAAGTGTGATCCCCCTGTAGTTGGAACACACCCTGTGGTCCCCCTTTTTAAACAGGGGGACCACCACCCCGGTCTGCCAATCCAAGGGAACTGCCCCCGATGTCCACGCAATATTGCAGAGCCGCGTTAACCAACACAGCCCCACAACATCCAGAGCCTTGAGGAACTCCGGTCGAATCTCATCCACCCCCGGAGCCTTGCCACCGAGGAGCTTTTCAACGACCTCGGTGACCTCGGCACCAGAGATTGGAGAGCCCGACCCCAAGTCCCCAAACCCTGCTTCCAGATTGGAAGGCGTGCCGGTGGGATTGAGGAGGTCTTCGAAGTATTCCATCCACCGACCCAAAACGTCCCGCGTCGAGGTCAGCAGCACACCATCCCCACTGTAAACAGTGTTGGTGGCAGACCGCCCCCTGAGACGCCGGATGGTGGACCAGAATCGCTTCGAAGCCGTAATATATGTATTTTCATATATTCTTAATAACGGCATTCACATTGTTTGGTGTGGCATCTGTATTTCAAATGTTTTATGTTAGAAGTTAAAGGAGTGGCTTTTTTACCCTTTGATGTGCAACATTAAGCAAAAGTGACTTGTGTACAATTAGTAACTTTTTACTTAGTTTAGTTTAGTTATAAATGTCCCCTTCACCTCAATAAATTATGCTGTTTTACTTATTTGATTTCTACCCATAAGTTAATTTATTGTTCTCCATAATTGTTTATCATGTTTACTGCACTGCTGAAATTTAGTTCGATAGTATTGTTTTATTGCCTTGTGATCAATGGAAGAGATAGTTTGAACTTCCTCCTTCTCTCTCTGCTCTTTAGTCCTACTCTGCAGTCTCAAAACATTAAGTCTCCTTTTCAACTCCTCTGGGATTTGAGGCTGTTGTTCGGGTGTTATTTGAGCTTTTAAGATGCTAATCAGCAGTAAAAACAATACCTTGATGCCATTGGTATGCATCATAACAACTGCTCGAAAGAAATAAAGTTAGAGCAAAAATTATTCCACATTGCTGCTCTGCTTCACTTTAACACCCCCACAGTCCTGTACTACATCACTATAGCAACAAGATGGAAATAAAAATTGGTTGATAATATCGGCCCAGTTTTATTTATTGGACCGATACTGATATGTATACTGATCTATATCTAACCTTCCTTTCTTATCCAAAGTCCTTGAGAAAATTGTTGCTAATCAAGTCAGTGAGCATCTAAACAGTAACGAGCTGTTTGAAGAGTTTCAGTCAGGTTTTAGAGCTCATCATAGCACTGAAACAGCACTGGTGAAGGTTACTAATGATATTCTCATGGCCTCAGACAATGGACTGGTGTCTGTTCTGGTTTTGTTAGATCTCAGTGCTGCTTTTGACACAGTCGATCACAATATTCCCTTGGAAAGGCTTGAACATGTTGCAGGGATCAAAGGAACAGCACTAGGCTGGTTTAAATATTATTTTTCCGACAGATTCCAGTTTGTACGTGTAAATGATAAATCTTCTTCACACTCAAGGGTTACCTGTGGAGTACCACAGTGTTCTTTGCTTGGACCAATTCTTTTCACCATATGTATGCTTCCAATTAAATTTGGGATAAATTTCCACAGCTATGCCAATGATATACAACTATATTTATCCATAAATCCAGTTAGGTAGATTACAGGCATGTCTAGAAGACATAAAAACATGGATGACTCCAAACCTTTTGCTCTTAAAGTCTGACAAAACAGAAGTTGCCGTCTTTGGACCAGAATCTGAAAAAAATAGACTTATTAGTCAATCAATTCATCTGGATGTCATTAAATTGGCCCCCAGTAATAACGTAAAGAACCTCGACGTTATTTTGACCGAGACTTGACATTTAAATCCCATATTAAACAGGTTTCTAGGATTTCTTTCTTCCACCTCCGGAATATTGCTAAAATTAGAAACATCCTGTCCAGGAGTGATACTGAGAAACTTGTCCATGCATTTGTTACCTCAAGGCTGGACTACTGTAATTCTTTACTATCAGAAAGTCAACAAAATGCAATTAAAAGCCTTCAGTTGATCCAAAACACTGATGAGTTCTGCAAGAGTTCTGATGAATATTAAAAAGAGAGATCACATTTCTCCTGCCTTAGCTTCCCTTCATTGGCTCCCTGTTAAATCCAGAATAGAATTTAAGATCCTTCTTCTTACATCTAAAGCCCTTAATAATCAAGCTCCATCATACATCAGAGATCTAATTGTTCCATATGTTCCCAACAGAGCACTTCGCTCTCAGACTGCAGGTTTACTTGTCGTTCCTAGGATTTCTAAAAGTAGAATGGGAGGCAGATCTTTTAGTTATCAGGCTCCTCTCCTGTGGAACCAGCTCCCAGCTTTAGTCCGTGAGGCAGACACTCTGTTTACTTTTAAGGCCAGGCTTAAAACTTTCCTTTTTGATAAAGCTTATAGTTAGAGTGGCTAAGGTCATCCTGAGCTATCTCTGTAGTTATGCTGCTATAGGCTTAGACTGCTGGAGGACAAACTGACCACTTTTCTTCACTCTGCTTCTTTTCTCTTCTACTACTCTCCAGTTGCATTATATGCTGTTATTTTGACTGTTAACTCTGTTTTCTCTTAGTGTTTTTCTCTCCATAGAAGGTACACCTGGTCTGGTGTCCTGCTTAGGTGCAGTGCCGTTTGGATGGGGGGCATCAACTGGAATGATGGTCTCGGTGGCTGAACATCCACATATCCTGTTATCAACTGTTTTACTTTCTGTAACATAGAAAGTTCTCTTATATCAGATCTGCTGTTCTTTCTGTGTCTCTGCTCTGTCTTCTCAAACCCCCAGACGGTTGTGGCAGATGGCCGCTTGTACCGAGCCTGGTTCTGCTGGAGGTTTCTTCCTGTTAAAGGGAAGTTTTTCCTTTCCACTGTTGCTACATGCTTGCTCAGTATGAGGGATTGCTTAGGGATTGCTGTGGTTGGAGTCTGCATCAACGAGGCACAGCCTCAAGTCAATGACTCAATGCAATCTGCTGGGATTCCTTAAATAGGAAACTAACAAAGACTTTAAACTAATCGGAATGTTTGTATGATTGTTTTGAAATGACTTTTCTTGTAAAGTACCTTGAGATGACATCTGTTGTAAATCGGCGATATATAAACAAACTGAATTGAATTGAAAAAATTCCTAACATTGGCAGATACCAATGTTATTGCTGATGTATTGTGCATCGCTAGTTTTACTATGTAAATTATAAAAATCATGCAAAAAGATTTAGATACCAACATCCGCATCATCAGCCATTTGTGATGGACAGCAATATTTTCTTTCAGTGCTTGCACTGTTTACACAACAGACAGTGGTTTAAGATAGCTATAAATATAGTGAGTGAATGGAAACACAAGCTGTTCCGGAAATGTAAATAAACCTTTCTTTACATTTTTTTTAAATGAGTAATGCAGTCTCCTAATGTCGTGTAGAAATATGAGCTAGTGTTATTTGTTCTTAAATAATGCACTATGAAAAAAGCTTATAAATGTAAAATAAATAAGCAACACATTTTATGACAACTGCTTTGGAAAAAATATACTTTCATTATTATGTTCAGGGTCGTAAATATTCATATTTACATTGCATAATCAAAGTGAGCAAAATATAAGCATTTAAATAGAAACACAGTCAAAGGAGGTCTAAAATACTGTTGTGGAAGCAGTTATTTCAAATTAACTTCTTTCTTTTAACAAACGTGCAAAACAATTTATCACTTGAATTTGATTTGATTAAAATTTTTTATCATCACTCTAGTAAAGTCCTGTTTTAACCAAAACACTGCATAAGCAAACCTTATTAGCAGGGTTTTTAAGCATATAAACCAAGTCGCAACTAATGAGAAAAATGCAAACCTCTTCATTTTTAGCCTTTATCTGCCAGCACCTCTTGCTGATGAAAAGTGCATAAGTGGATAAGAGTCATATATCAGCAAAATTTAAATGTATTCATCTTTAAAATCTTTTAAATTATAAACATTCTGAGAGATTCTTTTTTAAATATTTTGTGTGTCTGATCATTTTTAAAGACAATGATTGAAAACCCAGTGTAAATTTAAATCCTACCAAAGCCAAATGAGAAAAACAGGGTGATGTAAAAGTTCACAGCCTGGAACTGCGGTCACAGTTAGAGTTATTACATCACTGGAGCTTATAGTCTACGTCCATCGGTAATAACCTCCACGTAACACAACATACAGATCTTAGGGATAATTTAAATCAGAAAGCTTTTTGATGAATTGCCATCTGGTGCTCCAATACCAGTGCTGGGAAAAAGCAAATCCAGTCCCTTAGGTTCAGTGGATGTTTTGGTTGTGTCTTTGCTCAGACACACCTGAATAAAATGGTTGAATTATCTGGTTGGGTTTAGTCAAGATTGACAGTTTGAAACTTGTAAAAAAAAAAAAAACGTGTCCATCTATATCACGTATTTACACAGAAAACAAGAAAAAGCAATGTCAGAAGTCCATTCAATTTGTTGTCAATACAGTGAATTTTAACATAAATAAAATGCAAATAAATAAACATATTATTGATTTTTAATATTCAAGTAATAAAATATAATTAACTAAAGGTGCAATAGTTGTAACCAAGTGATGCAGCATTTTGGTAGTTCCTTCTGGATGTCCATCACTGTCCACCATTTAAATCTTTGTTTTTATTTTTTTTTATTTTCTGGAGATCAGTCAAAAAAATGCTTCATGTTTCTGACAAGAGGCTCTTTCTCCTCCTTTTTTGGGGGCCAGTCACTCAGACTCAGTTGCTGGAGGCTGATAACTGGATCTGCGGGAAACGCGATCCAGTCGCTCCACAGCCACGTTCTCAAACGCCCTCCTCATCAGAGGATGCTCCTCCAGGACCTCATTGAAGTCGTCCACACACAGCGAATAAAGACGACAGTAGGTATCGGCCCTCACACTGGCCGTCCGTCGGCCCATAGTCAGCAGGCAGATCTCTGAACCAAGGAAAAGATTCGGTTTAGTCATTTAGCTAGAATTAAGGCTAAACACAATATAAAAAAGTTACACTTTAAAAAATCTTTACTGTATAATCACAGTCAGTTTTTCCAGAGGAAGCACAAACAACTTGGACTTTATTCTTATGGCTTTTGGCAAGCATAATATTTCATGAATTCATAATAAATGCCACCCCAACATTGTTTTTACCTTGAGGTTTTCAAAAATTGTGTGCCAAATGTAATTTGTTTGTAGTGAATGACTTCAAGCCAATGGTGAAAAATTATATGTAAGAAATGCAGTGGGAATAGCAAGGATTAGTTGGAAAATGTTGTGAAATTACAAACAAAGATTCAGTGGGAGATTTCATTAAAGAGCAGCAACAAAGATTAATCCGAATAGAATTTTAATACAGTGGAATTTGAGTTACCCCCAAAGTAGGCTCCATCACTGAGCATGAGCTGTTTACTGCCACGCGGTATGATCGTGACTGTGCCGTGCTGGATAAAATACATTTTCCGACCCAGAGTTCCTTCTCGAATTACAAAATCTCCCGGTTGGAAAACTTCAAAGCGCAGCTTGGTCAGGATCACTGTCACAAAGTGAGGGTCGGTGTTGGCAAAGAGCGGCATGTTGGCGACGAGTCCACGGCAGTTATAGCTGACAATCTCCTGCATGACAGAGAGAAAAACAGTCAGAAAATGATAAAGTCGACAATATGTCTTTGGTTTTTCTACAGTGCATATTGGAGGATACACCTCAACATAGACTATATGGTAAATGAACTGAATGATTGTTTACTCGTTTATGGGTTAGCTTAATGCCTCGTCGCCACTGAGTGGTGTGGCACAGGATGGTGCAATGGAAACAAACCACACTGTTTACCGATCCGCACAGTGGAAATGAGACAAAAATGATAACCCCCTCTTTTTAGCTTCCTACATGATCGATAACTGGCTGGCTGCCTTGAGAAACATAAACATGCAAGCTCCAGCTAAGACAGACAACATACCTTTTTGGACATGTAAAAAAATGTGGCATGAGAACCGTAATTTAGGACAGTGTGGAAATTGCAGTAATTTGCAAGAGACAACTTCTCACTTTAAGCACTCGAATGCGTGTGTTGTTTATTTTTAAGGAAAAAACAAAAACCAGAAAGATGCTGCTGAACAGCGTCCCACGTCATCACGCCTTCCCAACATCTTAAGGGACCGCGAATTATGTCTTTCACATCCACTACACACGTCCCCCCAGAATTCACCATAACAGAAAAACCAAACAGTCAACGTGGAGGTGGGTGTATCAACCGGCCACAACGACTGCGCTGTTCCGAAGGCCGAGGAGACCCCAATGCAGCCGGTGTAACGTCATCAAACAGGTGAGGGGCATGGAGTGGGGGAGGCTCGAGTGGAATGGGAGCACAGGGTGGGGACAGAGCAGGAGGCCGTCCGTGTCGTGGGGGCTGGGCCAGGTCAATAGGCCTGGCCACGTCCAAATGAGCTGGTTTAAGGCAGTCGGTGGAGAGTCGCTCCGGTTTGCCACCCCTGTCCACCACAAAGTGTTTGTCCCCTGTCTCCAGAACCCGGAATGGGCCCTCGTAGGGCTGGCGTAGTGGTTCCCTGTGGGCATCGTTGGGATGAAAACATAGTCGGCTGCTTGAAGTCCTGTGGGGATGTGCGACTGAGGGAGGCCTTGACGGGAAGTGGGGATAGGTGCAAAAAGCCTCACATTATCCAGTAGAGTAAACCGCTGGAGAGAAGCAGACCAGGGAACGGTGGTGTTAGGGACAAAATCCCCTGGCACTCGCAGCGGCTGTCCGTAAACAAGTTCCGCAGATGAGGACTGAAGGTCCTCCTTTGGTGCAGTCCTGATGCCCAGCATCACCCACGGGAGCTTGTCGACCCAGTTGCTGTTTTAAAAATTGGCACGCAGGGACGCCTTCATTGACCTATGAAAACGTTCACAGAGTCAGTTAGCCTGCGGGTGATATGCAGTCGTGCAGTGGAGTTTCACTCCGAGGCTCTGTGCGACAGCGTCCCAAAGCTCAGACGTGAATTGCGCACCTCGGTCAGAGGAAATGTCCGAAGGGGTACCAGAATAGGCAATCCAGGTGCCAATAAATGCCCGTGTCACCTCGACAGATGTCACAGATGTCAGTGGCACAGCCTCAGGTCTGCGGGTGGTCCGGTCAACCATGGTTAACAAATATGTGAAACCTTGAGAGCAGGGCAAAGGACCAACCAGGTCCACGTTTACGTGGTCAAAACGCCTCTCAGGAACTGGGAATGATTCTAATGGGGCTTTAGTGTGGCGTGTACTTTGGCCCGTTGGCACTCAACACAGGTGTTAGCCCAGTCCCTATCGTCCTTCTTGAGGCCGTGCCAAACAAATTTAGCTGCAACAAGCGTCTGTGAAGCTTTCGCACCTGGGTGGGAAAGGCCATGGATGGCATCAAATTCTCGTTGTCTCCACCCTGAGGGAACGATTGGCCGAGGACTACCAGTGGAGATGTCACACAGGAGGATTGTGCCGGCATCGGCAAAAACCACGTCCTCAATCTGCAGCCCAGTAGTAGAGTTTTTCAGATGTTGCACGTCTGGGTCTGTGGCCTGAGTCGCGGCCATGTGGTTGTAATCTAAACCAAGATGGACTTCCCCTGCCACGGTCCGTGATAGGCAGTCCGCCACGTGATTGCTCTTACCGGCAACATGTTGCAAGTCCGTGGTGAACTCTGAAATGTAAGACAGATGCCGTTTCTGGCGGGTGGACCACGCCTCAGCCACCTTGGCCATGGCAAAAGTCAGCGGCTTGTGGTCCACAAAAGCAGTGAAGTGTCGGCCTTCTAGCAGGGAACGAAAGTGTCTAATGGCGAGGTAGAGGCCTAGCAGCTCCCGGTCGAAAGTGCTGTACTTCCGCTCACAAGGGCACAGCTGACGGCTAAAGAAAGCCAGCGGCTGCCAGGCCCCGCCTATCCAATGCTCGTAAACAGCGCCGACAGCGTAATCCAAGGCGTCCGAGGTGATGGCAAGGGGGGCTGTAGGAGAAGGATCTGCCAGCATGGTGGCGTCCGCTAGTGCTGTTTTAGTGGCATCAAAAGCCTAGACTCTGCTCTCAGTCCAGTCCACAGCGTGTTTGGGTTTACCCTTCAGGGCCTCGTGCAAAGGCCCCATGAGCTTAGCGGCTCGAGGGATGAAGCGGTGATAAAAATTTACCATGCCGAGGAACTCCTGCAGGGATTTGACAGTGGGTGGGCGTGGGAACTGTAGGACTGCCTCCACCTTTGATGGGAGAGGAACTGCCCCGTCCTTAGTGACTCTGTGTCCTAGGAAGTCGACGGTGGAGAGACCAAACTGGCACTTGGCGGGTTGACAATTAGTCCATGGTGGCTAGGCCGCTCAAAAAGGGTTTGGAGGTGCGCCAGGTGCTGAGACTTGGACGTGCTCGCTACCAGGATGTCATCCAAGTACACAAAAAGGAAAGGCAGGTCACGCAAAACAGAGTCCATGAGGCGCTGGAAAGACTGCGTGGCGTTTTTAAGGCCGAACGGCATGCGCAGGAACTCAAACAGACCAAACGGCGTGATCTGCTGTTTTGGGAATGTCCCGTGGGTGAACCGGCACCTGATGATATCCCTGGACGAGGTCCGGGAATTATGTCTTTCACATTCACTACAACAGCATGATATGGTATGAAATTTGCATTAAGTACTTCATAAATGTCGTGGCAATGACCCAGTAATAATATATTTGTTTAACCATTATTTTTTACCAGGAAGAGCCTTGAGATAAAATCTCTCTTTAGAGGGAGACCTGGCCAAGAAGCACAATGATGACACTTAGTCTCATGCCACTTTATGCAGACACAGTCTGCACCTCAGCACATTGAATTCATGAAGGGGCTAACAAGGCAGGGGGTCTAGCCTTTTCTTCTGCGTAAATCAGCTCAACGTTGTTTGAACTCTTGGAGGTACTCATACACTATTACTGAGTATCACCCCAAGACAGTAAGAAAATCAAATGAAAAATACTTTTTATACAAATTAAATGATGCCATGATGGCTACTCTTTCCTTATGTTCTATTACTTGTACTTATACAGAAGCACAATGTAGAAGTAACACAGTTTATCCCATTAGGTATGTAAATAATAATTCAGTTTGTCTTCATTCTTTCCAGCAAACCTTAATATGCCCTTGACTTTTTTCTTGAAGTTCAACATTTTCTGTCGTTGCAATCCTCCAATCAAAGTGAAACATTTCCAGTCTCTTTCTGATCGTAGAAGCATGTATTTTCATATCAAAAAGTAGCCTGCTGTAGGCCACACAATGAAATTTTAATTTTTTATTTTTTTTATTTATTTTTTATTGACATTCTGTAACAATTGTTACATATACATCTGTCTTAGATATTAATCACAAAGTGTCAACATGAATGTCCGTTTTCCAGAAATAAAGAACATAAAAAACAAACCATAAGCAAAAAGATGAACACTTAGGGAGTGAAGTATGGTTACTGCTACATGTACAACATATTATTGTCTCAGGTTAAGCAGGTCAAAGTCCGGCCTGTGTGGTGTTACATAGTCTATCCATTTCTTCCAACGTAAAACAAACAAGTCCTTCTTGTAGTTCAAGTCTGCAGTTAGTTTCTCCATCCTGCATATGTCCATTGTGATGTCCATCCACATGGTCAATGTTGGACTCTCCTGTGAAAGCCATTTTTTTTTACCACACAATGACATTTTAAAGTTTGGAGATTTCTTTAACTGTCTTATGGTTTGCTCTTGGCCTAAATGTGCTTGGAGGACCAATTCGGCATATGAGCAGTTATTTTGAAAGTCCTTGTGGACTATCTTTTGTAGAGTGGAATAACTGATTTAAAAATGTTGTTAGACAAGATTGCCATTATTCTCCTAGACAGGACAACAGATTTGGGCTTAGTCCAGGATGTGAACCCAGGACCTCTCACACCTCAAGAAAGAATCATACTCTCAGACCTCCATGGAGTTTATAAAAACTAAAACATATTTGAAGGAAAAAAGGGGTATGTTTTATCTTAAAAACTCATGAATTTGAAAGACAGAAAGGATAAAACCACATGTTTATCCCTTTGAGCCAGAAAAATCATCAGAAATGTTTGTCTTACCATTTTCTTATGTACAAATAACACATTTTATTGGGTACAATAAAAACTCTGAAGACATCATGTTGAACCTTCCACTAAAATTATGTATATAAATGCTAATAATCTGCTCTCATCAGCAACTCTTACCATTAAAAGAGGGAAATAACAGACAAAGTTCCCATGTCTGAAGAGTAACCCACCTCCTTCAGTGGATCGCTGAGTTCTCCCAGAATGCTGTCCTCATCAAACATCTTGCCTTGGAATCTGTGCTCATAGTAATCATGAATCCTCTGCCTTACATCCGCTGGCAATTTATGAAACGACATATACTGTTCCACTTGCTTGTACTGCAAAAATCACAGAAAATATATCATGACTCAACCTTTATGAAAAATCTGTAAAAGGTTTGTGTTAGGTGTTGTGACATCGTCACATTTACTGCCATGTGATTGTTGAGTTACATCACTATAATTAAAATGATTCTATTTGTTTTGTATTTTCCACGTTTTTAAGTGGATTACAAACTCATTTGTGACTCCCATCAGCAGGCAGTGATCCAAATCAAAGGTGCAGCCATTTGTTGTCATCTGTTCGGCTTTATCATGTGAAAATCCCCAGGAAAAGGTCACAGTGAAGATTAATTAGATAACACAAATATTACATGTACCACTGTCTCCCTGAGCAAAGTTTGAAGAAGTAAGAAAGCCTCTGATTTGAAACATGGCTGTGATATTAAAGCTCAAAGCCAGTGGCACTCTAGCCTCCACGTGATGCTCCTGGAACATATTATCCACTAAACATCTGAGTGTGTAGGTCAAAAGGTTTTAGTTTTTAACCTTTTAGTTCTTAGCAGACATGATTACCTTCTCCTGATACTGGCGATGGGATGCATCCAAAGATTGGACCAGGTTAGCTGCATGACCCAGGAACATGGCATAGCAGGTGGCCCCAACAACCATGCTGATCATGGTAAGCCAAACATCCGTCATGCCCTCTGGAGGGTGAGCACCGTATCCTATACATAACATGTGACTCATGGCCATGAAGAGGGCGTACGAGTACTGAATATGCCAGGTGGCGTTCTGAAGAAAGGAAGGTTTTTTTAGTTGTGATTGTATTTAAGTTTTAAATATTCTATCATTGCATGTTTAAAAAAAAAATATGTCAAACTAAGCTGTGCCTGGACTCACCACCATGTTGTTTTTAGATACCCAACAGTCTGGAGGAAATTCCTGCAGCATGGGAACCATGAAGGTCAGGCAGCCATCCCAGTGGCACAACAGCAGCATCATACCAATCAAGTTAACTATCCGCACCACAGCACTGGCCAGGTCATAAGTCATGTGGAAAATCTGTCAGAGGAAATATTTGCTTAAGTTCAAATTCAGCTTATTTATAAAAGGACATTTAAACACATTTAAGTTAACCAAAGTGCTATACTAAAATAACATTTCAAAAACAAGACAGAAAGAAATCACAAAGTATAAAGGCGAGTTAAAAAGAAAAAAATAACATTAAGACAATATAGCACATGCAGGGCCACCTTAACCAGCTGATAGAACCCGGGGCAGAGAGGCTTAGTAGGCCCCACCCACCCACGGCCCTTATATACGTGTGTGTTATATACGGGTCCTATATGTGTGTATAGATAGATACACTATCTATCATAGATAAATAGATATGCTGAAAATTTAAAATATATTATCAAAGCCAACATATCCATTTTATTTTTGTATTGAACACCATAAAACATAACAAAGTAGTGAATACCACCATCACCTGTGCATAACATCAAATAGTGATGACAGCAGAAACAAAGAACAGCAGCTAACAAGTCAGTGCAACGACCTTCTCTTTAAAGAAAGCAAGGCAAGTTTATTTGTACTGTATAGCCCAATCCATGTTACAGGACAATTCAAAGTGCTTTACATAAAACATCAAAAGCATTACAGCAGGGTGCAGAAAAAGCAAAAGTACAGGAATAAAAAGCACGATTTAAAATGAAAAATAAAATCTATGTTAAAAGAAGCCGTGCAGATTTATAACTTAGAATAAAAATCTAAACAAAAGCAGCTGAGAACAGGTTGTTGTGCATCATGCACACACACACACACACACACACACACACACACACACACACACACACACACACACACCTACACACACACACACACACACCTACACACACACACACACACACACACACACACACACACACACACACACACACACACACACACCTCTCAGCACCATGGGCAGCAATATGGCCAATGTGTCAGCAAGTGCTTGTTGATTTACATTTAACCTGTTCCACCCCACAGCCCCGCCGCCGGGTCACTGTGGGGGAAGGGCGGAGAAATGTCTGAATTTAGTTGACCTGTGGTCACTGATTGCTAAGCATGTTATATCATTATAAACCTCAGAATCTAAGCTAAAGACTCAAATAGTTTTTGTGACCTCAAAACCCAGAAAAAATAACAAGCAATTAAAAAGTCAGTTGTGCGATTTTTACATGAACACATTCAACCAAACCTGTCGGTCACCCTGCTGAACAGAAAACTTTGCCTTCCCTGAAAGCCAGCATCTCACATGTTCTAAAGCTGCACGTTTCATCACGCTACGTGCAAATTTCAGCAAATGAGCAGCAAAATAAGCCCAAAAATATGTACAGCATTTGAAAAACAAGAGCATAAATTTTTCCTTACCTTTTTTTTTTCGTGCTGAAAAGAATAATCCACTGTGATATGACTGTATTTCCAGAATAACTAAAATACCCAGTGTGTATTTGGAAAAGAAAAAGTGAAAAAAACGAAAACCTGCATTAGAAATCTCCCATGTCTCGCTCCTATCGGCTGCGCCTCCTCACCTGCGGTTCCCTGCTGCGCGGGCTGCTCCATGCCTACAGGTGCTGCTGCTGCATCCTCCTCTCTGCCCGGTGTGTCAGAGAGCGAGCTATGTCCTACTTCTTTAGCTGACTTAAAGAATTATGTCAGCTTAGGCATTGTCTTTCTTATTTCTTTGTCTCGAAGCTCCTTCTCACAAATCGCTTATCTTTTCTGAGCACTGCTCTAGAATTTCTTCCACGACATTTTTCAGTTTTGAAGTAGGTCACTTGTAATTTGGATCAATCAGCAGCATTAAATTAGCATAAGATGATTGACAGAAAACCTGACAAGTAATAAAATGTTTCTTTTGGGGTTTAATTTTAGCTGAAATGATAGGCCCCCTGAGCATCATAGGCCCCTGGCCACCGCCCCGGTTGGCCCGTGCATTAAGGCGGCCTTGAGCACATGTATTGAAAGAATAATAACAAAACAACTTATTCAGGTTTAATTGTCACTAGAAAATCAAAAGCAATGAAAAGCTGGTCAGCTGATCTTAGGACCTGTAAAGAAACTTTAGGCTGAAAGCAGGATAGAGCAACACTGGGAAGGTATGCCACTCGGAAATCAGCATGAGTATTTTAAAATCCATTCCCCAACTTAGTGAGAACCAGTGGGGAGATGGCTAAACATAAATTGCATGCAGGAATCTGCCAGTTCCAGGCAAAAGCCACACTTTTCTCTAGTTGTAACTATGATAGTGAGGCCTGACTCCAGTATACAGTGCCTTATACAATAGTCAAGACTGGGAAAGATAAATGCATGAACATTTCTCTCAACTTCTTGCAATTATTATTTTGTTTGTGTAACTTAAAATCTGAACCTTTTGTAACACCCACATCGGTTACAGATAGCGTAAAGTATGTTTTTAGAGAAGCGAGGTTGACAGTGGATGTCCCAGAGGGCCTTTTTGAGCTGAAAACGAAAACCTGTTTTCCTTTCATTGTAATTACCACAAAATTTGGTCATCTACACCTTGATGTCATCAAGACATAGTGGGCGTGGGCGTGGGGGGGGGGGGGGTCAGTAGAAGGTGGGTTATTGACGTTTGCAACATATGAATCTCATAGTCATCAGGGTAGCATCGGGAGACACTTTTATGTTTCCTCAAAGTAAACTCAAAGAAGAAGCAGGTTCAGAGAAAGAGAAGAAGTCCTAGCTGAACAGAAACAAAACAGAAGTAATTACTTTTGGACCTAAAGAGGAAAGATCAAGAGTCAGCACACACAATATAATACAGCTAGAAACTACCGATCAGGCACGGAATCTAGGTGTAGTAATGGACTCAGATCTGAACCTCAGGGTCACATAAAAGCCAATAACAAGGTCAGCCTTCTATCACCTGAAGAACATTTCTAGGATTAAAGGACTGATGTCGCAACAGGACCTAGAAAAACTCATCCATGTGTTTATCTTTAGTTCAGATTGATTATTGCAACAGTGTCTTCACAGGTCTGCCCAAACAGTCAATCCGACAGCTGCAGCTGATCCAGAACGCTGCTGCTCGTGTTCCTCACTAGAACCAGGAAAGTAGAGCCCATCAGTCTGGTTCTGAAGTCCTTACACTGGCTCCCTGTAGCTCAGAAAATAGACTTTAAAATACTTTTACTAGTTTATAAATCATTGAATGCCTTAGCACCAAAGTATATTGAAGATCTACTGTTACTATACCAACCCACCAGACCACTCAGGTCCTCTAATCCCAGTCTACTCAACATCCCTAGAATCAGAACCAAACATGGCGAAGCAGCTTTCAGTTTCTATGCTCCTCTAATCTGGAACAAATTTAGACAATATTAGACAACGGCAAAGCTGCTGAAACACTGAGTACTTTTTTTTTTTATCCCTCGGTTTTTTCCCATTATTAATCACCCAGTGCTCCTACCTTAGTTCTGGGGTTCCGCTCTCCCTCTGCCAGCCCCGGGAGGGCCCTGCACTGAAGCCCAAGCCTCCTTCATGCTTGGGGAGTGAGCACACCCTTCTTTTCACCTGATGGGGTCAGGTTGCTCCGGCTGGACGTAGTGTGTGGAAGGATCGCGTTATTCCAGCCAGATCCTCCCCAACCCTTCAGGTGTGGCCAGGAGGAGGCAGTATACGGCCCCAGGACTAGTGCATGTTTTTGTGGAAGTAGCTCACATTAGCTGCTCAAGGGAACATGGGGAGAACATGCAAACATGGGGTTTTGCCAACCCCACCCAGGGTGTGGGTGCCGATGATGCGGGGGAACAAACACACCCTCAGCACCCACAGCGTCCCCGGCGGTAATCGAACCCAGGACCTTCTAGCTGTGAGGTGAGCTGCTCCACCAGCTGCACCACCGTGCCCCCCACACTGAGTTCTTTTAAATCACAACTAAAAACGTATTTGTTTAGAGCTGACTTTGAGCAATGCTTTAATGTATCATACGCTTTGTGTATGCTTTATGCTTTATTGCTGTTTTTACTTTATATGCTTTGTCTGTGTTTTCCTGCTATTTTTATTTTAGCCCATAATCATGTAAAGCACCTTGAATTATCCTGTTGTTGAAAGTGTGTTATACAAATAAAATTGCCTTGCCTAAGGTTGTCTATTGCCTCGTGTCCACTGAGCGGTATGGCATGAGTCGGTGGGGTTCGGTACACTATTTTAACATCTGTTGTGCTCAGTTGAGGGTCTCTACTGCAAGTTGGACTCTCACTGGGCAGGCGGGGTTAAACCCAAATGCCTAATGTGGCGTCATTCAAGTGCTACAACATATGTGACGCACTCGTATATCTCGTGCTTGTCGTGCCCCAATCAATGGAGTGTGTTGTGTGACGCCAGTTGCTCCGGCCTAACCGTACCATAGCATTTTACTATGGACCTAACAACTGAAATGAGCCCAGGAAGGGTGCGGTACAGGCCGGTTGTATGGACCACTTTTACAATAGAAACAGACAAAATACCATACTGAACTGCACCGTCCTGTACCACTCAATGGAAATGAGGCAAATGTCCACACAATAAGTTCTGCTTCTCTGATATAATTAAAGCCAAGCATACATGGCTCCTTTGATCACTGCCAAGTTCTGTAGATGACAGATAAGAATCAATCAACAGTGTCAGACGGTGAGGTTAAATCAAGAAGCACAAGAATGAAAAGAATTCCTTGAGTCGGTGGCTGAAACGATGGCATTCACAACTGAGGAAACAACACAAACCAAGAGTGCAGTTTTGCTTTCTGTCCCATCCCCTTACCTCTTCCCACTGATGGATATATCGAATGAGACGTGAGAGTCGGAGGAGACGCAGCAGGCTGAGAATCTTGGTGAAACGCACGATACGGAGAGCGCGGGCGGTTCTGTACACATCAGATGACTCATGGCGGGATTCCAGGTCAACGATTAGAAAAATGTAGTCAACAGGGATGGAGGAGATGAAGTCTACCAGGAACCAGGTGCGGAGGTAATGCATGCGTATCTCTTTGGGGTCCAGAATAATGTGGCTGTCCTCTCCCGGGATACCTGTACGAAAGTTGAAAACCAGATCCATGAGGAAGAGTGTGTCAGACAGGAAATTGAAGATGATCCAGGGCATGGTGTTTTGGTCCTCAAAGAAGGTGATTCCCCAGGGCAGGATGACCAGATTACCCATCATCAGAAGGAGCATCACAATATCCCAGTAAAACCTAAACAAAACAGGAGAGAGTGGTGCAGTCAGATCTCTGATGAGATTACCTACAATACCTTCTGCTCTGATTGTGTGCAAGCTGTGTATCGAAAGAGGATTTGATAAATGTCGTGTAGGTTTTGATCATTTGCTATGTAACAAAAATGTTCCTCTTTTTGCAGCAACGTTGTCACCACGTTTACAATACATTTCCATTTGAATTCAGTTAAACCACATCACTACTTCACTTCTGTCTGCATTGGTAATTTGATTCTGGATGTTTAGGTTAGACTTCAGCTTCTTACAATTGATGACAGATATTAGAGTGGAAAACAGTTCTAAAAGAACGCTCTCTTGACTTTTTACCTCCACCAATGAGGTTATGTTTTTGCCAGGGTTTGTTTGTAAGAAAAATAACTCTGTGTGTAATCTAATGTCAGTACAAATGCAGCTGCTCTGTGACGGCCTCAGAGGTTGTCTAAGAGAATGTTGGGAGCAACAACACCATGAAGTCCAAAGAACACACCAGACTGGTCAGGGATAAAGTTATTGAGAAATTTAAAGCAGGCTTAGGCTACAAAAAGATTTCCCAAGCCTTGAACATCCCACGGAGCACTGTTCAAGTGATCATTCAGAAATGGAAGGAGTATGGCACAACTGTAAACCTACCAAGACAAGACCGTCCACCTAAACTCACAGGCCGAACAAGGAGAGCGCTGATCATAAATGCAGCCAAGAGGCCCATGGTGACTCTGGATGAGCTGCAGAGATCTACAGCTCAGGTGGGGGAATCTGTCCATAGGACAACTATTAGTGGTGCACTGCACAAAGTTGGCCTTTATGGAAGAGTAGCAAGAAGAAAGCCATTGTTAAAAGAAAACCATAAGAAGTCCTGTTTGCAGTTTGCCACAAGCCATGTGGGGGACACAGCAAACATGTGGAAGAACGTGCTCTGGTCAGATGAGACCAAAATGGAACTGTTGGGCCAAAATGCAAAACGCTATGTGTGGCGGAAAACTAACACTGCACATCACTCTGAACACACCATCCCCACTGTCAAATATGGTGGTGGCAGCATCATGCTCTGGGGGTGCTTCTCTTCAGCAGGGACAGGGAAGCTGGTCAGAGTTGATGGGAAGATGGATGGAGCCAAATACAGGGCAATCTTGGAAGAAAACCTCTTGGAGTCTGCAAAAGACTTGAGACTGGGGCGGAGGTTCACCTTCCAGCAGGACAACGACCCTAAACATTAAGCCAGGGCAACAATGGAATGGTTTAAAACAAAACATATCCATGTGTTAGAATGGCCCAGTCAAAGTCCAGATCTAAATCCAATCGAGAATCTGTGGCAAGATCTGAAAGCTGCTGTTCACAAACGCTGTCCATCTAATCAGACTGAGCTGGAGCTGTTTTGCAAAGCAGAATGGGCAAGAATTTCAGTCTGTAGATGTGCAAAGCTGGTAGAGACATACCCTAAAAGACTGGCAGCTGGAATTGCAGCAAAAGGTGGTTCTACAAAGTATTGACTCAGGGGGCTGAATAATTACGCACACCCCACTTTTCACTTATTTGTAAAAAATGTTTGGAATCATGTATGATTGTTGTTCCACTTCTCACGTGTACACCACTTTGTATTGGTCTTTCACCTGGAATTCCAATAAAATTGAATCATGTTTGTGGCTGTAATGTGACAAAATGTGGAAAAGTTCAAGGGGGCCGAATACTTTTGCAAGCCACTGTAGGACAGCTGACCTGTCTTTAAGATATGCATGGTTGGCTAAATTGCGTCTTTAAAAAGAAGGTTTCATGTATTAGTTTCAAGAACGTCACCACGTGTTGTATTTCCTTCATCCCATGGCAACTGACTACAGATTTTAAAATATTTGCATCACATTTCCTCACTCTGTTGAACTTTCTACAGATGTTCCTTAGAGTGAGCAGGGCTATTTCCCTGTTAAATCCAGAATAGAATTTAAGATCCTTCTTGCATATAAAGCCCTTAATAATCAAGCTCCATCATACATCAGAGATCTAATTGTTCCTTATGTTCCTAAAAGAGCCCTTCGCTCTCAGACTGCAGGTTTACTTGTAGTTCCTAGGATTTCTAAAAGTAGAATGGGAGGCAGATCTTTTAGTTATCAGGCTCCTCTCCTGTGGAACCAGCTCCCAGCTTTAGTCCGTGAGGCAGACACTCTGTTTACTTTTAAGGCCAGGCTTAAAACTTTCCTTTTTGATAAAGCTTATAGTTAGAGTGGCTAAGGTCATCCTGAGCTATCTCTGTAGTTATGCTGCTATAGGCTTAGACTGCTGGAGGACAGACTTACCAATTTTCTTCACTCTGCTACTTCCTTTTCTCCTAAGACTCTCCAGTTGTATTACAGTACATTCTGTTATTTTGACTGTTAACTTTGTGTTCTCTCAGTGTTTTTCTCTCCATAGAAGATATACCTGGTCTGGTATCCTGCTTGGCTGCAATGCCCTGTTGGACGGGGGGCATCGACTGGGATGATCCCCCCAGTAACTGAACATCCACTGTGTCCTGTTATTAACTTTTTACTTTCTGTAACATAGAAAGTTCTCTTATATCGGATCTTCTGTTCCTTCTGTGTTTCTGCTCTGTCTTCTCAAACCCCCAGACGGTCGTGGCAGATGGCCGCTCCTACTGAGCCTGGTTCTGTTGGAGGTTTCTTCCTGTTAAAGGGGAGTTTTTCCTCTCCACCGTCGCTACATGCTTGCTCAGTATGAGGGATTGCTGAAGGATTGCTGTGGTTGGAAAGTCTGCATCAACGGGCCCCAACCTCACGCCAATGACTGATGCAATCTGCTGGGATTCCTTAAATAGGAAACTTTTTAACTGATTGGAATGTTTGTATAAATGTATTGAAATGACTTCTTGTTAAGTGCCTTGAGATGACATCTGTTGTGAATTGGCGCTATATAAATAAACTGAAACTGAAAAACTGAAACTATTTAAAAATTTACAGAATGTGTACATTTGTGAATAGAAAGCACCAACAGACTATTTACAAGACATTTTTTTAAACTGCGAAAAAAGCATTCGGGTCAGAAACCATTCTGTGTGGATTTGTTTTCTGACATCAGATCATACTGAGACAGAATTATTATTATTATTATTATTATTATCATTATTATAGATTAACAGGTTGTTAGAAGGTTTAAGTTATCTTTAAACCTGCCGAGTTTAAATAATAGTTTCATCCTTTGAACCAGTTTCCTTGGCCAAAAAAGTCATTCCACTGAGTGGGTGACATCCCATTCATCTCATTATTCTCTGAACAGTTTCTGTCACAAGAGGAGCCCCTACCATTAAAAATGAATACTGCTTGCCTCATTGGGATCCATGTATGTTGAACAAGGCATTGAACAAAAGAACGTATCACTCCCAGTGGAAATGTCTGCCTTGTGATGTGTGGAGCATTGAACCTTGTGGCTTCGCTCTCTATTAATGTCGAACACGTTCCACTGGCCTATATGTCTCCAGTGTCTTGTTCTGCACCAAAGGGTCGGTTTGGATTTCCTTACAGATTGTTTGCATCAAGTGCAGGTTACATGACTGGTTCTCTGATACTCTTACAATTACTCTGGCACAATAACTGAAAATCAGCTTGACTGATTTTGATTACAGCATTGAGAAAGCGTTTCTGCTTCTTAAACCAGTCCAAGAGGAGATAAAGAATGAGTTGATTGAGATTTTAATTTTCTTTCCGATTCATTCTTCCTTCAATCCCCTTTTGGCTGTGTCCTCCATTTCAACACGCTGGTTTACATGACTACTTATGTTCCAACAGATTAGTGGCTACTTCCTGCTGCTAATAACTCCACCAACGACTGTGAAGGGTTTTCCAGCTGTCGACGTGGACCCGGTGTCCACATTTATACAAGCTTAGTGTGCAAGAGAAGTTTCAGCTTCAGAAAAAGCTTTTAGGCGACCCGTTAATGGTTTATGTTGTAAAACATGCAGCACTGGTGTATCAGGAGCAACATATATTAAGTTACAGCAAATTGCAAAAGTGTATGCTTATTTTGTCACATTATAAGTCAAAATATCAATGTGTTTTATTAGGATTTTATATGATAGACCAATACAAATTAGTGCATAATTGTGACAGTGATGGAAAATTATGTTTTATAAAATGCTTTTAGTTAAAGAGAAGTGTTTATTCAGCCGTCCTGAGTTAATATTTTGTAAAACAACCTTTTGCTCCAAATTCATCTACAAGTCTTTTGAGATATGTTTTGTGCACCTTTGCACATCTGAAGACAGTTTTGCCTTTTCTTCTCTGCAAACTAGCTCAACTTCAGTCAGAGAACAAATGTAAACATCAGTTTTTAAGGTTGCCACAGACTCTTGGTTTGTTTCAGGTCTGGGATTTGCCATGCCATTCTAGCACATGAATATGATCTGATCTAAACTATTCTTTTGTAGCTCTGGCTGTAGGTTTAGGCTTGCTTGAGGGTAAATCTCCACCCCAGTCAAGTCTTTTTTAGTTGCTTACAAATTCTCCTACCTGACCTGTGGATCTCTGCAGATTCTCCAAAGTTACCATGGGTTTCTTTTCTGTTTCACTTAAGAAGCCTCTCTTTGCCTGGCCTGTTGGTTTTTGGTGAAAATTCATATCTTAGTAGGTTTGCAGCAGTGCCATACTCCTTCTACTTTGATGATTGGTTGAATTTCTTTTTTTGCATTTGAAAACCACTTCTTATATCCTTTCTGATTTACAGTTGTGCTTCATTTTGTGTTGGTCTATCATAGAAGATCCAATTAAGATAAACTGACTACACTTGTGACTGAATGTGGAAAAGTTGAAAAGGTATACATTTTTTGCAAGGCAGCATCAAAATTTCCAATCTTTATTGAACCATTTAAGATTAACCTATTTGTTCTTAACCCCTAAACTGTAAAATATTGCAATGCCGTTCCAACTGCCCCATTATAAAGAGGAAGCTGGACCATAAGGTCTAAGGAGAGCAGGCTCTCTGTAATCTCCCCCTCAGCTGTCTCTGTATTATTGCATAATAGAGCAAGATGGGAATTATAGGGATTCTTATGGGCATTAATCCCTATGCACCGGTTTATCCTCTCTGTCTGGCATAGGCTTGATGGTTAAAAAATTTTCAAATCTGATGTCGGCTATTGTTGATGACCTCACACAGAGGCTGCTCGGGATTCACCGTTAAGATGATGCGCTCCAAAAGCTTAACGATCCAGCAAAGTTTTCCCAAAGTAAGGCTGAAAATGAGTAAAAGAATCTCAGATGTTCTGTTAAATTGATCAGGGTCAATAAAAAGCGTCCTCCTCACCTTATGAGTAGGAAAAAAATTGAGCCACTATAGAGTTGGATGATTAATCCACTTGATCTTGCCCTAAATACTGTATCATTAATGAAATCCCTTCATCGCCTTATCATGTGCTACGAACCATGACATCAGCTGATGTCCTTGGAGAACTGGACATCACAAGCTGTTTGTTTGGCTGTGTTCACTCCTTTCAAGGGGGGGTTTCATACAAAATAATGACAAATTTGGAGATCTTAAACAACACAGTTTTTTTTTCCAGGAACATCAATGATTTCCTATCTTGAATTAGGATTTTCATGATCACCAAAACTCAAGATTACCTGAAATCACTGTAGGGGTGGATGATCCACACTCCAAAGCTCTTGACCCTTTCCTGCTCTGCTGCAACCCCCTTATGACTGCCGAACATGCGCAGGGAGAACTTGTTGACGCCAGGCTGGAGCATGGAGCCAAACTGCTTCTGGAAGTATGTGGACTGATCCTGCAGGAGGTCCTCCAGGCCGACTTCGGCCTCTCCGTCCATATCCAGGGTGCTGTCTGGGTCTGCTGTGTAGTCGTCATTGTGGGTCTTTACCAGGGAGAAGAGCGTCCTGGAAACGTCAGCTCTCTTTTCCGTCTTTGGAGAGGGGGTGCCTGGAGGGGTCGTCCTCTGGGAGCTGCTTCTCCACCTGGAGAAGCGGAGGCTGCTCCAGCTGCGGTACCTGGAGGTCTCTGGTTTGTGAGCTGGGCTTTCTGCAGGTTCTCTCTGATCATCTATACTCCTAGAAGGGCTTGTCATTTCTGTATAAATTTCACTTAAAACTGAAAAATTTGACTGGTTGTATAGTTTTACTTTAATTTGTCTTGAGACTTAAATTTACTTTCTAATAAACGTAGTTAAAAAATTCCATGTATTATTGTGTCCAAGTTAAAAAAAGAACTGTGGAGGACAACATTTAAATGCGTTTAAGTTTAAAATATACACAACACTAAAATGCTGTAAGGAAAGTGAAAGCCTCAAAGTAAAAAATATATACAAAATCTCATAAAAAGTTGGCGCCTTCCTGCAAAACACTTGATGAGGAATGAATCCTGCTCCCTGGAAAACCACAAACTTCAGCCACAGCTGTGTCCTCCTCTCAAATGACCATGAGAGGATGGATGCAAATTGCCACAAAGACTCAGTGGCCTTCTGTAATCGGCTTTTTGTCACAGTCGCGTCTACTCAACCCTCTTTCTACTCCCTCCCTCCTCCTCCCTCTCTGTGGTGGAAGTGGCCTACCCTCCCCTCCAGAGAGGAGAGTCCCATGGAGTGGTCTTATGTTGCACTGTCAAGATGGGAAATGTTTCGGTAAGTAGGAACAAAAACAGCTTATGAATACAATGATTAACTCATCACAAGTGAATTGGTTTTAAAGCGAGAACTTAACACTAGCAGCTGGTATTGGTGCTGTTTGATATGAACCAGGAGGAATTAATGTTAAGGCTTGTTGTGTCCTCAAATTATGTGCTGTGTGAGAAAAACGAGTTGAACGAGTTGAAATCTTTTCTAAATTGGGGCTATTTTGTTGTGTCCCTAAAATGTATAAAATTGAAAGAAAAGCTTAAACAATTAGAATCTCTATAAGCATGCTCATTAAAAACTTTTAAAGTAGTATTTTATCTAAACTAAATGTATTAAAATAAATTAATATGTTCATTATTTAGGTTCATCTATCTTTTGATGCAACATGCCACTCTGAAAACAGCAACAGAGTGAGGATTTATTCAACACACTATTTTAACGGTGCGGGGGCTGGAGCTGAGGACTGAAATCATCTGAACATCTGAAACACCTGGTCTGCACTCGAAATCATCAGTTTTTTTCTGCCTTCTGACCTTTGCCTTTGCCTGCTCCTTGTCTGTATTATGAGTGAGTCTGTTAATGGCTCTGACCCTTGCTTTATGTACCTGGACTCTGATTATTGCCTCACGGATTCTGGTTCTGTTGTGCCTTTCCTGCCTGCTCTGTTACTTACTTGGATTGTGTTCCCAACTATTGAGAAATTGATTTTGGACACTAACCACTGAATCCATGAAGGTTTGACCTGATAAGATCAGAGTGTGTTCATCGACTTACCCAGCGACTGGAATTCCCTCATTTCATGAGATCATAGTTTCAAGCATATACCGTTAACAAGTGTGCGATTTGTGAAAAAAGCAGAGGGGGGGATATTAAAAAAAAAAACTTTTTATTCATGAAAATAACAGGTTTGTGTATGCAGGCTGCAGGGCATCTTGCACATACGTTTACCCTTTAAAAACTGACAGAAAATTCTGAAAAAGAAAATTATTGTTGACATAAAAAAATTAAGATAAGATTAAATATATTAGGATGATTAAAATTAAAGATAAGAATTCACTTGACTTATCCAGTCATAGCAGCTGAGATAATTTTTTCCCCGTGGCAGCATCAGCAGCACCTTGTCCGCCATCTCAGACCCACAACTCTGCATATTTTTCTGTGGGGAAAAAAGTTCACCTCTGGAACCCAGCCGTGGTCAGGTGCAGGAATACTTTTTAGGTGTAAGACTCCCTACCCTCAGTTTATTAAACCGTGTGCACGGATTTGGGGCCCTGCAGGAAAGTATAGATATTTGAGTCATTGTAGACGGGGACATGTCCCCGGTAATATTGATCAATTACAGTTTTGTCCCCACCACTTGAATACCTGCTGTTTTTTTGTTGTTTGTTTTTTAAACAGTGCATCCACCAGCGCAATTTTCATATATTCATTATCCTCTTTAATGCAAGGTGTTCTAATTATGCTGCGCTACCAGCTCCATGCTTCCCAGAGGCAAGACGGATGGACACTGTGCGGTTTTTGGACCATTTCCACAAATTTTTGGTTTTGGTTTGTCTTCAAAGCCATATAAAAACAAACATTGCATTTGTTGTGCCTGGGTGCATTTTGTGTAGCTTGAAAAAACTGGACTTCACTTCTGCTTCGTCTACGAATGACGCAGTCATTTGTGGAGCTCACTTCAGACTGGAGGATTACTATCCTCAATGTGACGGAGCATAACATGGGATACAAAAGCAAAGATCAGGTGTATACAGCTTCATGAGGATTGCTGTCTGCGGCTGCTTCTGGACTTGCAGCAGGCGGAAGACACCACGACGGAGCTCAGCTCTACGCAGAAGGGATCTGTGCATTGTAAGTTTTGTTGTCTAAGATCTGCTAATTACAGCTTTGTGAGTGCTCTCCAGGTAGCACTTGGGTGGAGGTCTCCTCTGGGTGCCGTGTCGGTGCCTTGGCTGCTGCTGTTGATGTGCTGCTGCCGGTGCAGAAGGCTCCTTTGATGGTGTTTCCTTACCTTACCTGGTTCATCTGTACTTGGCCAGATGTCCTTATTATTGTTGCTCTTGACTGTGTGTGTGTGCATGGGGGTTGTGTTGGGGGGAGGGGATATAAATGTGATCATGCTTTTAAATCTGTGGGGGGAGGGATGGGAATGTGGTTTATGTGGGGTCATTTTTAATCTGTAAAGCACTTTGAGTTGCAATGAAAAGCGCTTTATAAATAAAGTTTGATTTGTTCAAATTACGCTTATTTGTAGTTAGTCAAGAAGTATTTCAAAGTTTGCAGAAAGTTAATCATCTCAATGGTTGAATTCTCAGCATTGTGTAACTGTATAGTAAATGACTGTGATGTTCTAATTATGTTTGATATTCATGCCAAACCTGCCGTACCGTGACATAGTTTGTTCGCCGATAGTTTGGCCAATAGAGGGTAGTGTTGCATCATAAAAGAACAGAAATCAACGTTCTAAGGAGACGATCCTGGCGCTTGCTGGACTTTCTTGATGATTACTGAAATGACCTCAGCAGGTCCTTTAATGACAGCAATGAAATGCTGTGGAATTTTCATGGCAAAGAAGGACTATGCAATTCATCTGATCACTGTTCATAACATTCTGGAGTATATGCAAATTGCTATTATAAAAACTTAAGCAGCAACTTTTCCAATTTCCAATATTTATGTAATTCTCAAAACTTTGGCCACGACTGTATATTCCCTTAGCCACGTTAGTGTAGAAGCAACCTAAGGGATATTAATAGTTTTGCAAGGCTCTGTAAATGGTGCTTAAATTAATCGATGACTCCTCACACCAGTTATTGAATACTCATATGAAATGAAATGAAAAACATATGGAGAAACCTTATATGCACCAGCATGCTCATACACACAGACACACACAGGTGTGGGGATTCCGTTGATTACAGAAACATTCTTGGGCTTACGTTTCCACATACAGGTCCTTCTCAAAAAATTAGTGTATTGTGATAAAGTTCATTCTTTTCCATAATGTAATGATAAAAATTTAACTTTCATATATTTTAGATTCATTGCACACCAACTGAAATATTTCAGGTCTTTTATTGTTTTAAAACTGATGATCTTGGCATACAGCTCATGAAAACCCAAAATTCCTATCTGAAAAAATTAACATATGAAAAGGTTCTCTAAACGAGCTTTTAACCTAATCATCTGAATCAACTAATTAACTCTAAACACCTGCAAAAGATTCCTGAGGCTTTTAAAAACTCCCAGCCTGGTTCATTACTCAAAACCGCAATCATGGGTAAGACTGCCGACCTGACTGCTGCCCAGAAGGCCATCAATGACACCCTCAAGCAAGAGGGTAAGACACAGAAAGAAATTTCTGAACGAATAGGCTGTTCCCAGAGTGCTGTATCAAGGCACCTCAGTGGGAAGTCTGTGGGAAGGAAAAAGTGTGGCAGAAAACGCTGCACAAAGAGAAGAGGTGACCGGACCCTGAGGAAGATTGTGGAGAAGGACCGATTCCAGACCTTGGGGGACCTGCGGAAGCAGTGGACTGAGTCTGGAGTAGAAACATCCAGAGCCACCGTGCACAGGAAATGGGCTACAGGTGCCGCATTCCCCAGGTCAAGCCACTTTTGAACCACAAACAGCGGCAGAAGTGCCTGACCTGGGCTACAGAGAAGCAGCACTGGACTGTTGCTCAGTGGTCCAAAGTACTTTTTTCAGATGAAAGCAAATTTTGCATGTCATTCGGAAATCAAGGAAGACTGGGGAGAAGGAAATACCAAAATGCCTGAAGTCCAGAGTCAAGTACCCACAGTCAGTGATGGTCTGGGGTGCCATGTCAGCTGCTGGTGTTGGTCCACTGTGTTTTATCAAGGGCAGGGTCAATGCAGCTAGCTATGAGGAGATTTTGGAGCACTTCATGCTTCCATCTGTTGAAAAGCTTTATGGAGATGAAGATTTCATTTTTCAGCACGACCTGGCACCTGCTCAGTGCCAAAACCACTGGTAAATGGTTTACTGACCATGGTATTACTGTGCTCAATTGGCCTGCCAACTCTCCTGACCTGAACCCCATAGAGAATCTGTGGGATATTGTGAAGAGGAAGTTGAGAGATGCAAGACCCAACACTCTGGATGAGCTTAAGGCCGCTATCGAAGCATCCTAGGCCTCCATAACACCTCAGCAGTGCCACAGGCTGATTGCCTCCATGCCACGCCGCATTGAAGCAGTCATTTCTGCAAAAGGATTCCCGACCAAGTATTGAGTGACTGAACATAATTATTTGAAGGTTGACTTTTTTATATTAAAAACACTTTTCTTTTATTGGTCAGATGAAATATGCTAATTTTTGAGATAGGAATTTTGGGTTTTCATGAGCTGTATGCCAAAATCATCAGTTTTAAAACTATAAAAGACCTGAAATATTTCAGTTGGTGTGCAATGAATCTAAAATATATGAAAGTTAAATTTGTATCATTACATTATGGAAAAGAATGAACTTTATCACAATATGCTAATTTTTTGAGAAGGACCTGTATTGTAAATTTGCTTTGAAGATGCATTTAATATAGCAGCTTTTCTGGCGTCTCTGTACTTCGTTTGTCACTCCTGAAAGGTTTCTGGACACAGGTTTGCAAACGTTGACCCTATGTGAAACCAAAGAAAACAACTATGGACCTTGTGTATTATAAACCTCATACCACATTTGATAGAACATTCAAACTGTGCATCTTGAAATATTTTGCATCATTATGTATGTACTTCATGATCCATTTTGTAATCAGGGTCTCATTTTAAAGTTCTTTGGTGCTAGTGTACATGAGGTTTATAGATGTTTGTATCTCACTTGTCAATTTACTGTCTCAGTTCATTGCTTTCTTGGTGGTATTTATTTTTTGAGGAATTTGAAAATATATATTTTTTCCTATGCTATCATTGTTGTTTACAGAGATTGCTTGCTCTTATGTCCTAAGGCCTAAAATGCACATCAAAATCACAAAAACATCTTCCAATGCAAAAAATAGGTTTGTCTAAGATTAATATTTCACTCACAGCAATAAGATTCAACCATGTTGAAATAAAAGATTTTTGAAACATCTAAACACCTAGATATTTATTGGATAAAATGTGTAAAATTCGCAGTGTCCTACTGCAAGTACTAAATTGTATTTACTATGACAGCACAATTTTTGAGGGTTTTCTTGGGATTAAAGTTCAATCCTTAATACACAGTCTATGTGTGCTCCCAAGTGGTGAAAATAGTATTGCTCAAAATAATCAGAAGACAAGGCCAGCTGTGGAAGTTAGTTTGACCATTCAACATACTGAGGAAAGTGACTCTTCATCAGTGCAAACAGAGCATCTCCACAGCATAGCATGAGATTAAATAGTGTCAGAATTGCGTCATTGCTGTGACATTTGCACAGCAGTAGTTGCACTGCTGCTATTCAGTCTTTTGTGCATACAATATAAGCAGTATTTATATGATTTATCTGAGTTGTGAATCTACAGTCCTACAGAGTTATGTTAATGATATTATCCAACTACACTTTTTTTAAAGGTACCTGTGTCCTTTCTGTGTTGGTACTTTAAGGACGTACATTATGACACAAATTAATTCAAACTTAGAGTAAAAGAAAAACATTCTAAAAACAAATGTATTCATAATTTAGATTTACAAATACTACAATACAAGTCAAAACAACCAGTGATCATGATCCTTAGCCGTTTGTTTTTAGTGTTATGGTTTTGGATCTTCATTTAGTTTTCATAATTTTCAGTTCATTCCCCTGTGCTAGTTCCGTTTTACTTTATTTCTCTCATTTGGATTATTGTTCTGATTTGAATTCCTTTGCTTTTTCCTCTCGGTTTCCTTCTTTGCCATAGTTCCCTGCCCAGCTGCAACTAATCTCTAATCTCCCTGCTCACTCTCTCACCGGCATCGGTTTTCCACCAATTAGTCCTCAGGTTTCTTTCAGTCATTCCTCACTCCCTCGTCAGTATTTAAGCAGTTCAGTTTTAGTCACAACTCGCTGGATTCTCCTGTTGCCTTCAGTCGTCCTCGTCTCCCAGTTCTCTGTTTTATCCACCTGTTCACATCCAAAACTGATTTTGTCATCTTTAAGTTCGGCTTTATTATTTTTTAATTAAAAGGTCCACAAAAAAGCTACACTTAATTATGACAATCAACTTCATTTTCAAGCAAAGTTTTGAGATTCTTAAATGCAGCCTAAAAAAGTACAAACACTAAACATGTAAATTATTAAAGGGCATTAAAAATATGTTACATGAGCAAAGACTTGAAAAAGGTTGAACCAAGCAATTCTCACCAGTGTAGAAGTTGTCAAAGAAACTGGAAATTGTCACTAAAAACTGTGAAAAACTTTTTATATATTAACAACGGCCATTTGTCCATCTGTCGATCCATCCCTCCCTGTATGCCAGTACATTCTACGGTTGTAGTCTTAACTGCTGAACTTCTCTTCAGTTTGACTTGGTTTGTGTGGCACAAAGTTTCCTTAAAAACAGAATAGTTTGTCATTATTCAGTGTGTTTAGCTACGTTTTCTAGAAAGGTTTGATGTGCTTCATTAAAATTAGTCTTACACATCTTTTAGTTCCTTCTTCAAATTATCACAAATTGGGCTGCGTGCTGTTAGATTTTCTTTGAGATTGATGATATCCTGTTTCCAGACTTCAGACTCTGCATTAAAGGTCGCTTAATGGAGGAAAAAAAAGGAGCAATTGACCTGTTGTTCCTGCATTTCACCACATGGTGGCAGATGAGCAGTATGGGTGTGTAGTACCTGTGGTGCTTTTGAGCGTTTCCTCCAGAGGTGCCAGCTCCTCGTTTTTTTTTTTCTGCATGGGAGAAATGCAAAATGATGAGATTACACTTGTGTGTGTGTGTGTGTGTGTGTGTGTGTACACATGTATAGCTATAATTGTGTGGACCAACCTTTGACAGGCCCCAGCATTGTGTGGACATTTGTAGTTGTGAGGACATTTTGCCTGGTCCACACATTGTTTAACAAGCTATTAAACTTTACTAGTTAGGTTTAGAGTTATGGTGTGAATTATGTTTAAGTTTAGATTAGGGTTAGGCATGTATCACTAATGGTTAGGTTTAGGGAAAGTGTCTGGGTTAGGCATAGTAAAATCAATGGAAGTCAATACAATGTCAACACAAGTATAGCAAGACAGGTGTGTGTGTGTGTGTGTGTGTGTGTGTATATACACACACACCCTGGGCTGCATGTACAAAATGTAAAAGCACAGGATTAACGATCTAAATTTAATAAATCAACGTTTACCTATTGAAAATATTTTGCTCAAAACATTCAGAAAATCGGTTTGCTTAAATAATTATTTTTGGTAAAAAACTAAATAAAAACAAAACCTGTTACAAATGAAGCATTTTGTAGTACAATTTTACTCCAATCCTTAGCAATGTTTCTCAAGGTTTCCTAATATCTGGCGATAAAAGCTTTAGTGGCAGCATTATTCTGTGGGATGATTTATCATCTTTTGTTTTTTTTAAAGAAAAGTCCCTGAACAGTTAGTTTTAGAATTTTGTTTGCTTATTCATGAAGCTACTGCACTCTGACCTAAGAATATTTCAGAAACAAATGTGTCTTAAGTTCAGCTGATAAATTACTGTTGCATGCATAATAACTTGATTTGCAACGATCCAACCAAGAAGTGTTGTGGTCAGATGGAGCGAGTTTGAGTCCAAAGAAATTAAATATAGCTTTTTCTTTTGGTTTAAACATAGAAACCATATACAGTTGAAACCAAATACCATACATACATACATACATACACACACTAAATAAAAAAAATGCATGACATTCGTTTAGTCTTATATTAAATCAAACTGAATATTTCCCGTTTTAGTGCAGTCAGAATGACCAAAATGATTTCCATTCACTATACTAAAATGAGAAAAGTGAAAACTTTGGGTGGAATCTTGTTTTTGTACCTTCCAAGTCTGGAGTTTAAGTACATATAAGGTGAAACTCGAAGCATTAGAATAACTTGCCTAAGTTGATTTATGTCAGTAATTCAACCTAAAAGGTGAAACTAATATATGGTATAGACTCACTACATGCAAAGCGAGATATTTCAAGCATTTTTTTTTTAAATAATTTTGATGATTATGGTTTACAGCTTATGAAAAACCCCAAATTCAAAATCTCAGAAAATTAGAATATTGTGAAAAGGTTCAATGTTTTAGGCTCAAAGTGTCAAACTCTAATCAGCTAATTAATCCAAAACACCTACAAAGGGTTCCTGACCCTTTAAATCTGGGGTGACCAACCCTGGTCTTTGAGATCTACCATCCAGCAACTTTTAGGCGCATCCTTTCTTATCACAGCTGAATCAAATGAAGGCCTCGTTACCAGGCCTCTGCAGAGCTAACAGACTGCCGATGAGGGAATTGAACAATTTGATTCAGGTGTGTTGGAGCTGAGATACATCTAAAATTTGTAGAATGGTAGATCCCGAGGACCAGGACTGGGCACGTCTGCTTTAAATGGTCTCTCAGTCTGGTTCAGTAGGAATCACAGTAATTGGGAAGACTGCTGACCTGATGCAGAAAACCATCACTGACTCCCTCCATAAGGAGGGAAAGGCTCAAAAGGTAATTGTAAAAGAAGTTGGATGTTCCAGAAGTGCTGTACCAAATCACATTAATAGAAAGTTATGTGGAAGGGAAACGTGTGGTAGAAAAGGTGCACAAGCAGCAAGGATGACCGCAGCCTGGAGAGGATTGTCAGGAAAAGACTATTTAAAAGTGTTGGGGATCTTCACAAGGAGGGGACTGAGGCTGGAGTTTGCATCAAGAGCCAGAAAACACATAAGGATCCTGAACATTTCTCTATTTAAAATCCTGGTTTTATTGATTTCATGTAATATTCTAATTTTCTGAGATTTTGAATTAGGGGTTCTCATAAGCTGTAAGCCATAATCATCAAAATGATAACAAATAAAGGCTTGAAATGAGTCTATATCAAATATTAGTTTCACCTTTTAGGTTGAATAACTGAAATAAATGAACTCATGCACGATATTCTAATTTTTGGAGTTTCACCTGTATTTAGTATAGAATTGCCTCTTACATTTTGACTATGGTCAAAATGTCCATCCATCCATTATCTATATCGTCTATCCTTTGCAGGGTTGCGGGGGCTGGTGGCTATCTCCAGCAGTGATCAGGCAAGAGGTAGGGTACACCCTGAACAGGTCTCCAGCAACATAGAGACACAGGACAAAACAACCATCCACACACACTCACACCGAAGGGCAATTTAGAGACACCAGTTAACATAACAGTCATGTTTTTGGACTGTGGGAGGAAGCCGGAGTACTTGGCATGCACAGGGAGAACATTCTCACAATAGCTTGCTGGAATTTTGGTCTTTTCCTCAAAAGAACTAATGAAACTGAGTCAGGTTTGTAGGCCACCTTGCTGGATCACACCTTTTTAGCTCTGCGCCCACATTTCCAATAGGACAGAGATCAGGGCTTTGTGAGGGCCTCTTCAAAGTATTGAATTTGTTCTCCTTGAACCACCTTGTAACTAACTTAGTAGGTTTAGGGTTACTGTCGATTTGGACCTTTTTGTGCCCAAGCTTTAACGTCCTGGTTGGCCTCTTGAGATGTCAGTGTTTCTACAGAATTTTCTTTCCCATTGCATGTTATCTATTTTGTTCAGTGCACTAGTCCCTCCTGCAGCAAATCACCTGCACAACATGATGCCTGCCCACTCAGTACTTCTCAGTTTGAATCTTATTCTCTTCCCCTTTTTCCTCCAAATGTAACAATAGTCATTATGGTGAAACACTTTAACTCTATTTCCATCAAACCACAGGAAACATCTCTAAAACTTTGTTGCTTTAGGGGTAACTGGCTTCTTCCCTGCTGAGTGACTTTTTGGGCCAATTGTTTCACTGTTAATAATGACCCACGCTTTACCAGCTTCAGTAATCATTTTCACAAGGTATTTTCCATTTGTTCTGGGCTGACAAAATTTCCACCTAAACATGTTCACCTCTGGGACATGGATCCAGTCTGCTTCCTGAATGGCATGTTGGTTGGACATTTACCTGGTGATTATTTCAACAGATGCATCTGGAAATTAAACCCAATGACAAGCAGACTTGTTCCATCTCGAAATCTTGTCAGATTTCTTTTTTTTTTGGTACAAAAGTCCTGCTAATGCAGATCAAGACGCTGTTGCTTGACCATGCTTAGTATGAAGACGAAGAGGTAAGCTGAAGGATCATGGAAACACCACACCCTATCATTAGAGCAGTGTCCAATCATGTTTTATAAAGGGTGTGGTGACATTGGATATGGGGCTGCATATGCAAACCAAGCAGAAACGAAAAGGAAAGAATTATAGAAAGGAAGAGCCGATTCGATTCAGCAAGCCATTATCACAGCAGGACACAAATTATGCAGTTATGCAAATCACAAACATACATTTCGATTAGTTTTTTTTTTAGCCCAACAAAAAGAATAAATGCTTGCCTTTTATGGCTTGTACTTATTTTCTCTACACATCAAGACTTCTCTTTTAAGTTGCTCTGTATGAAAAAATATGTGCAAAGGTCAGATGTTGTCCATAATATATTAAATGTTAGTTTAATCCATTACAAGTTCTCTATTTTCAAAGTGGGTTTAAATAGAGCAAGCATCAATTGTAACTTGAGTAAATGATTAGCAAAAGCACTTCATGGTTGACTGTTAGTTTCTCAAAATACTAAGCTGCACTCGACTTGAACTACACAACTGGAACAGACCTAGAACAACAATTTTATTAGAAAAGAAGGAACCTGGAAACACAGCTGGGTCCTTCATATGTTCTCATGTCGGTACTCTTCTGATGCTTCAGGTATACTAACTACATAAGCATGAGGCGTGTATTCGGCCCCCTTCACTTGAAATACCCCTAAATAAAATCCAGTGCGGCCAATAGTCTTATGAAATAAATTCTGTGAAGGCCTCAGAGGTTTGTTAGATAATTTGAGTGATGAAACAGCATCATGAAGACCAAGAAACCCAGCAAGAAGGTTGGGAATAAACGCAAGCAGGTGTCTCCCTACAAGAGAGAGGGCTTCTTCTACTCCCGTACATGAGAGGACACGGGACAGAACAGCTGCAAATGGGAAAGTTAGCCACAAACTTTCAAAACAACCGAATGTGAAGCTGCAGAACAGATTTGCTCCACTGTTGGATAACTCTGGATCTTTATCTGACGACCATCCACCCCAAGGCAGCGAGATGAGGATTGATAAGCTGTCAGAGAGTGAGAGGCCACAGAGAAAGCAAAAGACTGGGCCTGAAACTCTGATTGTAGGTGATTCCTCTGTAAAGGACGTTCAGTGGATGTGTGGAAAGAACACCAAAGTCCTCTGCTTTCCAAAGGATATGGTCAGCGACATGCAGAAGAGGATTCTGAAAACTGTGACTAAATATCCAGCAGTGAAAACATTGTTCTCCACACAGGGTCGAATGATGTGTCCAAGCAACAATCGGAGGTTCTGAAACGGGACTTCGCTGGATTATTGAACACCGTGAGCTCGTTGGATGGAGCAGTATTCATCAGTGGACCTTTACCACCCATCAGAGGAGGAGAAGAAAGATTTTGCCGTCTTTTGGCATTAAATAAGTGGATTTTATCTGCATGTGCTGACAAAAAACTGCAATTTATTAACAACTTTCAGATTTTTTGGGAGCGTAGACATCTTTTTAAGGCAAATGGATTTAGTTTGAACAGGTCAGGTGTAAGACTGTTTATCTCCAATATTTTCTACTTCCTGCGTCATCCCTCTGTGCTTGGAGCCAAAAAGGAGATATACAAATACTTATCTCAAAAGGAAGACCAAACAAAGCTGAGTGCAGAGGGGGAGGAACTTCTTCTGCCCTCACTCATGGGAAGCTTCGAACAGAAGCAGGAAGAAGGATCTTTATTTGCCCCAAAAGCCCTCAACAGCCCTAAACAGGACAGCGGACCTCCATCGCCCCCGCAAACCCCTGACAGCCCACCGTCTTCCCTACCGCCCCACTCCCCCCATCTGAAATTCACTGAGCAGATGATGGCGAGGGTCAACATTGGGCTCAGATCTACCCCCCAGACAAATCTGTTTTCTTTACCCATAAACCCCACACCAGGATGATCAAAGGTAGGGCAACAAGCCCGGCTCCCTCCTACCCCACCACGTAAGCATGTACAATCTCCACAGTCTGATGTGTGATGTGTTGAGGGTCCAGGCTGCGTGGATATAAGCAGCAACTTTTCCCAGGACAAGCTGGGACCCTGTTCATTAGAAGGTTCGATCATTTCTGTACTTATAAGTAACAGAAGGAATGTAGTTATGTCAAAAAACAGAGCATTGCATTCTAAAAGGTTTTTAATTAAAGTAAACATGCGCTGTACACAGCCCGCCCCAAAACACAAGGGGCACAATAATACTCTTAAACCTGTTAAGATGGCCTTATTAAATGTCAGGTCTATAGTAGGGAAGACATTTTTAATCAATGATCTTATCACTGAGCACAGCCTTGATTTTATGTTTTTAACTGAGACTTGGTTAGATCAGAATAGCAGTGTTTCTCTTATCGAATCAACCCCTCCCAACTTTAGTTTTGTCAACCAGGCCAGACAGAACAGGAGAGGTGGAGGAGTTGTTTTATTTAATGAATCATTCCAGTGTAAGCAGTTATCTCTTGGAAGTTTTCCTTCTTTTGAATATGTTGCTGTACAGCTGAAGGCCTCATCTAGAACCATGTTTCTTAACATTTATCGGCCTCCAAATTACTTTGCTGACTTTAATGATGATTTTAGTGAACTGCTGTCTATAATCTGTGTTGATTTTGACTGTATAATTATTGTTGGTGATTTTAACATCCATGATGACAATCCCCAGAACAAAGGGTCTAAAGACCTGAGTAACACTCTGGACAACTTTGGGCTGACTCAGCATATAACAGAGCCCACACATAATAAGGGTCATGTTTTGGACTTACTGATCTCGAAGGGTCTGGGCATTTCCAAGATTAATGTGCGTGATGTGGGCTCGTCTGACCATTGTTGTGTTTTCTTTGAGAGTAAAATTTTGATTCACATAAATGTTTTAATGGAGGTTATCACAAAACGATGTATAACTGAAAACACTAGTGACATCTTTAACCAGGTCTTCTCTCTAACACCTGCCCTGTCAGGGGGTTCAGTCAATGAACTTGTCAACAGCTGTAATGCTAAAATATTAAATGTTATGGATACTATTGCTCCCACAAAGGTGAAGGTTATCTCTGGAAGGAAAAGGTCTCCATGGAGAAATTCCACACTGGTGAGAAATGAAAAAAGGGTGTGTCGGAAAGCCGAGCGCAGATGGAGAAAAACAAAAACTTCAGGTTCATTATGACATCTATAAAGAAAAACTTCACTCTTATAACTTACAACTGAGGAATACAAGGAAGTCATATTTTTCTGACATCATCACCAGAAATAGTCATAGTGCTCGTGCATTATTTGCTTTTGTCGACAGGGTAACAAACTCTCCTGTGTCAGTAGCACCTGAACTCTATTCCACCAAGGCCTGCAATGACTTTGCCAAATTCTTCACAGACAAAATCCAAAATATTAGACAAGCGGTTGGTTCATTAACGGCAGGTTCAGGTTATGTACAGTGTCCACGGAAAATCCGTTTAAACACCATGAAACAGTTTTATCTCATAAACAGCAAAGATCTGGAGGATATCTTACGTCAACTGAACTCCTCCTCTTGCTGCGTAGACATCCTGCCCACAGGCTTTTTCAAAAAGGTCTCAAAGATCTTGGAGTCAGATCTGTTACAGATTGTAAACTCATCTTTAATGTCGGGTGTTTTCCCAGAGCCCCTGAAAACAGCTGTAACTAAACCACTGCAGAAAAGAGACAATCTGGACAAGACACAAATGAACAACTACAGGCCCATCTCCAATCTTCCATTTTTAACTAAGATCATTGAAAAGGCTGTTTTTCATCAGCTAAATGACTTCTTAAGACAAAGCAACTGCTATGACGTCAGGTTTTAGACAGCACCACAGCACTGAGACTGCTCTGACCAGAGTCATCAATGACAACTGTTTGAATACTGACAGTGGAAAAATGTCAGTGTTAGTTTTAGTGGATATCAGTGCTGCATTTGATACAGTTGACCACATTATTTTACTCAAACGACTGGAAAACGGGGTGGGTCTCTCTGGCACTGTACTAAACTGGTTCAAAACGTACTTAGAGAATAGGAAGTACTTTGTGTCAATAAGTAACTTTACATCTGAGCAGACGGGAATTACATGTGGGGTTCTCCAGGGTTCCATCCTGGGACCTCTTCTGTTTAACATCTATATGCTCCCACTGGCACAAGTAAAAAATAACAACAATATGCGCTGGGCCGATATCTTCCTTTGGTTGGTTGGGGCACCTCTTTTAGGGGTACCAGGTTTGGGATTGTTGGGTGGTGCCTGCTCGGTGGCTCGGCGGGACACGGATCCAGCGTCTCTGCTCGTTCCATCACCTGTTCTGTGCGCACCATGCGTGGTCGGTTCATTGGCGGGTTGGACCGGCCCTGGCCTTTGTTGGATGCCTGGTCTCGGCTCTCTGCGTTGCGCAGGATCAGGACGCGGGAGCTGGTACAACTTGGTGTCCAGGTGCTGGCTGAGCTTGGCCTGGGGATGCTATCCATCCACTGCGGCTACCGGTGGGGCGCCCCGACATGAGGCAGGAGTGGGGCGCTGGGATGTTGACTGTGGGGATTGGCCCAGGGTGGTGGTGGGGCGTGGCGGGCGGCCGTGGCCCCTGTGGTGTCGGGGGCCCCTCGTCGGGCGGTCCCTTGTCGGGTCTCTGCTGGGGGGTGGGGCGCCCCTGGGCCCCGGCTCTCCCGGTCCATGGACCGGCCCGCCATGGCGCGGTTGGTTGCCGGCGGGGCCCGTGGGCTCGTCACTGCTGCCCCCGGACCCCTTCATAGTAGCCGCTGGACGTTCCCCTGGGGATCTCCTTTGAACCTCTCTTGGGGGATGCGTCGGCCCCGCCTGGGTCCGCCTGGGGCTGGGGGTCCTTTGGACGTCTTCGCTCCGATCTCCTTCATGTCTGCATCGATTCCTGGGAGACTGATTGATGCCTGCTCACACCAGCTATCGAACACTCCTATGGAGAAACCTTATATGCACCAGCATGCTAACACACACACATAGATGTGGGGTCTCTGGTGTTTACAGATATATTCTTGGGCTGAGGTTATCATTACTATAGCTTGATTAATCAGTACCATGAGTTTTTCTGTGACATTGTTGTTGTATTTTTATATCCATTCTTGTGTGATGTGGTTGTGTAGTTCTTAGTTCACAATGTTAGGTTTGTTTTGTCAATGTTCCTTTTCGTGTTTTGTTTTGTTATTTCCCCTCTCTCTGCCGTCCTGTGGGTATGGAGGCAGACTTCAATGTTTTCCTGCGTTTTCTTTGTTCCCTTTCCTCTCTTGTATTTTCAACTCACCCTCTCTCATGACTTTTTGTTTCCTACCTCTCTTCATCTTCTTTCTTTCCTTCTTCCCCTTAAATTTCCATCTCAGTGTCCATAACATCAGGAAATAAAACCCCCAGCAATTCATAATAAAGATTTTTCACACATATATCAAGTGGAGGACTATAGCAAAAGCTGTACTGCTCCGCTTGTGAAAGTAAATCTGTTGGGCTTCTACTTGGTACTCAGACACCAATTCTGAGCTCCACACTGCCAAACAGGACACGTTTAAAAACAAACAAACAAAAAAAACAATATAAGTTACAATAGCTACGCAGATGACACACAGATGTATATTAGAATGTCACCAGAAGACCAAGGGCCTGTACATGCTCTTGGCAAATTCAATGAGGACATTTTCTGCAGTTGAACAAAAACAAAACGGAGGTAATTGTCTTTGGAGCTAAAGAGAAAAGATTGATGGTCACCACAGGGCTTCAGTCCATACACCTAAAAACCACCAACCACGTCAGCAATCTGGGTATAGTGATGGACTCAGACCTAAACTTTGAAAAACACATTAAGGCAATCACAAAATCAGCCTACTATCACCTTAAGTATATCTCAAGGATAAAAGATCTGATGTCTCAGCAGGACCTGGAAAAACTAGTCCATGCATTCATCTTTAGTCGGCTTGATTATTGTAACAGCGTCTTTACAGGTCTACCTAAAAGATTAATTAGGAAACTGGAGCTCATCCAGAACTCTGCTGCTCGAGTTCTCACTAAAACCAAAAATGTGGACCACATCAGTCCAGCTCTGAGGTCTTTACACTGGCTGCCTGTCTGTCAGAGGATAGACTTCAAAGTTCTGCTGCTGGTCTATAAAGCTCAGAATGGTTTAGGACCAAAACACATCGGTGATCTCCTGACCCAGTATGAACCTACTCAACCCCTCAGGTCATCTGGATCTGCTCTTATCAGTTCCCAGAGTCAGAACCAGACATGGAGAAGTCCAGAGATGTCTGGAACAAACTCCCAGAAAGCCTCAGATCAGCTGAAACACTCAGTTTATTTAAATCCAGGTTAAAGACCCACCTGTTCTCAGCTGCTTTTGATTAGGTTCTTATTCTTAGTTTTAAATCTGCACGGCTTCTTTTAAGATTAAGATTTTTTTTCCCCTCATTTTAATTCATGGTTTTTATTCCTGTATTTTTGATTTTTCTTCACCCTGCGGTAATGCTTTTGATGTTTTATGTAAAGCACTTTGAATTGTCTTGTAACATGAATTGTGCTATACAAATAAACTTGTTCTTGCCCTTGTCTAAAACAAGGTAAGGTAATAAAACAACATCTTAGGCTGTTAACATCTAACAGGAAGCAGTCTAATTCATTATCCAATCAGAAGAGCACCACAAAACCATAAACCAACCGAGAACTAAACTGACAGGTTAGAGAAGGAGAGCATTTCTTAGAAAGGCTGCAAAAAGGGAGAGGTCCAGAGAACCACACCTCAGGTGGGGAAATCTCTAAACACAACAGCTATTAGTCATGCACGAATCATTACTAGCCTGTCAAGAAATGGTGACAAGAACAAATCTTTGCTGAAAAAAAAAGAAACTTCATTAAAGCCCTATAAACAAACACAGCTACAAAGCGCTGCACATAACTCCATACAACAAAAAAATTTGACATAGGACCAACTAAAGTTCAACACAAAAAAACCAATTAAAACAATGAGGGTAAAGATAAGTCTATCAGAGTTTGAAAGACAATAAAAACAAGTGTCAGGAAGGCTTTTAAAAGTGGACAGTGGAGAACCTGCTGAGCAGGGGTAGGTCTTCCAACAGCTGGGGAGCAACAATAAAGAAGGCCCTGCCCCCTCTGAGCTCTCTCCTACACTTTGGCACCTGCAGAAGCTATTGTTTGGCCCAGCCTAAAGATACCTCGTATACCGCATATCACGACTGTTTCAGCAGCGAGTAGCATCATTTGATCAGTGAAAAAAAGGTGCCCAGAGCAGCAAAAATAACAAGAGAATTGACATGGAAAAAGCAGGGGTTGTTGCTGCGTTTCTGTTTGCTGTTGTAATAAAATACTTTGCCAGCAACTATTCTTATTTTCACAAAGCCAGTTGTTTGGCGACATCTGCTCATTTCCCAGTGAGTTACAACCAATCAGCGCCACTTGACCACAGTTCCCGCTTAGCGACCAATTCCGAGTACATACCCCCATACAGGTACAGGCAGCAGGAAGGTTTTGGATTTGAATCCAGGCCTTCAAAAAGGCAAAAATTCCAGCAAACTATTGTGAGAAACTTGAGGAAGAATTTTGCATGGAGTTTGCATGTTCTCCGAGCGCATGCATGGGCATCCGGCTTGCTCCCACAGTCCTAAAAAAAATGACTGATGGTTAATTGGTCTTTCTAAATTGGTTATTTTTATCCTGTGTGTCTCTATGTTGCCCTGCGATTGACTGGCGACCAGTCCAGGGTGTACCCTGCCTCTCGCCTGATGATTGCTGGAGATAGGCACCAGCCCCCCGCAACCCTGCAAAGGCATGGTATAGATAATGGATGGATGGAAACCAACACAGAAACTAATATCCACAGTCCTCCTTATCTCCAGTCTTGGGGGGTGCAGCAAGTCAGAAAACAAAAATGGCGCAACTGGGTGTTTTGCAAACACCAGCCAATAGTGTGCCAATTTGCATGATGTGAAGTGGAGTAAGTATTTGAGCTTACCCAGTTGCATTTTATTTCCAACATTTTTGATATGCTCAACGGAAAACAAATCAGTGCATAGGTGAATTTTCTGCTAGAAATCTGAATATAATTGTGGTCCTCTGGATTTCTTTAATTCCACCTCTGTTTTAAGCTAAATGTTTACGAAAAGAAGCCTTTTTGTCAACAGCATCTTTCCAAAGCAAAGAAGCAGGCACTTAAACTAAAAAGAACAATGTATTTTAAAACATTTTACCAATTGTTCTTCACAGCCACCGTTCTCAGATTTCTTGTCCTCCAGCTGCTTGGCAAGTTTGGGCAGGTCGGCCTCCACATCCTTCAACATTTGTTCTCCCTTCAATTTTATGTCCAGCAACGATTTTTTAAAATCGATGTCATTTTGAAGTTTAATATAAACCACAGATTTGGTCTCCTTCAGCTCTTCGTTCTTCTGGTCTATTATCTCCATCTCTTTATACTGACCCATGATAACCATGAGCAGCCCCAGGGTAATCAGGATGAAAAATATGGAGAGGATCGACAAGTTCGCCATTGATGCGTCTGGGTTGCTGTAAAGAAGGAAACAAAGACAGGTGAGCTTAAACGTAGCAAGAACTGGGCCAACTGGTTTTCAAACAACCACATTCTTTTCCCAAACATTTAACTTCCTTTTTTACAGCTTTAAATCCTTAATACCTTTTAGCGTGAAGTCCACTTGATTCTTAGCTCTCCTCGGCTCCCTGATCCTCTACTCTGACATTCTGGATGGGACAGGAAGTGTAGGCTCATTTCATGTTTTATTTACATTTGTCCCTTCCTTTTTTTCTCTTTTTTACAGCCCTCCACTGCCGATATTCATTAACTCTGCTGTGTAGGTTTTGATCCAACCTGTTAAGGTAACACAATGCAGGAATGTACTTTGGCCTATTGCTCAATACTGCACTTTCTCAAAGGCAGCAGGGTGGTCTAATAAGATTGGACCTCATTGATTTTGTGGGAGGCTTTACAGAAAAAGCTTTAGAAATGTAAAAAAAACACAAAATGAAACTAATGTGGTGAATGAGTCCCGGAGTCTTGCTTGAAACAGGAGCAGGTATTTTTAGATTTATGGCTGCTCTGGTTTTTCATGGAACTGCTGATTCCAGTGACGTGTGGACAGGAATAACAAATAAAATCGGCTCTTAAAATGATAATAAACAATCAGTGTTTCAACTTATCTGTTGTATAAATGTGTTTTTTATACTATTTCAAGATTTTTATGGTCAAAATCACTGAATTTAGGAGTCCATGGACAGTTGTGACATGGAACGGTTAGGGTATCAGAAACAAACTAGATGGGTTACACTTACTTTGCACATGCTCAGTTACAATGTCTTCTTGCTAGCAAAGACAGAGCTACATTTGAAATTCCCTGACAAAGTTAACACTAAAAGTGTTTTCTTGAGGTAAAAATTTTACTTTTCAGGTGTGTTTTTTGGATGCTGTCCTGAGATCAAATGTCTAGGAATCCAAACAACTATTGTTAGAATCACTGTTTTGTAGCTACAAATAGAAATGACTAGCCTCTGTTAAACTAGCAGTCAAACTACTTTAGGTGAGGTGAAAACATGGCTGGTGGTTCAGGGACAGTTGTAAAGTCTTGTTACAACTGTCCCTGAACCAGGTAGTCAGTGATTTTCATTTATTTTTTAAAAATAGATCATCAACATAAATCCTTTAATGTGTGAAAATACCTTGGTTAATGGAATATTCTATATGTACTATATCTTTCTTGTTATTGCTGCTGTAACACTGATATTTCCCCATTGTGGGACAATAAAGGAATACTTTATCTTATTTTCACTTTTCCCTTGGATTGCTATTTTACTTAATATCACACCGTAGCTTTAAAAGCTCATTGTTTATCCTAGCAACGGCTGGCGATGTCTTCAGATTTTTTTTTTCATTTGACTGTACTGCAGAAGAAGTTGCTTTGATTGGTTTGTGTTCTACCTATTAAATAATTTTCTTGCATTGCTATTCGACAGCTTCCCTTTTTTTGTCATGTAGTGTGAAAGAACCATAATTTGAGCTAAAAAATAATCTTTCATTTTGAGCATTACTTTGAGTAATTATGTATATTAACAGTCCCAGTTGAATGACTGCATTTAAATCAATTTTGCAACCTATACATGTGTCATAAAACCACTTCAATACATTTATTCAGTTGACACATTGAAGTTTATAATATAGCCAATAGGATAATCCAGTATAAATGATTTTTGATTTATTGGAAAAATCTCAAAAAGTGTTACAACTGTCCCTGGCCTCCCCTATACATTTGCGGAGTTAGGCGGGGTGACCTGTGACGTGACGTGACGTGACGTGACGCAGTGCAGTGTCGTGCCTCATCTCTGGTTGGCTGTGTCACACAGTGAATGAAGCAGGCAGTTGGTGCATGCTCATTTCTGTTTCACTTTATATCGCCAATATAGATGTTTGATTAAACATGTAGTCCTACAACACATTTCGACATTCTACAGTCTATATATTTTATACTATATATTTTACAAATGTGTGTGACATATTTAGTCCTGATTGGCCTCAAATCTGCAGTCAGAATGTGCAGGGTCAGTAAAAGTAAATGGTCAATTGATGTAAAGGTGTAGGCAATTCCTGCATTACGTTGCTAGCATTTAAGCAGATACTAGGCCTTTGCATTTGGAAAATTTTGCTATGAACAAACTGTCAAAAGGGCTCCATGCAGGTGGAACAAGCCATCCTTAAGTTGCAAAAACAACAAAAAACACCCAACAATTTGCGAACACAGTAGGAAGTGGCATTTACAGTTTGGTACACCTTGAGCAAGAAAGGAAGCATTGGTGAACTCAGCAACACAAAAAGACCTGGACATCCATGGAAGACAACAGGGGTGGATGATTACAGAATCTGGTGAGGATATATATTCAAGCCCACCATAAAGAGAAGGCTACATGCAAGTAAATACAGAGGGTTCACCATCAAATCAATATCTAAAAAAGCCACCGTTCTGGAAGAACATTCCTTCAGCAGATGAAACTAACCTCTACCACAATGATGGCAAAAAAAAAAAAAAAGGATGGAGAAGGCATGGAACAGGTCATGATCCAAAGAATACCACATCATCTGTAAAATATGGCAGAGTCAGTGTGATGACTTGGACATGCATGGCTGCCATAAACTGTATATAAATGCCAGTGGTATTGGTACTCTAGTGTCTATTGATGATGTGACACAGAACATAAGCAGCTGAATGAATCCTGAGGTGTTCAGATACATACTGTCTGCTCAGACCCAGCTAAAAGCAGTCAGAATGATTAGGGGGTGTTTCATAATACAGAGGGACAATGACCTAAATCATATAGCCAAAGCAACCTAGGTGTTTAAGCAAAGAACTGGAGTATTGTTGAATGGCCGAGTCAGTCACCTGATCATTACCCATTCAGTTTACTTTTTAAAGCCTAACCTTTGGACAAAAAGGCCCATATACAAACAGCAACGGAAAGCTGTGCAGCAAGAGCCTAGCAGGGAATTTATAAAGGAGGAAACCCAGCATCTGGTGATGTCCATGAGTTTAAGGCTTTAGCCTTTCAAGCCCAGCAATAGGTTATTTTTTCCCTCCAAGTTTTAGAAATTAGCATTTTATTTGCTTGTTTTTTTAAAGGAAGGTATTAGACAAAATAATCTGAATGCGGTTTAGATCAATTTAAATTTCAGTTTCTATTTTTATGCAGGATAGTTATTCAGAATGTTTCAGCTGCTTATCTTTACTAACCAACTCAGAACGGTTTCTAAGCACTTGAAAATCAGATGACAGGTGGCGGTGACATCTGTGAGCTGTTATGTCTGTTCTTATGACCCTTTTTGCAAAATTCCTGCTTGTTCTGTTAGCTGAGTCAAATCAAATATTGGTGTATTTCTTACATTACTGTTCTTACATGAATTCCTCATAAAAAGGCTTTCATTATGAAAGATTAAAATCAATAGTACTCACTGATGCTTTCTTGCCTTAAGTGTGACTTCTCTGTAAGGATCCTGACCTCTGATTGTGAAAATAATGAAAGTCTACAGTTGGATTTCCTGCTTGGTAACTTAATACTGCAACTGCCTGGCAGCCTGCCCACATGTTCCAAAGTGCCCACTCCTGGCTGACAGGAGTTTCTGGTTTTACTAGAAAAGGATGAGAACCCAGGTATTTCCTGAAAGTTCAAGGGGCCAACCCAGTGGCTCTCTTGTTCCAACAGACCTCTCTGTGACTTTATGTGTAATGGTTAATATGTATGGATAATGTTTTTCTTGTTTGTAAATAACGCATCTTAAATTATGATAAAACTTAACATGGATAATTATTTCAAGCTTTTTTTGTTTATGTTTATTTTTGCATGTTGGGATTAATGTTAAACACTCACCTCAGTTACAGTCACCTATGGGAAACAAAATGCTGACATCTCAGTTTGCATTTATGTCATTTTGACTAAAATAGTTACAACCGTTTTTAAAACATTATCTTATTGGAACACTTTAACAAGTGAGGTCTGTTGATACCTGTTTTTCTGATCTGAACCTATACCAGTCTCCATGAGAGAGCAAAGATGTTCACAGAGAAAGTCTGGAGGGAGTTTGTCCATTTCTCCCGCTGTAAATAATGTCTAAAACCTTTCAAGGAATCTGGGGGAATGTCGGAGTAACCATGAGCTGGACTCTGCAGTCTGCACTGCGTCAAGAGCCGTCATTCATCAACAGCTGATAGAAACATTAATAAATTTGGGAAACCTTTTTGAAGCTCTGCAGTATGGAGCAGCATTCACAAATTTAACTGTGCAGAACAAAAAAAAACCTTGTGCAGAGCAAAAGGAGCATCCGGCCCAGCAGTCAGACGCTGTAATGATATGGAGTATTGTCATGGTAAGGGTTTGTATTATTCCCCTTGGAAAAGCGTAGCTCTACTTCTGCAGTGGAACCAATGATGCAGGGATTTTAGAGCAACTTGTGCTTATTTTAAGACCACGTCCTCTCTCCTCTCACTGAGACAATAGAAAAACATTCTAAAGGCACTGCAAAGGAACAAGAGGCGGCTGTCCTGGCGAAGGAGAATACAGGGGTCTTATTTATAAAGCTTGCTTACGCACAAAACTGGGTGTGAAAACTATGCAAGCAACTTTCTACGCCAAGTTTAGGATTTATGGAAAACAAAATGTGGCGTAAAAATGTGCGCAACTTTAAGCACACTGGATCTTGCTTACGCACTTTTTGGACACAGAGGACACTGACGGCGCAGCAGGAGAGATGGCAAAAATGTGAATTTGAGTCACAATTTCAAACTTTTAGAGCTTTGCGCACACAGACACACAACTATGGGATCAGAACAGCATCACCCTGAAATGAAACTGAAAATAAAAATTGGCATTGAAAAATTTTATTGTAACTGAAAATATTAATTTTGAATCTAAAATAAATCAAGTGAAGATTTTTGTATTGAAAGTGGGAAAAAAAATGAGTGAATTTTTTTTCTATGAAACTCATGTATATGGATTGAAACAAATAACTCACAATCAAGTTTTCAAACGTTCATTTTTTTTACAATGCCAATCGTTTTTTTAATGCCATCATTTGTTTCAGCTTCATTCAGGTGATACTGTTTTGACGCTTGTGTGTGCATGCGCATGAAGGGCGGGGCTTCAGCCCCCCATATGTTTGCATGAACGAGGCAGGAGGGAAACTCCACTGTCAACAGGACATTTACATTGCTAATAATGCGGTTTGTGGAAGAAAAAAAGACAAACGGTTTCTTCTCAGTTTCTTCTACTGACCAGTAGACTAAAAGTCTTGTGATAAAGTTTTATGCTTGTGTAGCCTGTCTTTGTTGGAGGTTCTCATTACAGACAGTGTGGTATGAAGGGATATAAATACACACTATATATAGCATAGCCTATTAAATAACTATTTATTTCAGATCCACAACATATATTACCAATGCATGTCAATAACGTTAAATCAATTAAGACTTCTGTAAGCAAAGCTAACAACTCGTTTTTTTTATTAGATTGCAAAACGTAATTATGACAATCTAAACCAGAAGGTGGCGCTAATGCGCGCCAACTACCATGGCAAACTGAGAAGAAACCGTTTATATATTATTTTTTAATTATTATTATTCCACAAACCACATTATGCTTTCTGTACACCTACGATTTAGAAACGATTCTTAAAGATTATCAGCTCACATCTAAAGACTTGGGTTAACAGTTTTTTAGTCTCAGACTAAAGATTTTATAAACACTGAATCTGGTCGGGACACAATTTAAAAGACTACCCCGAGGCTATTTTAGCTTCCCGCAAAATTCCTCCCATTAGGCTCAGTATTATACAGTTTCTTTATGTGCGAATGTTGTAGCATTCTTTGCCAAGATTAATGTTATGTCAAATAAAGACTTGCATTCAAAGTGGGTACTGTATCATCAAGTAGCTGGTTAACTCATATCTTTTTAATGCAAGGTGTTTATGCTGTACCACTTGCTCCATGCAGATGCACATATAGCGCTGGTTTGTGCCTGTATTCCAGGGGGCAAGGTTGGCCTACACTTTGTAATTTATGGCCCATTACTCAGCCATGGAACACAAATATTGTATTTGTTGTGTATAGACCCAGCCAGGCTCCATAGGTGGCTACAAAACTGTTATTTATAAATATGACACCTAAGTTTATAGCCTACTTTCCCGCAGGAACAAAAAAAAATTTTATATGTGGCAAGGTGCAAGACAATATCATGAAAGGGACTTGAAACCACCATCATCGGGGACATAATCCTTCTTATTAACCACTGTGCCATAGCAGTAAAGTACAACCCCCATACAGCCAGGGTACAGTATAAGTGGACAGGACCCCCACATGGTCACATAGTTGAATAAACGGAGGGAACAGATTATGACTCCATGTGCACGGTTTAATAAACCGAGGGTACAGACTCTTACCACTCAAAAATTATTTCTGCACCTGACCCCTGCCGGGATCTGTAGCTTTGTGCGTCCGCTTGTGTGAGAACAGCTTTATTGGTTGTTGATTGATTTACGTCACAACGACTACACTAGGACTTGCGATAATATCAAACATGTTTGATTCAAAAGACTTCAGAAAGACTGTCATAAATCGGGTCCCCAACTGCAGATTATCACCTTCCACAAACACATTAGTAGCAAAGATAATGTTGATCCCGCTGTCTGCCTCGGACAGTCGGAGTTTCCCTCCTGCCTCGTTCATGCAAACATATGGGGGCCTGAAGCCCCGCCCCTCATGCGCGTGCACACACAAGCGTCAAAACAGTATCACCTGACAGAAGCTGAAAAAAATGATGGCATTGAAAAAACGATTGCCATTGTAAAAAATAATTAAAGTTTGAAAATTTGATTGTGAGTTATTTGTTTCAATGCATATACACGAGTTTCATAGAGTTTGTTTCACTTTCAATACAACAATTTTCACTATTTCAGATTCAAATTTAATATTTTCAGTTACAATAATATTTTTCAAAGCCAATTTTTATTTTCAGTGCCAATATTTATTTTCAATTTCATTTCAAGGTGATACTGTTCTGATCCCACATAACCAGCAGATACTGACCCGCTGGAACCATGCACCCCGTCCCCCACTCTTCTTTTTTATGTCAGGAACTGCTGCATCAATGCTGCATCACTTGCAGCTCTTCCGTTTGTTTGTGACCCCAAATCAATATTTTGCAAGGATGATACTTTTTAAAAGTGGATTTAAAACGTTTACTTACTAAGAAAACAGTTTTAAAAAAACTTGCTGGGCTGGTTTTTAGTAATGATTCTACACAAAGCTTTATAAATGAGACCCCTGGTGTATTTGGAAAGTACTAGTGAGGACATAGAAACATGATGATCTGGAGACAAAATAAAACTGACTGAGGACATCTAGAGGAAATGCATAGCAACAACAAGTAATGTCACAACTACAAGACAAACTCAAAAACAGATTTTAAAAGCATAGCAAAGGAGGCTAATTGTAATAAAAATGAAAAGAACCATACTGAAACCATGAATGTGTATAAATTACTTTTCAAAAAATATGACTGAATAAAAAAATGACAACACAAAATGAAGGAGCTGCAGAACTGGGAAAAAATGCATTTTTTTCTTTCAAGGATCCAGGCTTTTTGCAACCTTATAAAGTTGTCCTGGCTCACTGCTCTCCTAAAAAGTTTGTCATTTGACAAAATGCCTTTTTAAAAAGGACACTTAATATTTAAAGGAAATGATAAACTATACTACTAATTCAGGCCTATTAGATAAAAACGTAGGCGCTTAAATCCCGAAGGATTTCCAGCAGGTTGGTCAAGAAAATATCCATGCGTCATCTTTTTTGTATTAAACAAGGCCTTTTTCAATAAAGCATCGCTCAAACTAATGGAATGAAACAAAAATGTTTCCAAATGAAACTGCAGCATGTGCAAGATGCCATTTAGATCCGGCCGTGTCAGGACCTACAGTTCTGTGCAAAAGTTTTAGGCAGGTGTCAAAAAATGCTGTTCACAAAGAATGCTTTCAAAAATTAAAGTGATAATTTATTTTCATCAATCAACAAAAAGCAGTGACTGAACAAAAGATGAATCTAAATCAAATCAATATTTGGTGTGACCACCCTTTGCCTTCAAAACACCATCAATTCTTCTAGGTACACTTACAATTATTGAAGGAACTCAGCTGGCAGGCTGTTCCCAACGTCTAAGAGAACCAACCACAGATCTTCTGTGGATGTAGGCTTCCTCACATCCTTCTGCCTCTTCATGTAATCCCAGACACAGGAGATGATGATGAGATCAGGGCTCTGTGGGGGCCATGCCGTTACTTCCAGGACTTCTTGTTCTTCTTTACGCTGAAGATAGTTCTTACTGACTTTGGCTGTATGTTTGGGGTCATTGTCCTGCTGCAGAATAAATCTGTCAGGGATGCGTGTGGAGTAAGGACCCAAACACAGACGCTGAGGAAGTGCAGAATGTTTATTTAAAGGTGGCGGTGATGATGATGACGGTGAAGACGGCAGGAACGGAGATACTGGACATCGGGCAGGAACGGAGCGACAGGAAGACGACCAGGGGCGCTGCTAAGGATTTTGGGCCCCATGAAAAGAATCTTGGCAGGGCCCCCAACACAACTGAGACATTTTTCATATTAATTTACATAAAATCATGCGGTCTTATGGTATTTTGACTATCATTCTCATATATTTAAGTCAATCAGACAATTGAACTCCATCCCATGTCCACACCCGTAATTTGTCCTCTGTAATACTGCACTACTTCAGTACTGTATAATGTATATACTGTGCATAGCTGTACATGTGTCATATAGTGTATTCACAGATATTTATATTTGTATGCATGTACTGTACATATATGTACTGTACACTGGCAATGATAATAAAGTTAATGTAATCGAACCTTATATTTTCAACATGACAGTTGAAATGTAACGGAAACACTGAGCACTCTCAATACAATGAAATGTATTTATATTTATTTGCTTCAACACTGATACTGAAATTTCTAAATAAAACTCTTCAATTTAAAAAACAGGAATTACAATCTGTGGTGAAAAAAAAAATCTCAGCAAGAAAACACCACCATAAAAAAAACGGCCATATAAAATTTCTAATAATTTAAGCAGAACTTGCATAACATACTATATCAAAGAATGGCCAAGGTATAACATAGCTGAGTCTGAGTTACTCTATTCACATCATTTCTAATCTCGTCCTTGCTCAACATTTCTAAACAAAAGTCCAACGACCTTTTCAGCTGCAAAATCATTAATCAAATCTTTGAAGTCGTGCTCTCTAACCAACTCGCTCTCAATGGAAAGCATAGCAAGACGACAAAACCTTTGAGACATTGTAGACCTCAATAAGTTTTTTATCAGTTTTAATTTGTTGAATGTCCTCTCCCCACCAGCAACAGTCACTGGCAGTGTGCTAAATAAACGCAAAGCAATGCACACCTCTCCAAAGAGGCTTTGCAGCTGGAGCTTACAAATAGAATTTAGGAGTTCAAGAGGTGACAGGTTGGGGGGGGGGGGGGGGAGTTGGAAGCATATACACGGTTTAGGTGTCTAACTTTATTTTCAAAATCAGGAGTTAGATCACTGGAATACTTAGTGATCAGTGGTTGGCACACAGAAGAGATTTTGTCCTCACTAATCTGCCCAACATTCAGAACTGCATAAAACTCGTTCACAATATCAGCAATTCTCTCAGACATGAATGTGTTGCCATTAAACCAAAACTAATAGCCGCTCACCTTCTTCTTCATGTGGGAGCGCAGGGGCTGATTCAGGGGATGCTGGGGTTAGGGGTCAGGAGACAGCCGGACCAGTGGCTGCTGCTGGTTCACTTGACTCTGTTCAGGACGAGGCACGATTGTGACAAAGTGCGTTTGACTGCATTGAACATTTACCTAAAACTGTGTATTATTATTTTTTCCAGCATTTTCTTGACCTAACATGGGGAGAAAATTGAGTTCGCTTATCATACACTTAAGTGCATTGCATTTGACTGTTCAGAACGATCGAGACATCATTTTGATAGAGGCAAGGCCAACTCTATATAACAGCTTATACCATGGTCTGGGTGAATACTCGATTCTGATTGGCTGGAGGGTGTAGGTTAAAAAGTGATAATGTACACCTAGGAAAGGCGTCCCGTCAAATTGCCTGATGACAGTTCTAAATTATTGCGCTGGCTCAAACGCTAGATGGTAACCATGGCAACGGAGACTCAACGTTGTTATTTCACAGGTGACTTGTCGCGACAGCAAGACAGACAAAACATGAGTGATTTTTTCATTTCTTTTAACTTATTTTGTGGGTTTATCAACTTTTAAGACTGGGATGCAGCAGAAGAAAAAGAGAGAAGAGAATATGAAAAGAAAAGAAAATGGAGAAGCGACACAAGGTCGGGTCGCTGTGGCCACGTTGCTTGGCAACGCCTGTATACAGGAGATATTAAATAGTGCGCTTGACTTATAAAAATGACTTATATTTGTGCTTCTTCAAAAGAGCTTGAACAGGACATCTTGAGACCCCAGTCGGCTTTGAAATCTTTATCTGGGAGAGACCTTGCTGATGCAGTATAACCTTGTGCTGTGCTCAGTCTTGCGATGACATGAAACTATTTTCTACAACCTCACCTTGGTAGCAGAGTTTGACTGCTTCTTTCCATGTTTCAAGCCTCTTACACAGCTGTTTCTGTTTCACTTAATGACTGTTTCAACCTAAATGTGACATTGATGATCATTAGTACCTATTTGGTATAATTGGTTGATCATACACCTGACTATAATCCTACAAAATCCCTGACTTTGGTGTAGTGTACATATAAGGTTTGATGCTGGTTTGAAGGCAAAAGGTAGTAACACCAAATATAATGATTTGATTTAGATTTTTGTTTTTTTTTCTCACTTTGCATTTTGTAAACTGATAAAAATAAACAATTATTTATATTTCTGAAGGCAAAAATTATGGACAACCCTGAGCATCCTCTTCAGGAGACTGTCCTACAACAACAGAGCGTCTTCAGTCGGAGGCTTCTTCAGTTTCGCTGCAATACAGACAGCTACAGGAAATCCTTCCTGCCCACAGCCATCATCATCATCTATAACAACTCCTTAAATAATTATATGAGCTATACCAACACTTAATTTCCCTCTGGGATCAATAAAGTATTTTTGAATTTGAATTCTTTTACATCATTTTTTACACCTGCCTAAAACTTTTGCACAGTACTGTATTTTCTGGCATTGCTCATCCTAATATGAATTTTTTTTTTAAAGTGTAGCATTTTCATACACATGTAATAAAACGTATTTTGTTAGTCCACATCTGAATCTTTGGGGTCACTCAAGCACTTGAATTTGACATGGAAGTACGTATTGTGCTTTTTCAATCTTCTCATGAAAACATGAGATTTATACTTTACTGTGCCAATTAGTTGTTCTTCCCGTCTGTCGCTATGTATTATGATTATGATGTTTTCTGTGTCTCTGAACATTATGTGTCATCAGTCTATGTAATGTTTATTTTTATGTGACTTCGTAGGGGACATCTATGTTTGTGTGTACATCTGGAAAAGTATCGTACAAATAAAGTCAACACTCCAGGTTTGTCAAGTTCTTTGTGTAAAACACAATCCCCACTTGAAAGGGAATAATTCATCTGGAGAATAATTCACCGGACTTCACTCAACACTCCACAACTTCTCTTCCTCTGCTTCTTTTATTTATCCTTTTCCAGGCATTTCACAGAAGACCAGAGCATAAGTTTGTTTCTTTTCTTTGAGTGAATCAAAGTGTCAAACTTTATTCAATAAGGTTGGTGAAAGCAGGTGAAAACCTAAACATACACAAAAATATATTCTTAGAGATCCACTCATTTTTTTACAGGTTTGATTTGTTAAAATACATGATTTCAATCAATTACAATTTATATATAATCAACCAGTGCATAATTAAACCATTAAAGAGTAACTTAATTTATAATATAAAAGGTTTAAGTGCAAACAAAGACCCGACTAATTATCCAATTATCTAATAAACACCGCATGACGCGCGCTGCAATCTGCGTCGCCAAACATGAGCTGCGCTGCACACAACTCTCTCTAATCGCGATTACGGTTCACCCGTTTCAGATCGACGTCTTACCGGCTGCCTCTCCAGAGTTTTAAAAACACCTTTTTCGTCTTAGCGAATCCACGGAGGGTCGGAGAATCTGTCCTCCTCCTCCAGGTGCTGACAGCTCGTCTCTCACCTGGCGTGCTGCATGAAAACATCCCGGCACGCCCACTCTCACGGGATCTTTTTCTTCTTCTTTTTGTTTAAATGGCGGGTGGCATCCAACTTAAGGTGCATTACCGCCACCTACTGTGCAGGAGTGTGAGTCGAAGTGAGGAGTAAAACAAACAAACAAAAAACAAAAAAAAAACAAAAAAAAAACTAAATTCTATTAACTAACTTGCTTTTCCTAAGAAACTCTAACACTAATTTATTAATTTTATTATTTCCATTCAATACAGTTTTTAAATTCCAACCTCCATATCCTTTAATTTTAACTTATCTTTTAATATTTCTCTAATTACTTTATACTTACTACAAAAACACAATACATGCTCTACAGTTTCCCTTTCTTTCCCACACTCACACAAACCTGTTTGATGTTTTCCCATAATATACAAAGTGCTATTTAATCCCGAATGTCCTATCCTTAGTCTTGATATTATTGTTTGCTCTCTATTATTAAACTCCTCTATCTTCATCTTACCTACTTCTTTATGTATATTAAATAAATGTCTTCCCTTTTTTTCTTTTATCCACTTTTCCTGCCATTCATTCATAATTTTTACCTTAATTATAGACTTCACTTCTTTTCTACTAAAAGGAATCTCTATTCCTGTTTCCAACTTTATCGCTTGTTTTGCGTAATAATCTGCCATTTCATTTCCTTCTACCCCTCTGTGCGCTGGAACCCACATGAATCTTATTTCAATTCCTAATTTATTTAATCTAAATAGGCATTCAAATATTTCTATAATAATATCAACTCTGTTTTCATTTGTTCTTGAGTTAATTGTTAACAAAACTGATAATGAATCTGTACATATTATACTTTTTTTTAACTCTATTTTGCTCAATCCAATCTAAACTAAAATAAATTGCCAGCATTTCAACTGTAAAAACTGATATTCCATCTGGTGTTCTTATTTTTTTCCCTTTTCCTACCTCAGGAATATAAAAAGAAAAACCTGTTCTCCCACTTTGAGACTCTTTTGATCCATCTGTATATATTGGTATATTGTTTTTACGTATACTATTTAATCTATTATTTATAATATTATCCCAATTTCCTTTTCCCTTATTTATATCTATCATATTTTTAATATAAAAGTCAATATAACACCTAGGAAAAATCCATTTAGGAGTCACTGAATATAAATATTTTTTTATAAATCTAATATCATTTATTTTATAAATTTCTGCTAATTTGTTTGCTTTTTCTAACATACTATCAAATTTTTCATTTTCCCTATATAAATACATATCGTTTTTGATCATATGTTCCTCCTTTGAACATCCTTTAATACTAACCCAATAATTTAATAAATTGTATTTAAATCTTAGTCCTATTGGCATTTCTCCCATTTCAACCTGTAAAGATACTATAGGAGATGTTTTTATTGCTCCACAACATATTCTCAGTGACTGATTTTGTATTCTTTCAATCCTCATTAATAATGTTTTACATGCAGAGCTATATACAATACTTCCATAATCTATTACTGATCTTATCATTGTTATATATATTTGCTTTAATGCTTTTGCACTAGCCCCCCAATCATTACCCTTTAGACACCTCATTAGATTTATTACTTTTTTACATCTTTCCTCAATTTTTATTATATTTTCCTTCCAAGTTAACTTACTGTCAAAAATAACCCCCAAATATTTAAAACTCTTTACCTGTTCTATGTTCTCTCCATATAGTTTAAGATTAATTTCCACATTTCTTTTCTTTGTAAACACCAAGCTTTTTGTTTTATCAACTGATAATTTAAAACCCCAATCATACGACCATTTTTCTACTTTTGATATTTCTTCTTGTAATTTCTTTTGCACATGTTTTATATTTCTTCCCCTTTTCCACAATGCTCCATCATCCGCAAATAATGCCCTTCCAAAATCATACCCTATATTTTCATATACATCATTTATCATAATAGTAAACAATATTGGACTGATTATACTGCCTTGAGGTGTTCCATTTTCTACTAAATAACTTTTTGATACTTTATCTCCTATCTTTACTTGAATATATCTACTGAATAATTTTTTTTAACCCAATTATAAACTCTTCCTTTTATTCCCAATCTCTTTAATTTTATTAGTAACCCTTCCTTCCAAACCATATCATAAGCCTTTTCAATATCAAAAAATACTACAACTAAACTTTCTTTATTATTTTGCGCATTTCTAATTTCATTTTCTAAATAAACAATTGGATCCATTGTACTTCTACCTTTTCTAAAACCACTTTGATATTTTGTAATCAATTTTTTACTTTCAAGATAATAATTTAATCTCTCTGTAATCATTCTTTCCATATTTTTTCCTATATGCGATGTAAGAGCTATTGGTCTATAATTTTCCGGATTATTTGATTCTTTTCCTGGTTTCAATATAGGTATAATTATTGCCTCTTTCCAATTTTTTGGAATTATTCCCTCTATCCAAACTTTATTATATAAATTCAACAACCTCATTCTCATTTTATTCCCTAAATGTTTAATCATCCCATAAGTAATTTTATCATTACCTGGTGCCGTATTTTTACTTTTCCCTAAAGCTTCTTCTAACTCAATCATATTAAAAGGAATATCTAATACTGACATTTTACTACTTTCTTCATTCGCTACCTCATATTTTTTCCTAGTTTCCTCCCTTTTATTCCTTCTATCTTCTGATAAATTATTATTACTATTTATTCTAACAAATGTCTTAGCTAAAATTTCTGCTTTTACTTCATTTTTAACAATTATATCATCTTTTATTTTTAAAGCTGAATAACTCCTCTCTCTGTATATTCCTTTCATTTTCTTAATCATTCCCCAAACTTCACTTACTTGAGTTGTTCTTCCGATTTTATCACAAAAAGTTCTCCAACTTTTCCTTTTAGCATTTTTAATTGTTTTTCTTACCTCTGCTTGCAATCTTTTATATTTTATTAAATTTTCATAATTATGATTCTTTTTTAATTCTTTCATACTCTTATTTCTTTCTTTAATTACTTTTTCACATTCATCATTCCACCAAGGCACATTTTTCTTTTTCATATTCCCTTTACTTTTTGGAATTGTTTTATCTGCTGCTTCAATAATTATTTTTCTAAAAGTTTTTTCTACCATTTCTACACTATTTTCCATATTTATTTTATCTTGATTCTTTTCACATATACTTTTAAATTTATCCCAATTTGCCTTTCTAAAAACCCACCTTTCTTCTCTAACTTCAGTTTTTGAATCCCTAAATCCTACAATCCAAATCAAAATTGGATAATAATCACTGCCCATCAAATTTTCCTGAACCTCCCATTCACTTTTCCCAGCCAATTCACTTGAAGTCAACGTAATGTCTATTGCCGAAATATATCCTGTATT